>CM027118.1:44135119-44250542 GCA_015476505.1 Urochloa ruziziensis | reverse complement strand
TGCAGTATTGGATTCAGTTTTGAGATTACACCCAATGGGTGGAATTGAAATAAAAACAAGAACAAACTGGCTAAATACCTCAGGGCGTGGATTTCCCAAGTTGAACGCCGGAGGACAGTCAGTAGTCCTCAGCGACGTTCCAGGTGCGAAGAATTTGCCAAGCCGACCGGCGGCTTGGACTTTGTCGACGCGCTCGGGGGCTTCGCGCGTGTTGTCCCCCTCGGCGTAATATTCATACGCCGGGTGAGCCCGCTGCTTGAGGGGCTGGACTCGGCGTAGAACGAAGTTGGCTGCCACTCCGACGGCAGACAACCCTCTGTCCTTCAACTGGGTAATAAGACCCAGGAGCTCCCGAACCTGGTCCATTTCACTCTCCTTGGGAAGAGCGGTCCAGGATTGGGAGGGGACAGGACGAGAATCGATTTCTGGAGAGATGGCAGGCGAGTGGTTTCCTACGTAAAACCACTCGGACTGCCACCCCTTATTGGAGGTAAGGAAAGGGATGTCAAAATACTCCCGAGTTCGACCCTCGCGGAGTTGGAGTCCGGCGCCCCCGACTACTAGTAGGCAGTCGGTGCGGGGATAAGGCTTAAGAAGAAAAAGATGAATGAAGAGATTGAAGTGAGGCTCTATCCCAAGATAGGCCTCACAGAGGTTGATGAAGATGGCGATATGGAGGATAGAGTTGGGATTCAATGCGCAGAGGCAGATCCCGTAGTAATGCAGCAGCCCGCGGAGGAAAGAATGCGCGGGCAAGCCAAGACCACGAAGAAAAAAAGATTCGAACACCACCAAATCAGAGGAGTTTGGGGTGGGGAAAGACTCACCGGCGGCGGCGCGCCACTCGGCGGTTTGCTGATCGGGGAGGACGCCATCCATGACGTGCTGCTCGAGGCGCCTGGTGGAGGTGATGGACTCCCTCCACTCGGCGGCCCGATCCACGGCGACCTCGGCGACGGCCTTGCCCTTGGACGACCGGGCCCTCGCGGGTGACTTCTCCTTCCGCTTTGAGGCTTCCTTCCTCTTGGGCGCCATGGCTGTGGTTGGTGCTGGAGAGCGAGGAAGAAGGGTGCGGGAGCAGATCTAGGGTTTTGCTCTGGCGCAAAGGAAACTGGAGCGTCGGGGAAGGCAAATGGCAAGTAAAGGAAGAAGAATGCGGCGGGGATGGCTTATAAAGAAAGGAACCGTTCCTCCCGCGCGCGGCGCGACGCTTGTCTCGGGAACTCAACCGACGCAGGCACGTCCCGTCGCTTTGAATTCAAAGATGCGATAGGGAATCGCGATATCTCGCGATATCTCGCCTTCCGTAAGGTGACCGTTAAGGACGCAACGGACTTTTAGGAATAATGGGCCTAACGGGCTGAAATATAGCACGACCTTTCGGTTCTGTTACGATTATAAATCTGTGGGTTCCTGAGCTAGGGTTCAGGGGCAGAAACCACTCGGTCGTGAGGCTAAAATTAGTCGACGACCAGACTTGATTTTGCAATTAATATTGCGACCTCGCAACTGATTTTTACGTAAGGCATGCGATACTATCGCTAAATTGACTCAGCAATCTGGGTCAAATGCTGACAAGTATAAATCTTGTGAGAAGATGGCTTACCACATGGTCAAGCTGAGTCGTGGGACACGACTCGGGAGTCATGCCGAGTTCAAAGAACTTGAGGACAAAATCCTTATAAAGGGGAAACAAAAAAGCCCCTGAAGGAAAAGATTATCTAAAATCCATGTCCAGAGGCATGGGGGCTGAAAAATCAGTCGGAATTCATAGCTTTCAGAGTCTTGACACGATCATGTTGAGTCGTAACAAGACTCGGGGGCTACACCCAATGGGTGCACCTGGAGGTGCACACCATTGATGGATTAAGTTTGAAAAGAGATTTATAATATTTATTTTTGACCCTCGACCAGAATATTCTATTCTACTCAAGGCTCGGGGGCTACACCCAATGGGTGCACCTGGAGGTGCACACCATTAAAAATCAAGATACAGATGGATAAAAGTTGAAGACCTTTGGCCAATTTCATTCTAAAATTGCCCAAAGCCTGGGGGCTAAGTGTATTCACTTCGCTGTCGCGTAGTGAAAAAGAGCACTCCTTCCCCTCACTTTGACTGAAATTGAAGAATTATTTTCAGGAACGTCTGAGAAACCACTCGGATCTTCCTTGAAATCACTCGGATCTTCTTCGAAACCACTCGAATGAGACCTTAGATGACTTGGAGCATTTGAATCATGCAAGAAAAGATGGAACAATTACAGCCAACGATCGGCCAAGAAGTGCTCGGGGGCTACTGTGGGGGATATAGTACCTGGGTACCTCACGAGCAAGCCTGGCAGCCCACCAAAAGGGGGCGGCCCACCTCACCGTTCTGGACCTGAAGACGTGCGGGACAAGTCGGCGCACGGAGGAAGGATCTGGAAGGAGAAGTTCTAGTTGAAATAGGAATTATTGTAAAGAAGGAAAGGATTCTTAGAGATAGGATCGGATACAAACCGACTTGTAACCCTGCCCCCCGATATATAAGGCGGGCAGGGACCCCC
The DNA here is from genome assembly GCA_015476505.1 of Urochloa ruziziensis. Classification (NCBI taxonomy): domain Eukaryota; kingdom Viridiplantae; phylum Streptophyta; class Magnoliopsida; order Poales; family Poaceae; genus Urochloa; species Urochloa ruziziensis. The sequence goes on along the minus strand of CM027118.1, from coordinate 44,247,996 downwards.
TCCAAAACGACTACACCACAACGGAACACACCACATCTCATAACTCGACAAATCTGAACACATCTCAACAAGCAATACAACACCCCAAACAGGACGTAGGGTATTACGTCGAGTCGACGGCCCGAACCTGTATAAACCCTTGTGTCTGTCCATCCTAACCATCTTGCTTCCGATCTTTGCGATCTTCCCTACATTACAAATCACTTCCGTGGGCTACCCCGTGGAAGACTGACGGAGATAATATCACCGACACAAAGACTCAAACTCCATAGCCTTCTTTCTAGTCTCAGAAAGTAAGGTCTCAAGCTCAGCCACTCTATCCTTGGACTCTCCTAGCAAAGACCTAAACTCCCTCTTCTCCTTGTTGGTCTTCCTAAGCACATCATCGCGGTTATCGACCAACTGCTCTAATCTAGCAATCTCCTGAAGCAAAGAGGTGGGATCGGTCAATACCTCATCCTCGGAGTCGGAGTCGGAGTCGTCCTTGCTCTTCACGGAGTCGTGCGCCATGGTGCAGTAGTCGACGGCGGCGAAGGAGATGCCGTTGAAGTTGCGGTTCAAGCTCTTCTTCTCCTTGCGGTGGCCGCAGTCTTCATCTACACTGCTTGAGCTTGACGACGTGTTGGTGGAGCTTGTGTCGATGTCGCTCGCATCTGCCACCATCGCTCGAGATCTGTTCTTCTTGTGTCCACCGTGCTTGTTCTTCGACCTTCTCTCGTCCTTGTTCTTGTGCTTGGAGCGGTACTCGTCCTTGGGACGGTGCTTGTGGTCGTCTCGCGGGCGGTGCTTGCGGTTGTAGTCGTTCTTGATCTCCTCGGGGCACTCGGCGATGAAGTGGCCCATCTTCCCGCACCTGTAGCACGTACTCCCGGCACGCCTCGAACCCTTCCAGTTCTGGTACATCCGCTCGAACCTTCTCGTGAGCAACGCGAGATCCTCCTCGCTCAGCACCTCATATTCTTCATGTGGAAGAGACACAAGAGAAGACAAAGCAAAGTGTCTAGGAGTGTTAGCATGTCCATATCCAGAGCCACCGACTAGAGCCAGACTATGAGGATCAGTCGGACTCTTAGCCTTGGCAAGCAACTGTCTGTCAACCTCAGAAGATTTCAACTTCGAGAAAAGCTCATCAACAGACAAAGTTTCATAGTTTGCCGACTCCATGATCGCCTCAACCTTGGCACCCCACACGGATCTATCAAGTGCTTGCAGGAGCTTGATAGCTCGGTCATGATCCGAGTATGGGAGTACGGTAATGTTGGCTTTCATGTTGTTGACAATGGAAGTGAAACGCTGAAACAAAGCATCAACAGACTCTCCTGGCAAATGAGCAAAATTCTCATATTCTCTGCGATACATCGAGAAAAGCCTAGCCTTGACATGGCTATCACCACCATGGGCTACCTTGAGCTTCTGCCAGATCTGGCTAGCTAGGTCCTCGCCCAAAACACGCTCAAACTCCTCGGCAGACAAAGCACGGAACAAGTAGTCAACAGCTCTAGCATTCACCTCAAACTTATCCTTTGCATCTGGGCATCTAAGTTGGTGGGATTGACATAGCTTTCATCTTTGGTCACATCCCACAGCAACTTTCCTTTGCCTCGCAAGAAAGCGCCCATACGCGCAACCCAGTTTGGGTAGTTCTTCCCATCGAAGTGAGGAGGCCCGGAACCCCGATCTTGGTACGCCATCTTTGGATCTTAGACTGGTTAGAGTCGCAAAGACCCGTAACCGGCTCTGATACCAATTGAAGGACCGAAACGGCGACCAGAGAGGGGGGGAGTGAGTGGGAGCCGATAAAAAATTCTTTCCAACCGATCCGGCTATTTTCCCAAATCAACTCTGAAACCTCCGAAAGCGATCTTGCCAAGATCACGTAGCATCTGTCAAGCTACTGACCCTAGGAACAAGAAATACGCAGCGGAACTCGAATCGATCGAAATGAACACAAAACGGCCCGAAACAAGACTCGATTCAACACACCCAGGGGGGGCGGTTAAACTGGGTCAGGGGGGCGGTTAAACCGCCCTGGCCTGGGATGCTCGGGAAAAAGTCAAACCGAAAGTGGATCTCCCAAACTGCTTGAGCTCTTGAGGCGAGATTTTGGTCAGATGATCTAGACCTCCAGTGGAGTGTTTTTCCAAAAGATCTCGGCCTCTAACTCACTACAACTCCCGGAATCTCAGATCTCGTGAAGAACACCATGACCTCGAGTTCATCCCGAAAATCTCAAATCCAAAGCGATTCCCGGCGTTTGGGGGCAAGGGATCACCAGCAAAAGAGGCACAAGGCACTCATACGTGAATCCCCCAAAGAAATCCGAGAGAAAACGCCCTAGAAAGAGAAGAACGAAAATCCCCCAAAAATAGCTCCGAAAATACCTCCGAAAATAGAAAAAGAAAAAGGAGCTCGTGGAATCAAATCATGGCACAAAGATGAGCAGCACAAACTCCATCACATAACCATGAATTCACCTATACAAACTAGGAAAGATTCGAAATAGTTCTAGGCGAAGGGGATGAAGGGGAAACTAGTTCAAAGGAAAAAACCATGCCCTGGGGGGCCTATTAGTAGTCCAAGTGGTGGTGTTCTAAAGACTAAACTACCCCTAAGTGATACATACCCCTCAGGGGCAAATATGACATTTGGTTTTCAGATATTTTCCGGCTGGGACACCTTCCACCGCAAGCTAGCTTCCCTCCGACGCAAGCCTTGTAGTCACGCCGCGTGTCCTCCGGATCGAAGCTCCTCGACGCCGTTTTTGGGCCTGCCCAGGGGGGGGGGCGGTTAAACCGCCCCTGCCAGCCACACTTGGCCCAGCAGCCCATCTTCGCCACGTCGAGTCCTCGGTCCTTGGTTTTGAGGCCCAAACCAAGGGAAACCGTCCACCGATGATTTTGTGGCCAAATCACCAAACCCCGCGCGCAAACTTCGGTTGTTAGCCGCTACCTTGCGCCGGCTTCTCGTACGCGTACGAGCTTCGGTTGTGAGCCGCTACCTCGCACCGGAACCATGTCCCCTTGCTCGTTCTTGCCAGCATGTGAACCGCACTTGATCCACCGGCCACCGGGTCCCTCGAACCAAGCCTACTTGTCTCTCCGCTCCTCGGAGGCCACCATGGCTAAGACCTTTCACGCCTGTTCTTCACCTGCACCAATGCAACCAAGCCGCATTCTACACCTGCAATACTTGAGCCAAGGGAAACGTCAATCCACACCACGTTGTCAATCACTCATCACACCAGGAAGCGACCATCCACCGGTCCTCGGACACACCGGGTCCTCAGATAAACTGACAGAGAATGAGGCTCAGCAGGCTGCAACAGTCTTAGAGAAGTATCGGTCCGTTTTCAGGTATTCTCTACAGACTAGACGGGGATCAACCCCAACACCCATCGTATCGCTTTGAACCGGACAAACAGCCTTTTGGCTGAATGATGCAATGAGGGAGGTAGGCACACCTGCATGTGGGTATTACTTACCCTATGCAAGTACCCACTTCAAGTGGAGAAGCACTAGTCAATTTTCATCTACCTCCACCTGTCCTTATTGTTGGGTCTATGCAATGCACCAACAAAGGTGTATGATATCAGCCTTCTCTCCCATTATCAAGGACATCATTTGTCCTTGTCGAGAACATCATGGAGGAATTCCTTGATGATTTCTCAGTCCATGGACAACCTTTGGTTTATGCCTCGTGGATATGGATAGAGTTCGTGAGAATCCCAAAGGCTCCACCTTGTCCCAAATTGGGAGAAGTGTCAACTGAGAAGGCCCCCATCATACAGCCTCCTAATTGGATTCTTCCTATCAAGATCATGTGCAACGCTAGTAACCATACAATTGGGGCAGAGCTGGATCAATGCACGAAAGCATCATTATCAAAAGCATTGACCAGAGTTCGACAAACAACAGAGAAGGAACTGTCTGTAGTGGTATTCACCCATGACAAGTTCAGATCCTACTTGGTCGATGTCAAAGTGATAGCACACAGACCATGCTACACCAAGATATCACCTGACCAAGAAGGATGACAAGCCACAACTCATCCGTTGGATTTTTGCTCCTTCAAGAATTCACAAATCAAGAAACAAAAGGAAGAGAGCAAGGAAATGAGTGGCATATCATCTCCAAGGATATAAGAATAATCATATGAAATGATACTCTCTCAAGGGTCATTTTACAGATTTGGATTTACACCCTCAGAGAGAAGAAATTCATTCACCCTACCAAATTCCACCTAAGGGATTTCTATCGTACTAGTTTACTCCACCGCTACAACCACCATGTGATGAGACCCGCAAGACTCCAAGTCCTTCGACGGTGTGTCTTGCGTATCGCGCTCGCCGTCGAGGACACTCGTTGCGTGTCTCTGTTTCTCTCATAGAGAATGAACTCCTCATATAGGATGACTACGGATTTTTAGTTTCTGTACAAACCTTGTGCTAAGGTTAGACAGACTGATCACCAGGCTAACCAAAGCACAACACGCTAAGAGTCTTTGCGGAGCCATGATGCTATACTCATTGAGTCAACTTCAGTTAACTCGACTGATGAGCATCTTGGTGATCATGGACTAGACGTCCATAGGTTGAAGCACTTCATATTGTTGTAAGGATATGGAGACTCACACTCCATCCTTAGAAGTGCATCAGCGGGTTGGAGAGAAATCACCGGGTTGGCAGTCCAGACCATCCCTAGACAAGTCAAGCGGAAATCATGAATATGGAGGAGGGATGGAAGGGCAATTACCCGAGGCACTTTGTGCACACGAAACATCATTCCCATTAGGAGATCAAAAAGGTGAAACATAGACCCCCCAATCAGCCAGAGTCAAAATGATGAAATCAAATGGCTGAATTGGAGGATGGAGAAGGAAGGTTTTCCATTACACTTCTCCTCGAGGACAATGACAGGGATGTTTTCAGTTGAAACTATTCCTCGAGCCTGACATCCTGGAACTCGAAGTTATGGACTGCTATGAGTATCCGAGTTACAACCATAGTCCATGGTCATGGCCAGACCTAAAATGTGCCATTATCTTAGTATAGGTTTGGGTGCTAAAATTTCCCTTTTTGTTTTTGATTTCCCAAAGTTTATTTTCCAACAGCACCCCCATATTTCCCTTTTAATAAAATGTTGCTTTGTTCTACCATGCCTTGAGTGGTTGGTGCACACTTGTGTACCAACCACACCCTTGCCCTAACTCTACACTAAGTGCACAGGAAACAGGACAAGCAACACATCAACGAGCAGTCTTCACCCATGCCCAAATAACTACATGGCAGCCATCTGCTGAGATTCAACTACGCACGGAGGTTTGAAACCCTTTTCCCGTTTTGATATGCACCGAATTGGTTCGGCGAAGGGTGGCCCGATCTTCACGACAGTAGGTTTTCGGTAATGGGGATAACTTGCTGAAAAAAATTCAGCGAGGTAAAAGGCTTTACACCTGGCCAAGGTTGGATGCGACCAAGCGACGGGGAGAGAGACACCGAAACCGTGAAGACTTCGACTCGATCTCCGAATGACTGCAGAACCACAACCGGAGCTAATCCACACAAGACGGGGCAGCCGTACTGGAACCCACAGAGCACGAATTAGTGGATCTCAGAGAGATCTCTTCACAAGTTCAAGAAGAACAAGGAAGAACAAGGGTTGAGCAAGACACTCAAGCAGCTCGGCTGCAAATATCACTGGAATAATCTTAATTTATCAAAAAGTTGTCTTTGGCTTACAAATAAGGGGTATTTATGCTAACAACTAGTCCCAAAAATAGATGTGAACTGAAAGAGCCACGTGGGAAGGTGGAAGGCCAACTGGCTTGATTATCCATGCAGTGGTCGTCAATTTCCCGCGTGTCTTCTGGCCTTCTGAGTGGTCTTCAATGTTTTGATCATAACTCCACCTAGGAACGTCCAAAAGACGCGGGGCCAGATGCGTTAGAAAGCTAATTTGATAAACTTTCACCCCATGTGTAGCATGCTTCACGAAATATTATAGAGTGATACAGTTTCTTACGGAAACTTGGGTGTCAGGTTGACTATTGATCTTCTGAACAGTCTGCACCAAAAGCACTCGGCTGCCAAGCTGGGAGCTCTAAAGCACTGAGCAGGAAACTTGGTGTCAGGCTGACTATTGATCTTCTGAACAGTCTGCACCAAAAGCACTCGGCTGCCAAGCTAGGAGCTCTAAAGCACTCGGCACTTAGTGGCATTAGAAAGTTGACTTCAACACCTTTCCAACAAGTACTCATGGACCTTCACAGCTTCTATGAATCAAGAGATATGACTGTTTCTTCATGATAGTTCTGCCAGGCCAAACTGGTTCGACGTAGTTCTCCTCTCTGGTTTAGTCTCTGCGTGTCCTTGTCATCCTCCTTGGTGAAACTGAGTAATAGCAACATGCATGATTTAGGAAGTATATAATTCTCATTAATAAATGGAATTTCACAAAGTAGCGCGTGCACCTCTTGTTGTAGCTGTTTAGCTCGGCTACGAGTAATTGGTCCATTGAAGACATGAGCTGGTGCAGCTTGACTTGATAATTGTTCCATCTTGCTTGATGGTGTGGTCGGCGTGGGCATATCATCCTCCCCTCCTTGAAAAAGAGTCGTCCTCGACTCTTCCAATCCAAAGAATGGAGAGAGGTCAGACACATTGAAACTGGTACTCACACCATCAGTACTTGGCAGATCAATTTCATAAGCGTTGTCGTTGATCTTGCGTAGAACCTTGAATGGTCCGTCAGCCCGGGGTTGCAACTTGCTCTTGCGCAGCTCTGGAAAACGATCCTTTCGAAGGTGAACCCAAACCAAGTCCCCTAGTTCGAACAACACCTTCCTGCGACCCTTGTTAGCGTGCTTCTCATACTTCTTGGTCATCTTTTCAATATTGGCCCGAGCTCTATCATGAATGTTCTTGACAAATTCAGCTCGCTTGCTTGCGTCGAAGTTCACACGTTCCTGCATGGATAAAGACAAAAGATCTATGGGAGCAGTGGGTGTGAATCCATATACAATTTCAAATGGACAAAATCTAGTGGTCGAGTGTACTGCCCTATTGTATGCAAACTCAACATGTGGCAAGCTTTCTTCCCATAGTTTCAGGTTCTTCTTAAGGACAGCTCGCAGCAACATTGATAGTGTTCGATTCACGACTTCAGTTTGGCCATCCGTTTGCGGATGACATGTTGTGAAGAACAGCAGTCTTGTCCCAAGTTTGCCCCACAATGTCTTCCAAAAGTAGCATAAGAATTTAGTGTCACGATCCGACACAATGGTACGTGGCACTCCATGTAGTCGCACGATTTCCCTGAAAAATAATTCAGCAATATGGGAAGCATCGTCGCTCTTGTGGCAAGGAATAAAATGTGCCATTTTGCTAAACCGATCAACCACGATAAAAATTGAATCCCTTCCCTTTTTTGTCCGTGGTAACCCAAGAACAAAATCCATTGAAATGTCCTCCCAAGGTGTATTAGGAATAGGAAGAGGAGTATATAAACCATGAGGGTTCAGACGAGACTTAGCTTTGTGGCAGTTTTCGCAGCGAAGAACATGTCTCTCTACATCGCGTCTCATTTTTGGCCAAAAGAAATGGTCGGCCAGCACTTGCTCCGTCTTCTTCGCTCCAAAATGGCCCATAAGTCCACCTGCATGAGCTTCCTGCACAAGTAAAATTCGAACAGAGCAATCTGGAATACAAAGTTTGTTAGCACGAAATAAAAATCCATCATGCACATGATACTTTTCCCATCCTTTGCCATTACCGCACTTGGCATATGGTTCAGCAAAGTACGAATCAGTGGCATATAATTCCTTTATACTTTCCAATCCGAGAATTTTAGCATCAAGTTGTGTGAGCAAAGCATGACGTCGAGATAAAGCATCAGCTACAATATTTTCTTGACCTTTCTTATATTTGACAATATAAGGAAAGGACTCAATAAATTCACTCCACTTAGCATGTCGTTTATTCAGTTTTAGTTGTCCCTTAAGATGTTTCAAAGATTCATGGTCTGAATCTATCACAAATTCTTTAGGATAAAGGTAGTATTGCCAAGTTTCCAAACTCCAAACGAGAGCATATAATTCTTTATCATAAACTGAATAATTCAAAGTCGGACCACTTAGCTTTTCACTGAAGAATGCAATTGGTCTCTTTTCTTGCATCAGCACGCCTCCAATCCCAACTCCACTTGCATCACATTCAATTTCAAATGTCTTGTTGAAATCTGGAAGTGCAGGGACTGGGGCTGTTGTGAGCTTCTTCTTTAATTCTTCAAAAGCCTTTTGTTGTGCTTCTCCCCATTTGAAAGGGACGTCTTTCTTGGCCAGCTCATTGATTGGAGCAGCGATCGTGCTGAAATCTTTCACGAATCGCCGATAGAAACCAGCAAGTCCAAGGAAGCTTCTCACTTGGCTCACGTTCTGTGGAGGCGTCCATTCGTGTACAGCCTTGACTTTCTCATCATCCACCTCCATGCCTTGTCCTGAAACAACAAAACTAAGGAAAACTACCTTGTCGGTGCAGAAGGTGCACTTCTCAAGGTTAGCGTACAATTTTTGTTCACGCAGGACAGCAAGCACGCTCTGGATATGTGCAACATGTTCTTCAAGAGTCTTGCTGTAGATTAGGATGTCATCAAAATAAACCACAACAAATTTACCAATGAAAGTTCTAAGTACATGATTCATTAATCGCATAAATGTACTAGGTGCATTGGTTAAACCGAAGGGCATCACTAACCATTCATACAATCCAAATTTTGTTTTATAGGCTGTTTTCCACTCATCTCCTTCTTTCATACGAATCTGATGATAGCCACTTCTTAAATCAATTTTAGTAAAAAAAATAGCACCACTAAGTTCATCAAGCATATCATCTAAGCGAGGAATGGGATGCCTATATCTTACTGTGATGTTGTTAATTGCGCGGCAATCCACACACATTCTCCAAGACCCATCTTTCTTAGGCACTAAAAGAACAGGGACAGCACAAGGGGAAACACTTTCCTGTACATACCCTTTTTTCATCAATTCCTCCACTTGTCGCTGAATTTCTTTTGTCTCCTCTGGGTTGGTGCGGTATGCAGCCCTGTTCGGAAGTGACGCACCAGGAACCAACTCGATTTGATGCTCGATCCCTCTCTTAGGTGGCAGCCCTGGTGGTACTTCGTCTGGAAAGACATCTTCATATTCCTACAAGACATTCAAAATAGTACTCGGCAGGGTAGAGGGTAAGGCATTAGTAGAAAGAAAAATGTCCTTGTACAGAAGTACAAAGAACATGGCATCGGGTTCACTCAATTCGTTGATATCCCCCTTCCTAGCCATCATTACTAAACCCTCTTTTCCCGGTTTCTGGGTTCTTTGCAGCTGTGGGGTTTGATTTGGCCAAGGACACTCTTCCTTACTATTTTTGTGGCTCACTCGCAAGTGGTGCTCGCTCTCGCGCTGTTTCTTCTTGATATCATCCTTCAAAATTTCTTCCGGTGTCAAAGGAAGCAAGGAAATTCGCTCTCCTTTGTACACAAAAGACAGCTTGTTGGTCCTTCCAAAAATCTGGACATCACGATCATATAGCCATGGTCGACCGAGCAGCAACTGGCAGGCTTGCATAGGCACCACGTCGCACTCCACATGATCATTGTATTTACCAACAGAGAATGGTACAGTCACAGTATGACTGACACGCAGCGCACCACAATCATTAAGCCACTGCATATTGTATGGACTAGGATGACGCCGTGGTTTCATTCCCAATCTGTCCACCAATTCTTGGCTAGCAATATTGTTGCAGCTGCCATTATCAACGATGATGCGACACACCTTATCTTTGATTAGTCCACGGGTATGGAACAAATTATGTCGCTGCTCATTGTCTTCCTTTTCTGCTGTTACACTAAGCACTCGTAGAGAAATAAAGCAATTATGTTCTCCTTCTTCAGGCTGGATCTCATTCCCTTCCTGCTCAATTTCTTCATCAAATATCGGTCCAGCATCTTCCGGATCACTCTCGGATTCCCATTCACCTTTCTCATTCAACAACATGGTCCTCTTGCTTGGGCATTGGGCAGCAATGTGCCCACGGCCGTGGCATTTATGGCATACAATTTCTCTGCTTCGAGAAGAAGATGTAGCTCCCGAGACATTGCTTTGGGCTGCTGAACTTGCAGCGGGTCGCTGCTGAGTTGCTGGTGATGATGCTGTGGAGGCTGCCATCTTCGATGGAACAAATGATGGAGAAGACTTTGCTGCAGCTCCTTGAGATCGTCCACCACCATAGGAAGTACTTGACTGCTGTTTGCGCCATGGGGCAGCAATAGAAGTACTGCCATAAGATTTTCCACGTGACTCTTGCTGAATCTTCTTCTCTGTTCGCATAGCTTGATCAACAAGATCCTGCAAGGTACGATATGGAAACATCTCCACAAAACCAGAAATTTCTTCATTAAGACCTCATAGAAATCTCACCATTGTTGACTCTGCATCTTCTCTTATTCCAGCCCGCGCCAACAGTAGCTCCATCTCCTTGAAATACTCATCAACTGATCTCCTCCCTTGCTTTAACATTTGCAACCGGTTCCTGAGATCACGCTGATAGCTAGATGGCACGAATCGCCTTCTCATCACTTGCTTCATCTCCTCCCATGTATTGATATATCCTCGTCCCAAATCACATTGATTCTCCTGCACTTGGTTCCACCAAGTGAGAGCGCATCCAGAGAGTTCCACCGAAGCAAGATTCACACGGCGCTGAGCTGAAAGATTATGTACTCGGAATATTTGATCACACTGCTCAGCCCATTCAAGAAATTCATCAGCATTCTCCTTTCCAGTAAACTTTGGAATACTCAACTTGACACGAGCGATGTTATCTGGGTTGTCATGAGGACGACGACCACGATGGTATTCCCTTTCTTCAAAATCAGCAGGCCGGCGATGATGACGCCGAGCAAACCTGCCACCTTGACCGAAAGGATTTTCATCATCATGAGATCCGTCTTCATGATCTTGATCTTCAAACTCTTCGTCTTCAAAATGCACTCGCGACCATCAGTAGGGCGCCCATGTGCGCGCCCACCATGCTGATTATCAAAATCAGCACGGCGACCACCTCCATAGCCTCTTTGTGTAGCGCCGAAACGATCGAATCCATGGCCGAAACCAGAATTCTCATCGTCCGATTCTTCCTGGTGATCTTCTTCATGCCGATGATGTGGTCTTCGACCTCCCGCTGCAGGAATTCGCTCATCCAGCATCCGTCCCATGGCCTCCACGAGCTGATCGGCCATGCGACGCATCTCAGCCCGAGAAGCACAATTGTCGTCATCTCCATGGTGTCCACCATGAGTACTTGAGTGGGATCCTGACATGTTAGGAGCAGCAAGAACAATATGGAATGGAAATTATTGTGGAAACACTCGATCTCACCTCTTACTTACCCAAGTTCTTGCCTGATCTCAAGAACTGTGGTGGTGCTGGTGTGGCAGCCACAACGGAGGTGGTAAAGCGGTCGTAAGGATTACAAATCAACGATCCCGGTTTACGGATTTTTGTGGGGCTATGGGTGGGTTATCAACGGGGGGTATGGTACTGTACCAAGTGACGTAAACCGCTCAAATAATGTGTAAATGCTGCAGCAAGTTCACCACCAACTTGAAGAAATTACAGCTATGAAACTGTGAGGAACTCAAACCGCAAAAACAGCCCCTTTCACTTGTCTTTTCTCTTCTCTTTTTTTTCACACTTTTTTTTTCTCTGACATTTTTTTTTATCAAATACAAGCTAACATTTGAGGGGTGCGGAGAAAAAAAATAAACACGGCGGAAGAACAAAGATGGTGATAAGCAACTAGATGAACGCAACACACCAAGTGACAGTACCACAAAAGGCTATGGGATTTTTTTTTTGTTTGGCTTTTTTAGTGGACTGTAGGACATAAACAAACAAAATAACAAATAAGGGTGGGAGGGTGGGTGATAACAAAAAAAACCTACCGTGACTACGATAGCTCTGATTACCACATGATATGCACCGAATTGGTTCGGCGAAGGGTGGCCCGATCTTCACGACAGTAGGTTTTCGGTAACGGGGATAACTTGCTGAAAAAAATTCAGCGGGGTAAAAGGCTTTACACCTGGCCAAGGTTGGATGCGACCAAGCGATGGGGAGAGAGACACCGAAACCGTGAAGACTTCGACTCGATCTCCGAACGACCGCAGAACCACAACCGGAGCTAATCCACACAAGACGGAGCAGCCGTACTGGAACCCGCAGAGCACGAATTAGTGGATCTCAGAGAGATCTCTTCACAAGTTCAAGAAGAACAAGGAAGAACAAGGGTTGAGTAAGACACTCAAGCAGCTCGGCTGCAAATATCACTGGAATAATCTTAATTTATCAAAAAGTTGTCTTTGGCTTACAAATAAGGGTATTTATGCTAACAACTAGTCCCAAAAATAGATGCGAACTGAAAGAGCCACGTGGGATGGTGGAAGGCCAACTGGCTTGATTATGCATGCAGTGGTCGTCAATTTCCCGCGTGCCTTCTGGCCTTCTGAGTAGTCTTCAATGTTTTGATCATAACTCCACCTAGGAACGTCCAAAAGACGCGGGGCCAGATGCGTTGGAAAGCTAATTTGACAACCTTTCACCCCATGTGTAGCATGCTTCACGAAATATTGTAGAGTGATACAGTTTCTTATGGAAACTTGTGTGTCAGGTTGACTATTGATCTTCTGAACAGTCTGCACCAAAAGCACTCGGCTGCCAAGCTGGGAGCTCTAAAGCACTCGGCAGGAAACTTGGTGTCAGGCTGACTATTGATCTTCTGAACAGTCTGCAACAAAAGCACTCGGCTGCCAAGCTGGGAGCTCTAAAGCACTCGGCACTTAGTGGCATTAGAAAGTTGACTTCAACACCTTTCCAACTAGTACTCATGGACCTTCACAGCTTCTATGAATCAAGAGATATGACTATTTCTTCATGATAGTTCTGCCAGGCCAAACTGGTTCGACGTAGTTCTCCTCTCTGGTTCAGTCTCGGCGTGTCCTTGTCATCCTCCTTGGTGAACCTGAGTAATAGCAACATGCACGATTTAGGAAGTATATAATTCTCATTAATAAATGGAATTTCACAAAGTAGCGCGTGCACCTCTTGTTGTAGCTGTTTAGCTCGGCTACGAGTAATTGGTCCATTGAAGACATGAGCTGGTGCAGCTTGACTTGATAATTGTTCCATCTTGCTTGATGGTGTGGTCGGCGTGGGCATATCACGTTTCCTTTCTTGGTTTTAATTCAAATGCGAGCATGAGTTCACGACAATTAAAATTTGAATGAAACACCTAGAAAGAGATGGAAATCCTACATGTTTATCAAAGGTGCATAAGCTTTATTTCCTTAGCAAGTACCGATGTGCCTTTGGAACTTTGTGATAGGATCACTTGATCTTTCGCTTATTGACCCTTACGATATAATGACATGAGAGGCCTGTTCTTTTCTAATTCAAAGTCTTGGAGAATTTCATTTTGAAAATGAAAAAATATTAGGCAACTCTCATTCATGCTCAACTTTACCAAGTCCTATCCAGAGCCATATCATACATGACACAGTTTTGAAACTCCACATAGCTATCTTTACATTTTGAGCTTGATCAAACATCGTGCCTTCTGAGACATGCATGTTCTTCCTAGCACTTTGGTCATTCACGTACACGTTTCATCAAATAAAGTCCATCATAGAATAAAATTCCATCAAAAGTGGTTCTCAAGCACCTCTTCATCCCCCTGAAAAAAAGAGAAAAAAAAGTGATGAGTGGGAGGTCCTACTCGAGCAAAGAGAGAGAGAGAGAGAGAGAGAGAGAGAGAGAGAGAGAGAGAGAGAGAGAAGAAGGGGAAAGATGGAAGAAGCTAGAATCAAATACCACTCAAGGACATTCATCATTGATCATCCACATACACTTGCACTTGACCAAAGTACATGGTTGACATGATCCTCAGAGACAACTTATTTGATATCGCAACATAGATGGAAGAGATAAGCATTTCTATCGATCCCTACCTTGAGCCCCACATATAACCTTGTAGAGGTAGGTGAGGCTACTTGAAAAGCCATTGTGAGGATCAAACACTTCGAGCGACTGAGTGGCTTGAGAGAATGAGAGTATGCCTCCATATTTTGAAAAAAAAATCTCCAAGTACTGAGAAGGAGGAATCAGGCTCTCCGTTGATTTATTCTAAATGTTCGATAGCTGAAAGTGAAGGTGTTAGCCATCTGGAATCGAAGGTATGAGGGAAAGCTTTGAAATAATTCTTATGCATACTCTTGATTTCATGACCCTAGGCTTTGCTTGATCCTCTGGATCTAACTCAACCCTTTGCTCGGGACGAGCAAAGTCTAGGTGTGGGGGCATCATGGCGGTTGATATCCATGACTTTTACCGCCAATATTTCTCCGGATTTCATGCTCATATAGTGATAATCATGCTAATATCATTTATACTAATGAGTTCCACAAGTTTTGTACAATTTGTGAGTGAAGGAGCAAACAGTGAAAACGGGAAGCCATTTGGGCTCACTTTTTCCTCTTCTGGCCACGACATTGATCCAAAGTTTACTAATGTATCAAGGATGATCATGAGCCGTGCATTTGATGTCGGTTTGATTAAAGGACCCGGAAGGCCTAGGATGGGATAAACATGGATTGAAGGGCCCACAACCTAGGATTCTTGGACAGCTTCAACCGAACGCAACCGTTCCCGACTTCAGGACATCATCCAAGCCGTCCCTGCAAAAGTCGGTGCCACTTGGCACCAGGGCCAGGCCGGCCGGCCTAGATGAGGCCGGCCGGCCTCCCACCGTGGCCTCTACCCTTCCTCTTTCGCGTGGAAGTTAAGCAAGTAGTTGGCGTCACTCCTAAGCAGGATTTCACCCTTGGAGGGCTATAAAAGGCGCCCTTCACCTCCACACAAGACACACCATCCATTGGAGAGAAGAGAAGGCTCAAGATGTAGTCCACTATTATCTTAGAGTAGAGTAGAGAGAGTAATGGGTGAGTGCTTGGGTGATAGCCAAGCGTGTAGAGGGAGTTCGGGAGTCATCTCGGCCTTCCCTCAACATTGTTCCGCCCCCGAGGAATAAAGCTTCAGAGATATCTTTAGTAAGTTCCTCGGTCTCTTGCCTTAGTACCTCGCTAGTTTACTCTTTACTTTCAGCAATTTATCTTGCCTATCTATGAACTGCGTGTACCTGAGTCTGCGCGAGTGACATCGACTCTTGTTTGGGGTTTCCTCTATAGCCCTTCGCGTTGGGTGGAGGTCAGTGGCTGAAAGCTTAGGCATGTTGCCTGTGCTGGCTAGTCACCTCAGGTTGTGTTGCACCCCACGGAACTGCAGTGGCAGGAGGCAGGTGGTGACAGCCCTGTCTGTCCTTTGTACTCCACCACGTTCGGGTGTACTCATAACAGTAGTGCTGAGCCCGGAAGAACCCCTCTCTCACCCTATTCTGAGTTCTTCCCGTTCTAGACGTCGAAGCAGATCATGTTAGATTAGGATAGGTTGTCTGGGGTAACGAGTGGCTAACTAAGGTTAAGCTCTCTACACCCTTTACCCTTTTCTCCCCTGGTGGATCCGGTTAAGAAAGTTCTAGACTGGTCGCGTCTACCGTTCCTTGGATTTGACATCCAGGTTTTTACTCCCCTAGTGAAAGGCTATAGCGGTCTCCGTGCGCTTGCGGATTCGTTAGGCTAAGGAGTGCCAACAGGGATGCACTCCTGCAAGCTCTTCTGGTAGCTCTAGATGGTAGGTTACCTTCCCGATCCTTTCGGTGATGAGAAAAGGTCCCACGAACCTAGGGGCTAACTTACCTTTCACGTGAAACCTCTTGGTTCCGCGTAGCAGGGAGACCTTAATGTAGACATACTCCCCCACCTCAAAGGTCAACTCACGTCTTCTCTTGTCTGCGTAGCTTTTCTGTCTGCTCTGGGCTACCTTCAAATTGTCTCGGACTTTGGCCACATTCTCCTCTGCTTCAACGATGGTTGCGGGTCCAAATAACGGTCGTTCTCCTACTTCTGACCACATGAGCGGGGTTCTGCACTTTCGGCCATAGAGTGCCTCGAATGGTGACATCTGCAAGCTAGCCTGGTAGCTGTTGTTGTATGAGAACTCTGCATAAGACAAGCTCTTCTCCCAATCTGCTCCATATGTCAGTACACATGCTCGAAGTAGGTTCTCTAGAATCTGATTCACCCTCTCTGTCTGACCATCAATCTGCGGGTGAAAGGCTGAGCTGTACACTAAGCTGTTATCCATGGAATCATGCAATCTCTGCCAGAACTTGGCGGTGAACTGGGGTCCTCTGTCGGTGGGTATGGTCTTGGGGGCTCCATGCAACCTGAGAATGTTGTTCACATAGATGTCAGCTAGCTTCTCTGCTCCAAAAAAGTGGTCTTGACCAGAATGAAGTGAGCGATCTTGGTGAGATAATCAACTATCACCCAAATCGAATCGTTCCCTTTCTGGGTATGGGGTAGACCATTTATGAAGTCCATGGTGATATCTTCCTACTTCCACATAGGTACATCGAGTGGGTTTAGTAGTCCTGCAGGTCGTTGGTGCTCGGCCTTGATCCTCCGGCAAGTGTCACATCGTGCCACATATTCTGCGATATCTATCTTCATATTATGCCCCCAGAATCGATCCTTCAAGTCGTGGTACATCTTGGTGCAACCGGGATGAATCGAGTACTTGGTTCATGGGCTTCGCTTAGGATGGTTCGGCGGAGCTCTTCATTCCATGGTACGCAAATGCGATCCTTCAACCATAATGTGCCTTGCTCATCTATTCGGTAATCCTCGGCTTTGCCCTTAGCCATGCACTGTATCAATCCCTCGATTTTCGGGCATCCTTTCTGTGCTGCACGAATCTGCTCTTCTAGGGTGTACTTCACTCGCAGCTCACTAATCTTCTCTAACTCGGGATTTGTTGGTTTCTCCTTCTCAATCATGACTCCGCAGTAGCTCTTTCGGCTAAGTGCATCGGCAACCACATTGGCTTTGTCGGGGTGATACTAATGTTCAGATCGTAGTCCTTGATCAACTCTAGCCATCTCCTCTGTCTCATGTTCAGCTCAGTCTGAGTGAAGAAATACTTCAAACTCTTGTGATCGGTAAAAATTTCGCACTTGTTGCCAATAAAGTAATGTCTCCAAATCTTCAAGGCATGCACGACCGCTGCAAGTTCTAGGTCGTGGGTAGGGTAGTTCTCCTCATGCTTCCGCAATTGGCGGGAGGCATAGGCTACAACTTTTCCATCCTGCATAAGCACACATCTAAGTCCTTGTCTTGATGCATCACAGTATACTACAAAGTCTCGTCTGATATATGGCAGGGTCAATACAGGAGTGGTGGTAAGCTTGGTCTTCAGCTCTTGGAAGCTCTCTTCGCACTTGTCTGACCAAACAAATGGAACATTGTTCTTGAGCATCTCTGTCATAGGTTTGGCAATCTTCGAGAAATTCTCTATGAATCGACGGTAGTATCCAGCTAATCCGAGAAAACTCCTGATCTCTGTCACGTTTCTGGGCTGCTTCCATTCTGTCACGGCCTCTATGTTCTCTGGGTCAACTGCTACACCTTCTGCTGTCAACACATGGCCTAGGAAGGCAACTTTCTCTAACAAGAACTCGCACTTACTGAACTTTGCGTAAAGCTTATGCTGTCTCAATCTCTCGAGCACAATCCTGAGGTGCTCCTCATGCTCTTCGGCAGTCTCAGAATATATCAAAATGTCGTCAATGAATACCACAACAAACCTGTCCAACTCTTCCATAAACACCTTGTTCATCATGTTCATGAAGTATGCCGGCGCATTGGTCAACCCAAAAGACACAACCAGAAACTCAAACAGCCCATAACGGGTGGAGAAGGCGGTCTTGGGTATATCCTCTGGCCAAATCTTCATTTGATGGTAACCGGATCTAAGGTCAATCTTACTGAAGTACTTGGCTCTCTTCAGCTGATCCAAAAGGTCATCAATCCTTGGTAACGGGTACTCGTTCTTGATCTTTACCGCATTCAGCGAGCGGTAGTCTATGCATAGGCGAAGTGACCCATCCTTATTCTTGACAAACAACACCGGTGATCCCCACGGTGATGCACTCGGTCGAATGAACTTGTGATCCAGCAAGTTCCTCAACTGCTTCTTCAATTACTCCAACTTCTGTACGGACATCCGATAGGGTCTCTTGGATATGGGGGCTGTGCCTGGGACTAGCTCAATGGCGAGCTCAACATCTCTGTCTGGGGGTAGTCCTAGTAATTTCTCGGGAAACATGTCCTGGTACTTACAAACAACTGGAACGTCAGCTACGTTCTTCTCACTGAGGCTGTGTAGGTGGGCTGTGGGTATTTGCTTGGCTGCTGTGGGCTCAATCTCCACTACTCTACCACTAGGGTGTATCAGGGTCCCTAGTCGGGCGAACATGAGATGGTGCCCTTGTGTAAGGTCAACCAATCCATGCCTATGATAATGTCAATGCCGTCTGATTGTAGGACTGTGAGATCGGCTAGAAACTTATGTCCTCTCATCATGATGCTCACATCCTTGCACATCTTGGTGCACTCAAGGTCTCCTAAAGGTGAGGAGGTGATAATAGGTACGGCTAGGGAATCATGGGGAGAGACGTATGTGCAACAAACTTACTAGATATATAGGATCCGGTAGCTCCTGTATCAAACAGAATCAGTGCACGAAATCTATCAACAATGAACTCACCGAGTAAGACGTTGGGTGCTTCCAGCGCTTCAGCTTCGGTCATGTGGTTGAGCTTTCCGCGTGCAACACCTGGCTGGCTTGGAGTAGTGGCTGATCTGCCGCCGGGTGCGGCACTGCGAGCTGGTGTCTAGGAGTTCTTCTTCTCGGGGCAGTCGTAAAACTTGTGGCCTGGTTTGCCACAGTTGAAACAGGTGAACGGGGCACTCGAGCTGTTCTGGCATCCGTAGGATCCACTAGACGAGGGGTAGTTAGGGTTCCTCCCTCCGGCAAACTGTCCATTGCCTCCTCCAAAGCTGCGGGTTGGCTGGTTCTAACCTGAGCGGTAGCTGCGGTAGGGCTGACTCTGTCCCTGACGGTAGTTGGTGTTCCTCTGCTGGCTGGTCTGTCCATAGCTTGGCCTCTGGGGTGGCCTGTCACGGGTCAGCTGGTCGAACTTGCGCTTCTTGACTCTCAGGCGGCCCTCATGGTCTAGTCTCTCCTTCTCGACCGCGATGGCGCGGTTTACCATGTGGCGGAGCGTGGGGAAGTCACTCCCGGCCACAATTTGCCTGATCCCATGGTGTAGACCTCGATGGAACCAGAACTGCTTCTTCTCTTCAGTGTTGGTGTCCTCGGGAGCATAGAGCATCATCCGGGTGAAGTGACGCTCATACTCTTCCACCTTCATCGTTCCCTGGGTCATTGTATGGAACTCCTATGCCTTCTGAACCACAATCTGTCGAGGGATATGCTGATCACGAAAGGCCTTGTAGAACTCTTCCCAAGTGATGGCGGCTGGGTTCGGGTGCATGGCACTGTAACTGTCCCACCATGCTCTGGTTGGTCCCTCAAGCTGATGGATGGCTATGGCAACACACTCTTCATCATTGTAGTCAGAGAGGTCAAGCTTGGTCTCGATGGTCCTCAACCAGTCATCAGCATCGATCGGGTCTTCTGAGAAACTGAAGGTAGGGGCCTTGAGACGGATGAACCTCTCGATCTTGCACGACAGGTCATCAACGGGTGGTCCTTGGCGGTGTACTCCTCCCTGAGGGTGTGCAATGGCAATGGCCATCCTCTCCATGACCTGAGTCTGTCGGTCCAAGACCTGGGCAAGCGTAGCCACGGGTGGTACGGGCTGTTGTTGCTCCTGCTGCTGCTGTGGTGGCGGTGGTGGCGCACCACGTCCACGGCCTTGCCCTGCTAGTACTGGGTCAATCTGGATCTCCTCATCAACAGCCTCCTCCTCTTCTTCTGCATCCTGCTGCGCGTCATGTCCGAGCGGCGCCGGGTTGGGATTGGCGGCTCCTCCATCTCCTCTTCCGCGGCCATGGCCAACAGCTGGCTCAGGCGCGGGCTCAGGAGCTGGTGGTGGGGCGGCACGACCCCGTCCACGGCCATGGCCACGGCCACGGCCACGAGCGGCGACCTCTGCTTCTTCCTGGGCGGCTGCCTCAAACTGCGCGTTCAAACGATCTGACCTTCGGATAGACATCCTGAGAAAAGGTTGAAGAGAGGGGCGTTAGCGTATTTCTATATGGAATCGTTCTAAACAAGCCAGAGTCAATACAACCACAAATATCTCTTATATGCATGTATAAGCTTCTAACATTCAAGAGGAAATCATCGCGAAAACTCATTCATTAACTTAGATTCATTCACTCATCCATGCAGTACAAACACTAGGTGATACCTCAAGGCTTGACTCACTAGCCTTGGAGGTCTCGCACACACACGCACACGGTACAATGCGAAAAGATCTCAAAATGGTTGTTCCTACTACATGGGTAAACATCTACCATCGCGTACCGGAACAGGCTCACGGCTGACGCGGAATTACTTTACCTTATTCTAGCTACTCATCTAGCTCAGAACATCCAGGGCTTCTTGTACTCAATGACGGTGCGGTCCTCCCAAGTGTGCCTGGCGGTGAAAAGAGGCTTCATCATTGCTTCAGCTCTCTGAGTCTCTGGTGTCTCGCCGGTGTAGATACTCTGAAAGGGAACCTTGTGGAGTCTCAACGAGCTGGGTCCAACCTTGAAGTCCTCCTTGCAAATTTGTCGCTGCTTCTCTGGTGGTAGCTGGTCGTTAAGCTCCTATAGCTCCTCGACCCTGATGGAGTTGGCATCCTTCCATGTCTGGAGGATCTTCTTGTTCTTCTCCATTGAGGTAGAGGCAGGTAAGAGTGAGTGCGGCAATGTTGTTGGCGTTGCGCTCGCACTTCCGCTCGAACTGGGTGATCCTCAAACCCATAGCACCTGGAGTGGCGTTGTTCTTGAGCTTAGCAATCTTCTCATCGGCTCTCTTCATCTTGTACTCCATGAGTCCTATGGAACAGTTCTGAAGCTGACTTATCCCTTCTAGTCGCTTGATCTCCTTCTCGAGCCTCTGCTTCTCTGTGAAGTCATCGGCGATCATCTGCTTCAGCTGGTCTATCTCTGCCTGAGCCAGGGTGACTGCGGCATCCCTGCGGCTCAGCTCCTCCATCAGGTGGTGTACTTGGGTCTTCATGGCGTCCAACTCTCTCTCGATAGCGAGGACGTGAGAAACTCTGTCGGTGGCGGTGGAAACCCTGTTCTGAAGGCCGTTGAGGAAGGCCACGCTCTTTCCTTCTAGCTCTGTCGTGTAGTAGTCCAGGTCACCGAGGTAGTCTCCGGCTGTGGTGATCGCCGGGTCCTCGACGGCTGTGAACGCAGCTCTGCACCTCTTGTTCTCCGCCTCCTCCTCATTCTCGTAGAACTCTCTAGGCAGGAGTCAGAGGTCGGTCTCCTCAACCTGCTCCTTCTCTCGGACGAGTAGTACCTGAGTCAACCTCCGGGCAACACCCTCCACTGCAAGCTTCGTCGACAGTCTGATGCCTTCCATGGTGATTCCCGACCGGTGGTTGTAGGGGTGTAGGAAGAACTTGGCGCGGGCACAGGCGGTGTTGTTGATGTAGCATGCTTGTGCCTCAAGTCCAAGGTGGATCACCGGAATGCCCAAGCGGTCGACGGTGGTGACTAGCCAGTGGACCATGTCTCTTGGTCCCTTGGGTCTACGTGCGTCTTGTGAATCGTGGCCACCATTCCTATGTCACGTAAAAAGGGAGTGTCAGCGTAGGTGAGTAAGAAATTTTCTCAAAGAGACAGATTTTATAACATAGCTCAAGGGATAACATATAAAGGTAGATCGTATAGAGTCCTATTCTATCGACCGAGTCTATGGCATCGTCCTACAGGCAAGTATGGCTCTGATACCAACTCTAACGACCCGGGTTTCCGATTTTCGAAAACCCGACTCCCTGTACCATTGTGATACTCCCTGGATCAAGTAGATATCACATACAGAACTCATCACAGCGAATATCACATCCATACCACAAATAAAGTACAAATATCTTATTTATTACATCATTCTCATGATAATACGTCTGGTACAAGCCCTCAGGGCTGAACGACAAACAAAAAAACATCCAGCGCAGCGGAACTAGGCGTAGAAGCCTCCATCTTGTTGATCTCCTCCACAGGCAACTTGCGCGTCAAGACGATGCCTCAGTCGTACCACCCATCGTGGTTGAACTCGTGCTCATCATCAGACCCTGCGTACTCAAAGGCTATCCCCAAGGAATGGGATAGGTTCACGTCACCAACCGTATATGCAAGCTTTAAGTGGACTACCATCTAAAGGGATAAAAGTATAACAAGGATAGGCTAATGGTTTCCTATGCAGCAGCAAATACAAAATAAGTATCTTCATATTCATCCATCCCATATCTCACCACATCGGGCTATTCCGGCACGCTGGACTCCCATCTCCATCTCCACACTCATCTAAGTGGATGCGAGAGCTCCCTCCCCTCGCACCTCACCAACTACGACCGGATCCTAAAAGGAAAGGGAGCAACTTCCCTTCTCCCCGTCCGTAGCTGCGAACCTTAGTCACTCTCAATCTGGCTAGAAAGGGGGAAGGTAGAATATCCCAAAATATGAGAGGTAACAGTGCAGTGGGCAATGTCCATACCGAGGACGCGGCTATACGTATAGATTATAGACTCTCGAGAGCTTGTACAACTGGACCCACTCGGGCTACGAGATGGTGGCCGCCATCTTGTGACGCAGCCCACAGCTCAGACCCCAACCGCGACGATGCCCGCTTGCTCTTCCGGTCTCGGTCCATCGGCTCGCAATCCAATGCTTCGGAAGCTGTGTCGAACTCTCCCTCGTAGGGCCGGACGGGGCCATAGTCCTTCGGGGAGACGGTCTCTCCCGTTCCCGTACACCATCCACCTGATCTTCTCGTAATCCGGGCATCGTGCTAGCTAGGCTGGCTGGAACCCGTTCATATGGGTAAGCGGTAAATACGTGGGGCCCAAAGAGTGGTTACCCCACTCGATTTCAGACCGGGGTGAGCGTCATCGTCCCAAAGGCGTATCCTCCAAAGAAGAATGCAAGTTGCAGTACCCACTATAGGTACTGCCGTCAACTCCTATGCTCCTATCCATCCATGTACCTGCCACAAGTACGGTGTGGGACTCACTCGAGAGCAGGGGTCTCCCGGCACCTCGGTCTAAGGCCGAGTTGTTATAAAATGCTCACCCCCGCCAGGTTTCCCAAAAACACCTTCTCCTGCCGGTTTTATCTCCACACATGCCAAGAATCCTAATCCACATGATCCCATACACATGCAAGCAGCAGCATAGCAATATCATATATAGAGTGGTAGGTAACAAGGCATTCACAGAACAAATCATGGCTATGCAAGGCTCAAGCTTCATTCAATTGCAGTAAGTAAAGCACTAGCTCATCTAGTTGCAATGTCTAATAGGCATTCAAGAGATGGGCTGGGCGTGAACCTGAGGGCAAGTTCTCTTCCTCCATGAAGTCTTTCGGGTAGTGCTCCTCCTCGGTCAGCTCCTGGCTGTCGGTGGGTCCTAAATACGTAATTAAAATAAATACCGGGGACCTAATAGCAATTAACTCCAATAAAACCAATTCAAGAAAGATCCAAATGGACTCATACTCCACACCAAAGGCTAGATCATGATTTAAAAAAATATAGAAACTGGTTTCATATTTTTCGGAGTTAGAGTGAATTAGTTATGGATTTTCTAAGTTTAAATCCTTTTCTGAATTTTAAATAATTCTGAAAAAGAAAAGAAAAAGGGACAGGGACCTATTTGAAAATAACCAGGAACCTATTTGTGATTTTGGAAAAGTTTAGGGTTTTTCATAAAAAAGTCCAGGGTCGACCGAAATGCTGACGTCAACAGTGGGCCCTGCTGACGTCAGCGTTGACCAGTCAACGGTCAACGATCAAGCTGACAGGTGGGTCCGGATGATGACGTCATCAGTGGGCCCTGATGACGTCAGCAGAAGGGCCTAGATGTGAAATCTAGAAAGTACAGGGGCTAAAGTGTAAGAAAGCAGGGGCTTCTTTGTAAAAGTGGTGGGCCAGCTCTGGTGGTCGCGGTCCACCGTGGACCGTGAGGTTGGTCCACATGAACCGCGCCCACGGGATCTATTTGTGGCTCGGGTGGATCCCGTGCGGCTGGACCTGGCGAACCGCGGTGCGGCTCCAGCGTCGGCGCGACACGTGGCGGCGGTGAGGCGGACGGCGGCGGCGGCGTTGGCGGCGGCGCAGCTTTGGCTCCGCTTCTTCTTCTTCGGTCTTGCCTTCTTCTCCTTCTCCTCCTCATCTCCTTGCGCAGCGGCGGCTAGGGTTGGAAGGGCAAGTGCCCGGGGCGGATGGGGAAGAGGAGCGGGGCGCTCCTCTGCTTTATACTGGCGGCGCCGGGAGAGTGCGCGGCTAGGGTTGGAGTGGGCGCATGAGGAGGCGGTTCGAGAAGCGGGACACGCGGCGCGACGCGAGAGGCGGGAGGCAAGGGTAGTGCGCGGCGACGAGGTTGTCTCGACGTGCGGGCCAGGGCGCGGCGAGAGGAGAAAGGGGGCGAGCGCGCGAGTTCAACTCGGCGCTCCCCGATCTAGGGTTGGGGTTGTGAGGTGGAGCGTGGAATGCGGCGGGGCGCGGGTGCGTGGGAGACCATCTCGCGTGGAGTGGGGGCGCGAGACGGAGCCACGACGAGAAGGGACGCCGGTGGGTAGGAGAGCGGCGGGGCGGTGTGAGAGATAGGAGGAAGGGGAAAGCTGACAGGTGGGCTCCACCTATCGGCGAGAGAGAGAGAAGATGCGCGCAGGTGAGAAAGATGGGCCGCGGGGTGGCTAGGCCGCGCTGGGCCGTGGAGAGGGAAAAGGAAGAGTGGGCCGCGAGGTTTGGGTTGGTCCGAGCTGGGAGTAGAGGGGCCGGTTCCGGACTTAGTTAGCGGGCTGAGTTAGTGGATTAGGGCCGAAGTTAGTTTAGGTTTTAAACTTTTATTTGATTTGGATTTGTACCATTTCAAATCCAAATCACACTCAAATAAATCCAAATAAATTTCAAATAAAATCCAAATGTTCACTAACATTTAGACACCTTAACAATAACATTTTTATTTATTATTTAATTCTAAGAATTTTGGGAGAGGTCCAATGAAGACAACCTTATATTTTTCCCTAGCTAGTATTAAATCCACGAAAAATTTTTAAATCCACATTTTTAATAATATAAACATTCCAGAAAAATCTGGGATGTTACATAGGGGCTGTCAAGTGGGGCCCACATGTCAGAGCCACATCAATGCACAGTCAGCAGGCCACGTAGGCAGTTTACAGTGGGTTGTGGACATTTGGACCTCACATGAGCTGATTAACAAGTTTGGGGATCCAGATGGTCATTTTGAGAGTTTAGGGACCTAGATGACACTCGCCGCCAAGTTTAGGGACCGGTGGTGAATTTTACTCTTTTTTATTTACTATGTTATAGCGCGATCTGGGGAGGACGCCCGCCGCCTATGTTGTAATTGTCTCGTGTACTCTAATGTTACGTGTGGCCGTACAACATCTCTCCTAGTAAATTTGTTCTTCAAGAAGAGCATGGCACTTTTCTCATTATCGCCATATCGCCATTATTGTTCATTTTGTCATTACCTCTATAATCTAAAATCATGAACGTTAGTCCTATCAAGCTTATGAAGTGTGATCAGGGACAATGACCATTAGACAGTTCTAGCAGAATTTCTTGGTAAACAGTGAATAAAAAGACAAACATCACTGAAATATTCCATTTTAGTTTTATAAAGGGCTTCGAGGCAAGACAGATTCTACGGTGCGGCCGGGGTTCCCACTGACCGCCACGTGTCCCAAAATAACGCGCCTCCCTTCCGACCCCGTAAACTCTCTACGTCCTGTGCATAAAGCTTCACGGAGGGGTATTGAGGTCATTTAGCAATTGCGTAAACCAACACAACGTTTGCGTAACTCGACTAAGGATTTATCGCCGACGCACCGCCGGGTTCGATTCTTCGTAGGCTGCCTCTTAATCGCCGGAGAAGAGAGTTGCTACAAGTTGCCATTAATTACTCAACCATTCCATTGGTTACGCCTATAGCTTTATCAAGAACTATGTTCTGTGCCGCAACAAGCAGCACAGAAGATCCACTTACGTTACGGGTGCTCTGGTTACGCGGTATATACCCCGCGGCTTAGGCCTAGACGCACCGTCTGTGGAAACTGTGCTAATGGTCACAGAAGATCTTAAACGAACCTTTACGCATAATTAGGTAAAGAATACGCGCTAGCCAATTTAGAGTTTAGAAAACTGGAACATATAACTACAGAAGATACAACCGCAGAAGATCCTAATATTCGAGCTTACACATATGCGGTTCTATAGTGCGCATGGGCCACCTAGCCAATGGTGATTAAGGCCCAAAGTACATGGTATCTTGTCTGCCAAGTATACGGTGGATTTTTTGTTAATGCGCCCTTTACGTGCTGCCAAGCATACGGTGGCTGGTTTGTTAACGAGCCCTTCACGTACATGATAATTAGGTAAATTTTAGATCGCGGTTTTGCTGTGTATGAGGACCCGGTGTGTCCGAGGACCAGTGGATGGTCGCTTCCTGGTGTGATGAGTGATTGACAACGTGGTGTGGATTGACGTTTCCCTTGGCTCAAGTATTGCAGGTGTAGAATGCGGCTTGATTGCATTGGTGCAGGTGAAGAACAGGCGCGAAAGGTCTTAGCCATGGCGGCTTCCGAGGAGCGGAGAGACAAGTAGGCTTGGTTCGAGGGACCCGGTGGCCAGATGGATCAAGTGCGGTTCACATGCTGGCAAGAACGAGCAAGGGGACGTGGTTCCGGTGCGAGGTAGCGGCTCACAACCGAAGCTCGTACGCGGACATGAAGCCGGTGCAAGGTGACGGCTAACGACCGAAGCTTGTACGCGGGGTTTGGTGATTTGGCCACAAAACCATCGGTGGACGGTTTCCCTTGGTTTGGGCCTCAAAACCAAGGCCGAGGACTTGACGGAGCGACGGCTCGGCCTGCCAGCCAGGGGCGGTCCAACCGCCCCCCAGGGGCGGTGTGACCGGTCCCACCTGGGCAGGTCGCCCGTGAGCGTCGAGGAGCTTCGATCCGGAGGACACGCGGCGTGATCGCAAGGCTTGCGTCGGAGGGAAGCTAGCTTGCGGTGGAAGGTATCCCAGCCGGAAAAATCTTCACGGAAAATGTCATATTCGCCCCTGAGGGGTATGTATCGCTTAGGGGTAGTTTAGTCTTTCGAGCACCACCATTTTGACTATATAATAGACCCCCTAGGGGTGGTGGCTGTTATCTCTTTAGTAATTTTCATTTGGCTTGTTTTAGTTTCCCTTCCCTTCCATCCTCTCCACCTAGAACTATTCTAAATCATTCATAGTTTGTATAGGTGAATTCATGGTTGGTTGATTGAGCTTAATCTCTTTATCTTTGTGCCATGATTTGAATTCCCGAGCTCCTTTTCTTTTTCCCATTTTCGGTGGTATTTTCGGAGCTATTTTTGGGGGATTTTCGTTCTTCACTTTCTAGCCCGTTTTCTCTCGGATTTCTTTGGGGGAATCACGCATGAGTGCCTTGTGCCTCTTTTCTTGGTGATCCCTTGCCCCCAAACGCCGGGAATCGGTTTAGATTTGAAGTTTTCGGGATGAACTCGTGGAGGGTGTGTTCTTTGCTAGATTTGAAATTCCCGGAGTTCTAGGGAGTTAGAGGCCGAGATTTTTGGGGCATAGCCTCTCCTTGAGGTGTGTATCACCTACCCAAAGTTTTGTCTCAAGACTCCAAGCCGTTTGAGAGATCTGTTCTCGAGTTGACCTTTTTCCCGTGCTGCCTGGGAAGACCGGTGTGACCGGTCCTGGAGGTAGGTGTGACCGCCCCTGGGGAGTCAGACCGGTGTGACCGGTTTTGCATGTAGGTGTGACCGTCCCTGGCCGAGAGTTGCTGATTTGGGTTGTTTTCGTTCAATTCTTGTTGGATTTGTTCGATTCGAGTTCCGCTGCGTTGATCTTGTTCCTAGGGTCAGTAGCCTCACCGTAGCTACGTGATCTTGGCAAGGTCGGTCCATTGGATTTGGATTGAGTTGGAAGAAGCCGGATCTTGAGAGTAATTTTTATCGGCTCCCATTCACTCCCCCCCCCCCCCCCGGTCGCCTAATTGGTCCTTCAATTGGTATCAGAGCCGGTTACGGGTCTTTGCGACTCTAACCAGTCTAAGATCCAAAGATGGCGTACCAAGATCGGGGTTCCGGGCCTCCGCACTTCGATGGGAAGAACTACCCGAACTGGGTTGCACGGATGGGCGCTTTCTTACGAGGCAAAGGAAAGTTGTTGTGGGATGTGACCAAAGATGAAAACTATGTCAATCCCACCAACTTAGATGCCCAGGATGCAAAGGATAAGTTTGAGGCAAACGCTAGAGCTGTTGACTACTTGTTCTGTGCTTTGTCTGACGAGGAGTTTGAGCGAGTTTTGGGCGAGGACCTAGCTAGCCTAGATCTGGCAGAAGCTCCAGGTAGCCCACGGTGGTGATAGCCATGTGAAGGCTAGGCTTTTCTCGATGTATCGGAGAGAATATGAAAATTTCGCTCATTTGCCTGGAGAGTCTGTTGATGCTTTGTTTCAGCGTTTCACTTCCATAGTCAACAACATGAAAGACAACATTACCGTACTCCCATACTCGGATCATGACAGAGCTATCAAGCTCTTGCAAGCACTTGATAGATCCGTGTGGGGTGCCAAGGTTGAGGCGATCATGGAGTCGGCTAACTATGAAACTTTGTCTGTTGATGAGCTTTTCTCGAAGTTGAAGTCTTCTGAGGTTGACAGACAGCTGCTTGCCAAGGCTAAGAGTCCGACTGATCCCCATAGTCTGGCTCTAGTCGGTGGTTCCGGTTATGGACATGCTAACACTCCCAGACACTTTGCTTTGTCCTCTCTTGTGTCTCTTCCAGATGAAGAATATGAGGTGCTGAGCGAGGAGGATCTTGCGTTGCTCACGAGGAGGTTCGAGCGGATGTACCAGAACTGGAAGGGTTCGAGGCGTGCCGGGAGTACGTGCTACAGATGCGGGAAGATGGGCCACTTCATCGCCGAGTGCCCCGAGGAGATCAAGAACGACTACAACCGCAAGCACCGCCCGCGAGATGACCACAAGCACCGTCCCAAGGACGAGTACCGCTCCAAGCACAAGAACAAGGAAGAGAGAAGGTCGAAGAACAAGCACGGTGGACACAAGAAGAACCGATTTCGAGCGATGGTGGCAGATGCGAGCGACATCGACACAAGCTCCACCAACACGTCGTCAAGCTCAAGCAGCGAAGATGAAGACTGAGGCTACCGCAAGAAGAAGAAGAACTTGAACCGCAACATCAATGGCATCTCCTTCGCCGCCGTCGACTACTGCACCATGGCGCACAACTCCGTGAAGAGCAAGGACGACTCCGACTCCGACTCCGAGGATGAGGTATTGACCGATCCCACCTCTTTGCGTAAGGAAATTGCTAGACTAGAGGAGTTGGTCGATAACCGTGATGATGTGCTTAGGAAGACCAACAAGGAGAAGACAGAGTTTAGGTCTTTGCTAGGAGAGTCCAAGGATAGAGTAGCTGATCTTGAGACCTTACTTTCTGAGACTGGAAAGAAGGCGATGGAGTTTGAGTCTTTACTTTGCGAGTCTAGGGAGAGAGCAGCTAAGCTTGAGTCGGAGATTGCTGTGTTGAAAGATGCCCCTCTTGTGTCTGATGAAATTGAATGTTCATTCTGTGATGTGCATCTTGCTGATCTGGTTGTTCTGAAGGAGAAACACATGACATGCTTAGATGAACTAGAAGGTGCTAGGGTTGAGCTTGCTGAGTTGAAGTCTAGATCATCTTTGATAGGTGCTTGTACTTCTTGTCCTACTTTGCATGCTCAGTTGCTTGAATCTCGTACCATGATTAGTTCGCTTGAAGCTCAACTGAAATCTCCTATTGCAAATTCCTGTTCTGCTTGTGATGTTGTCGCTTTGAAGAATGTTGAGCTAGAACAATGTGTCAATCGCTTGCAAGATGAGAATGATGAGTTGCGACAGTATTTGGGTTGGTTGTCGGGTCGCGAGCCTCAGCTTAAGATGTTGATTGCTGGTTTTAAGAGAGCTGATGGTCGTGGTCTGGGTTCTGAGAAAGTTGGTGAGAGTAGTGGTGAGAAAGAGAGAGAGCCTGAAAAATCCACCACAAACATTCCCACAAACCCACCGAAAGCCATTCTCAAGAACACCTTCAGACCCAAACCCAACCACTTGCTAAACAAGCTTGACACCACTCCAGATCCTCCCAAGTTTCCACCAAAGACAAACAACTTCCAGAGTAGAGTGACCTTTGTAAGGAGTGGGGTTTACCAGCCGAGAGAGAAGCCACAGCCGACAGAAACCCCAAAGCCAAAACCAGTCCGCTTCCATTGTGAGCATTGTGGAAGGGATGGACACCTTGAGGAGTTCTGCTGTAGGAAGAAGAGGGAGGTGAGACGAGAGAAGGAGATAGGGAACAGGGACAGGTACTACTCTTCCCGTAGTGTGCCTGTGTCTCGTTCACCCTTACCTAGAGGAGAGGCCTTTGTGCGCACAGTTCCTTTGTCTGGCAGTCGTGGTGTTCCAGCTAGTCGTGAGTTTGCTAGGCGGCCTCCAATTCGTGGTCAGTTTGGTTCAGGGAGGTTCGACCGTAGCTTCGAGGCGAGGAGAGAGTCTAGGCCACGTTTTCCCTCGTGTGGTGCTAGAGGTCCGATGGTGAGAGACGAGAGGGTTTCACGTGGTAGAACTGATTTTGCTAACCCCTCTTTTGAGCAGATGGCCCGACACTGGTTTGACTCTTTTTGTGCTAACCCCAGTGTCGAGTCATTCACTCATTCTCGTTCTTGTTTTTGATTGTGCAGGTTGGAGGCTTGGAGAACTTTTGGTTGATGGATTCTGACTGTTCGAGACATATGACAGGTAATAGGAAGTGGTTCACCAGTCTCACCCCGGTGGTGTCCAGGCAGTACATCACTTTCGGGGATAAGGGTAGAGGTAGAGTGTTATCTGAGGGTGCTATTCAGGTGAGCAACACTTTTATGTTGAAGCGGGTTGCTCTTGTCAAGAATCTTGGTTTTAATTTGCTTTCAGTTTCTCAGCTTCTTGATGAGGGTTATGAGGTTCGTTTTA
This sequence comes from Urochloa ruziziensis, assembly GCA_015476505.1. NCBI lineage: Eukaryota > Viridiplantae > Streptophyta > Magnoliopsida > Poales > Poaceae > Urochloa > Urochloa ruziziensis. The sequence continues at coordinate 44,216,680 of CM027118.1, read as the reverse complement.
AGAGTGGTGATTCTCGAATTCTTGATTCTCGAGGTGACCTTGTGTGTATGATCATTCCCGAGGGACAGATTTTTTATGCTGATTTTTCTCAATCTTTTGGTCCTTCACGGTGTTTGATCGCTGGTACTTCTTCTGAGCTTTGGAAGTGGCATAGGAGATTGGGTCATGTGAGCTTTGATTTACTCACATGCTTGAGTGCTCTTGACCTTATCCGAGGATTGCCCAAGCTCAAGTTCGAGAAAGATTTGGTTTGTGCACCTTGCAGGCATGGTAAGATGGTTGCTGCTTCCAATCCACCTTTGACAGATGTTATGACTGAGCGTCCAGGGGAGCTTTTGCATATGGACTTGGTTGGTCCCGCTCGCGTTCGTTCAGTTGGTTGGAAGTGGTATGTTCTTGTGGTTGTGGATGACTTTTCTCGGTATGCTTGGGTGTTCTTTTTGGCGTCGAAGGATGAGACATTTGATTGTGTTCGAGATCTGATTTTGAGGTTGAAAAACGAGAGTAATGGTGGTGCCATGAGAGCTATACGCAGTGACAATGGTACGGAATTTAAGAACACTCATTTTGATGCCTTTTGTCGTGATCTTGGTCTCGAACATCAATTTTCTTCGCCATATGTTGCTTGCCAAAATGGAGTTATTGAAAGGAAGAATCGGACGCTTTGTGAGATGGCTAGGACGATGCTAGATGAGCATAGGACTCCTAGGAAATATTGGGCCAAGGCAGTAAACACAGCTTGTTATGTTTCGAATCGGATTTTCCTTCGTGCTTTCAAGAAGAAAACTTGCTATGAGCTTTTCCATGGTCGTTCCCCACGTGTGAGTCACTTTCGGGTATTTGGTTGCAAGTGTTTCATTCTGAAGAAAGGAAATTTGGACAAGTTTGAGTCTCGTTCGATGGATGGAATTTTTCTTGGTTATGCTAATCATTCTCGAGCATATCGTGTGCTCAATCTTGAAACTAACCAAATCATGGAGACTTGCGAAGTCACTTTCGACGAGACTATTCCGTGTAGCTCTTCTGTATTTGAGTGTGCAGGTGATGATGAATTGGGACAGTACATCTTTGAGGAAAACAGCTTGATGATGAAGATGATGAAGAGAATCATACACCGTGTGGAGATCGTGTACCTTCTACTTCCACTACTACTACGACATTCGACGACGGCCTCACTGCTACACCTTCATCGAGTCGTGCACATGATCGAGTTCAAGTGGAAGCTGATGTTGAGGGGGAGGCAATCTCGAGGCGAGAAGCTCCCCAGCTGGTACAGAGGGATCATCCACCTTCGAAGATCATCGGGAACTTGGATGAACGTACTACACGGTCGAGGTCACAGAACATCTCTCATTTCGCTCATTCTGCTTTTTTTGCGTCTTTCGAGCCCAAAAATGTTGGACACGCTTTATCTGATTCTGATTGGGTCAATGCCATGCATGAAGAGCTTGAAAACTTTGAGAGAAACCAGGTGTGGGAGTTAGTTGAACCACCTCCAAATTGCCATCCTATAGGAACCAAATGGGTTTTCAAAAACAAGAGGGATGAGGGTGGGGAGATTGTGAGAAACAAAGCAAGGTTGGTTGCTCAGGGGTTTTTGCAGCAGAAGGGGATAGATTATGAGGAGACATTTGCTCCTGTTGCCCGTTTGGAGGCAATTCGGATCCTTCTAGCATTTGCAGTTGCTAAAGGGTTCAAATTGTACCAAATGGATGTAAAGAGTGCCTTCTTGAATGGGTGATCGAGGAAGAAGTGTATGTGAGGCAGCCCCCGGGTTTTGAGAGTGAGAGATACCCACACCGAGTGTACAAACTCCACCGAGCTTTATATGGCCTAAAACAAGCACCCAGAGCGTGGTATGGAAGGTTGAGGGGGTTCTTGCTTAGCAAGGGGTTTGTGATGGGAAAGGTTGATAAGACGCTCTTCTTGTTGAGAAATGTCAATGATCTTTTAATCGTTCAGATTTATGTGGATGATATCAATTTTGGTGGCTCTTCTCATGATCTTGTTGCCAAGTTTGCAGACGATATGAGCAGGGAATTTGAGATGTCGATGATGGGAGAGTTGCAGTTCTTTCTCGGGCTACAGATCAAGCAAACCAAGGATGGGACGTTCGTGCACCAAAGCAAGTACACCAAGGACATTCTCAAGAAATTCGACATGAGCGACTCCAAGCCGATGACTACGCCGATGAGTACGACTACAGCTTTGGATGCGGATGAGGACAGAGAACCAGTGGACCAGAAGGAGTACCGGAGCATGATTGGCTCCCTCCTCTACTTGACGGCGACGAGGCCGGACATACAGTTCAGTGTGTGTCTGTGCGCTCGTTTTCAGGCTTCACCGAGGACTTCACATCGTCAGGCCGTCAAGCGGATTTTCAGGTATCTCAAGTTTACTCCTGAGCTGGGTCTTTGGTATTCTGCTGATTCCTCACTTGCTCTCCATGGTTTTTCTGATACGGATTTTGCTGGGTGTCGTGTTGATCGCAAGTCTACTTCTGGTCAGTGTCAGTTTCTTGGTTCGTCTCTTGTGTCTTGGTCTTCTCGCAAGCAGTCTAGTGTAGCCCAATCCACCACAGAGGCCGAGTATTTTGCTGCTGCTGGCTGTTGTTCTCAGTTGCTTTGGATCACCTACACCTTGAGAGATTTTGGATTAAACATGTCCCATGTTCCACTTCTTTGTGATAGCACCAGTGCCATCAGCGTAGCCAAAAATCCCGTGCTTCATTCCAAAACCAAACACATAGAAGTGAGGTACCACTTTCTAAGAGATCATGTGGAGAAAGGAGATATTGAGCTTGCCCATGTTTCTACCCAAAACCAGCTTGCAAACATTTTCACTAAGCCACTTGACCAAGTTACCTTCACCCGCTTGCGAGGAGAACTTGGTGTGTGTGCATTTTTCTGAGCTGAGTTTTGGAGGCTTCTCTTTGTAGCATATGTATTCTATTGTACCATCTTTGTATCTTTATGTACATTTTTCACTCTTGTATCTTGATGTACATTTTTTCTTGCTTTTGTATCTTGATTTCATCTTTTGTATCATATCTTGGGATGAGCTTCTCCTATATACAGTGACTGCTACAATTTGCTACATTTTAGATCTTAGGCAAGCTTGTTAGGGATTGGATGCTTTGTTGGCTATGCTCTTGATGGTCCTGATATATATTCCTTTGAGATAGTCACTTTTCGAATTAAAATGACAAACTAACTTAAACTCTTATCACCCATGAGTAAATGCCTTTGCATGATTAAATGGCTATATTTTGCTTAAGGTCATGCTAGGATGACATTCTTTTCAATTGGGTCAAAGATCTTTGTCATTGTAAATGTTTAGCCCATGTTTATCTTGTGGAGGAGCATAAGCTTCTTTTTGTCGCAAAGACATTTCATGTACCATGCTTAAATTGAAAAACTTGAAAAATGAGATGTCTATGCATGAAAAAAGAAAGATGAGAAAAAGATATATTTGAAAATATTTATGCTCATGTCTCTATGCTTTCACCATTGCACACACTTGCACACACATGGGTGCTAAGCGGTTGCATGTTGTTTGCCGGAGAAGTCTCCCATGAGAAGTGAACACATGGCTCTGTGCTTTGACATGACATGAGATAGATTTTGGGCGTTTATAATGATCTTTTGTCAAGAATGCTTGTTCTATCATGATCTTGGTGAAATGAAGTTTATTTTTGCTCAAATGACCCATGTTTAGGACTTTGCTCATGAGGTGAAACTTTAGAAAAAATTGCACAAATTGATCATGGCTTTGTCAAATGGCTATATATCTTCACTTTCTTGACGGCAATGCTCTTATGATGCTATGACCTGTCTAGTTTGCCTGTTCTCTAACTTGTAGAATTTTGTATCGCTCATTGCCTATTTGAGAAGCCTAGAGTTGAATTTTTTGCATTTTTGCCTTGATTCGTGCATTGTCAACAAGGGGGAGAGTTTGAGCATTAGAATACATTACTGGGCACTTATAGAAGGTTTTCAAGTTGAAACGATATTTTTCCGAGCATTTTTCTGTGATTTCCATTTTTGTGCTTTGACTGGGTAGGGCGGTGTGACCGACCCTGCAGGGCGGTGTGACCGGCCCTGAAGCAAGGGCAGTGCAACCAGCCCTCCAGGGCGGTCCAACCGGCCCTGTGCAGTGGCACGAGGTTTTGTGGGATTTGATCCATTTTCGATTGCATTTTCGCACGCACAAGTTCACTTGTTCAGGGGGAGTTTGCATCAATGCAGGGGGAGTGCTTTGAGTGTTCTGAAAAGTGATTTGGAGATTCGTGACTTGTGTTTTGTGTTTTGCTCTTTTGCCGATGGTGTTGAGCCCTTTCGCTTCTTCTTGAACGGTCGGCGTTTCTGGAGCTTTCTCTTGCGAAGTGACTTTGTTTCAGCTTGTTCTTTGCTTTTAGTCACTTGCTTGAGTCTTGTTTTCGATTTCTTTTCTATTTTCGTTTTCTATCTATTGTGACTATGTGTGTGTTGTCAATGCACTCATCAAGGGGGAGGAGGACCCGGTGTGTCCAAGGACCGGTGGATGGTCGCTTCCTGGTGTGATGAGTGATTGACAACGTGGTGTGGATTGACGTTTCCCTTGGCTCAAGTATTGCAGGTGTAGAATGCGGCTTGATTGCATTGGTGCAGGTGAAGAACAGGCGCGAAAGGTCTTAGCCATGGCGGCTTCCGAGGAGCGGAGAGACAAGTAGGCTTGGTTCGAGGGACCCGGTGGCCAGATGGATCAAGTGCGGTTCACATGCTGGCAAGAACGAGCAAGGGGACGTGGTTCGGTGCGAGGTAGCGGCTCACAGCCGAAGCTCGTACGCGGACATGAAGCCGGTGCAAGGTGGCGGTTAACGACCGAAGCTTGTACGCGGGGTTTGGTGATTTGGCCACAAAATCATCGGCGGACGGTTTCCCTTGGTTTGGGCCTCAAAACCAAGGCCGAGGACTTGACGGAGCGACGGCCCGGCCTACCAGCCAGGGGCGGTCCAACCGCCCCCCAGGGGCGGTGTGACCGGTCCCACCTGGGCAGGTCGCCCGTGAGCGTCGAGGAGCTTCGATCCGGAGGACACGCGGCGTGATCGCAAGGCTTGCGTCGGAGGGAAACTAGCTTGCGGTGGAAGGTATCCCAGCCGGAAAAATCTTTGCAGAAAATGTCATATTTGCCCCTGAGGGGTATGTATCGCTTAGGGGTAGTTTAGTCTTTTGAGCACCACCATTTGGACTATATAATAGACCCCCTAGGGGTGGTGGCTGTTATCTCTTTAGTAATTTTCATTTGGCTTGTTTTAGTTTCCCTTCCCTTCCATCCTCTCCACCTAGAACTATTCTGAATCATTCATAGTTTGTATAGGTGAATTCATGGTTGGTTGATTGAGCTTAATCTCTTTATCTTTGTGCCATGATTTGAATTCCCGAGCTCCTTTTCTTTTTCCCATTTTCGGTGGTATTTTCGGAGCTATTTTTGGGGGATTTTCGTTCTTCACTTCCTAGCCCGTTTTCTCCCGGATTTCTTTGGGGGAATCACACATGAGTGCCTTGTGCCTCTTTTCTTGGTGATCCCTTGCCCCCAAACGCCGGGAATCGGTTTAGATTCGAAGTTTCCGGGATGAACTCGTGGAGGGTGTGTTCTTCGCTAGATTTGAAATTCCCGGAGTTCTAGGGAGTTAGAGGCCGAGATTTTTGGGGCATAGCCTCTCCTTGAGGTGTATATCATCTACCCAAAGTTTCGTCTCAAGACTCCAAGCCATTTGAGAGATCCGTTCTCGAGTTGACCTTTTTCCCTGTGCTGCCTGGGAAGACCGGTGTGACCGGTCCTGGAGGTAGGTGTGACCGCCCCTGGGGAGTCAGACCGGTGTGACCGGTTTTGCATGTAGGTGTGACCGCCCCTGGCCGAGAGTTGCTGATTTGGGTTGTTTTCGTTCAATTCTTGTTGGATTTGTTCGATTCGAGTTCCGCTGTGTTGATCTTGTTCCTAGGGTCAGTAGCCTCACAGTAGCTACGTGATCTTGGCAAGGTCGGTCCATTGGATTTGGATTGAGTTGGGAGAAGCCGGATCTTGAGAGGAATTTTTATCGGCTCCCATTCACTCCCCCCCCCCCCCCCCCCCTCTGGTCGCCTAATCGGTCCTTCATTGTAACCCTCCACATTTCTCAAAATATACAACGATAAACAAAACTTTTCTCTTAACGCCCTTGATATAAATGAAATTATGGAATTCTTTTAGTCCCTTGGCTGTCCTCCCCAGTCCAATCTGTGCGAAAAACTATGCTGCCTGTATGATTCATCAGCCGCCTCTGCAGCCACATGTGCATCCATTAGTCATGGTGTCGCACTGTCGCACGCCATTGATATCTTCTTAAGATCCTTATGTATACACATCAGCCCTAACGAATTAGGCTCTTTGTAAGTCTTGGTTACGCAAACAAACAAACAAACACACACAGAGAGAGGGGTCAAAATTACTATGCCGCGATACAGCCTGTCGCCAAATATTATATTGCATAACCATTGCGCGAAACGAAAAATGCGGTAAGTGATCGCGAAAACGTCTGACGCCGTGGCAGGCTACGACAAGCCCACAACAACTCGGTGTACCGCCGGACGGTTACGGGCCCAATCACCATGGCCCTCTTCACAATCTAAAGTAGGCCCGCAATTATTTGTAGTAGGATTTCTAAACATTGCTACGATAAAATTATGGGCCCTATACTACCGCCCAAGCGCAGCAGAGTGCCGGAAATAAAATAAGATAGTAGTACGTCCGAGAGTTTGGAGCGGTCGAGCAGATGATGGCCTAAACAACTCGGTAAAGTGTGACAAAGTAAGTATCGCGTAACATGGTTTTCCCGTGACCCACTAAACATACTACGCAGCCCCAAGCCGGCAAGCCCTTGCAAACTACGTAATAGGTTTCTACCCGCAGGGCACGTCTAACCGTTTATATTTTTAGTTGACTTTTTCATACACAATTTGATGATATTTTTAAAGAGTGGGCATATGGTATGGGAGCATGTGAAGGGGTGGGAGCACAGGAGATGTTCGTGCTCCGTGGTCCATGGTCCCTGCTCGTACCCGCAGGGGAGAAACCGTCGCCTCCCTGGTCCATGCTCCCTGCTCATGCGCAGCGTCGGCGACACTAGCGGCCGCGTTCTCTCAAAGAAAACTCACCGCACATGGAGGCTTGTAAACCCGCTTACAGGCCAATCAACGGATCTTCCGCCGTTGCCTCGTGGATTCCTATCATGGATTAATCGCGGCTGATGGAAACGTCGTGTTCCATTACACAGACATCCACACATGACCGTATCACCTTGTTATATACCCCCAAATGAATGTATGATCTCCATGGCCAGTGAATGGTTGATGGGACGCTATCCCATTTTCAGCTCTGTGGTCAGCGATTTTGCATAGGGCAAATCGACATCCCCACCGCCACCGCCAGTGGCCCCGGGTAGATTGTTAAAACGAAACTATTCTACTTACATATGTGTTTGAATCAGGTCGGCAGCTTCTTTGTGCACATGTGGTGACTTTGGATGGATATGAGAAGCAGCGACATGCGCATTTTCTTACTAGATGCGAGGCAGATGTGGGAATCGAGAACCTAATCAAAGGATAAGCTTGTGTTGTGTGGGCCCTTTTACTGTTTTCCTTGTAGTTGCTTGTGTTGTGTGTGTCGGCGCCCTGGTGGGCGCCTACGTTGTCTGTATGGTTCATAGTGCTTACGCAGATACTCCAGTCATGACATGAGTGAGAATCTCACTCCTGATTCCTGCAGTATATGATGGTCAAATTTCCTTGATGTGACTTTTTTCCAAGGAGGAAGGTTTTTAGTAGTGGCTATTTGAGGCCGGCCTCGACGCATGCACACGCAGCCTCGCCTATGCCAGACTCTGATGACGCGGCTTTCGGCTTTGGAACCATAGAGACACCATCACCTTTGAATCTGCATAACCAAAACGCATAGAGTTACGCAAACTGGCTCACACGATGCTGTAAAGCAAAAACTGGAGAAAATAAATAATCCAAGCCTGGGGGCAGCATGGATTACCCTCGCCATCATCTCGATCCGACGTATCATGAATAAGCCAGAAGGAGAATGACACCCAGGTTACGCGAACTTGCAAGCTCAGGTTAGGTTACGCAGTCCGTCCTCTATGTCTCTAGCAGGTTATGCAAACTGCCTCCTAGCAGCCGGAACCGTCTTTGTACAGGATTGGGACTTTGGTGTGGCCGGCCACTCTCGCAGCGGGAGGTGATGAGACGTGGCCGGGCACTAACGGGTGATGGAACGGCGCCCACCAGCCTCTCTGCCCGCCCGATGGATTCTCACTCATGTCATGACTGGAGTATTGTACCTGCGTAAAGCACTATAAGCCAGGTTACACATACTACTGGCGTCAGACATTTTGTTGACCAACCTGGTGACGCGTCAGGGTGCCGCGTGCACTATGAGACAGTAACCATCCAACCGCTAACTGTAACAGAACCGCTCAAATTAATCCGGCTTAAGTGCGCTAACCTTCCATTGGTCGTCACGCAATTAAATCGGAGTAATCTGACAGTCTGTCGGGTCGAGCCCGATGCAACCACGAACAGTTACCTCGATCGAAACAAGTCGTGCAGATACTCACTCGAAGGTGAGTCCCAGAGATTACAACAATCCACAATTAATTAAAAGGTCCCAATTGAGGTACTTTATTACAAATAGTTCAAATGCATGAAGTAACGGTGTCTCAGAGTTTTGCAAAGCAGCGGAAATAACTAATTATTCGAAATAACCGTGACATCACGTGAAGTCGTCGTGACATCACTTGGAAGCATCCTCGTCCCAAACAACAGTCCAGCCAGGAGGAAGGGTGGTTGGCTAGGTAAGACCTGCAACCATCTCCTCGAGAGCACTACCTGAAAACAATTCAACAAGCAAGGCTGAGTATACTAATACTCAGCAAGACTTACCCGTCGGGTGAAAACTACATCACCGACTCCTAGACATGCAAGGCTTTTGGCTGGTGGGTTTGTTTTGCCAAAGAGCGACTAATAGTGGGTCCTTACTTTCAATATTTTAGCATCAAGTTCTAGTTTGAGTTAACCATTCTAGATAAGCAACTAATCTAAACAAGCATGTAGAGCAAGCAATTAAGCAAGCATCAAGTTTATCATCATCGTCATGTTCCACTTTCTTACTCAATACGACAGCTAGGTTAAGTAGTCTCATTAGCTGCGAGAAACAGACAGTTCAAACCGATTTCTTAACCTTGCAAGGTGGACCCAAGCACTCGGATCATCGCACTCAGCCAAAGGCTAGCGCTACCAGGTAGTTCCCATCGATCCCCGACGTGTTTCCAGGTCCACTTCCCTTGGATACAAGTGTCTAAGCCAGGCCAAAGCCTAACACTTACGCTCACTTGTAACCACATCCGAACATGGGGAGGTTAGTCCCAGGGAGAGCAGAACGAAAGGTCTCGCACCGGTTCAGTCAGGTACTAAACTTACCGACCCCATAGAATCGACAAGCGCTTAGTACGTTCAAAAACTTAACCATAGGTACCGTACCATTCGGCCTTAATCAACATTAGCATACACGGACGGGGCATCTACATGACAAAAATCCCCGCCCGTCATCCTTATGATTCCAACATAAGTAAGCAGTCGATTCCTATATCTCGCGAGTGACAGGAAATCACTCGACTTTTACCGGGTCCTTATAGCGGGGCGGCTATCGACGTATCATACTAGTATTGCAAAGCATAGGTACCTAGGATCATGCAACTAAGGTTTCAATCAACGCTCGAAACGTAAATGCACAAGCATAGAGTACGAAACATAGTTGCAAGATTCGAAACATGGGATATGCTCCGGGGCTTGCCTTTGGGCACTAGGTTAGTCTGAGGATCCTCTGAAGCTGGATACGGGTCTTGCTCGACTTGGATCACGTTCACGTCACCGGAAGTTTGTCCTTCTCCTCCTGTCGGCACGAGTTCGTAGTCGCCGTCGGCGAGAACTTGATCTACACGAATGCACATGCATAAGAGATGATCTTATATCGAGCCATCATCATTGCATAATGATAGACCCGGGGTGTATGATTTTAATGTGAGAAAATTACAGTATGCTCTCTGTTGGTTATTGGATTTGCTGACCAAAAATCAGTCCAAAAAGATAAGCACAACAATCATGATAAATCAAACAAGTTTGACACACTAAAAGCATGCTTAATCCTTAAAAATTCATACTAACAGAAATAATTCCTAGCAAAATTCCAGAGCTATAACTAACTGATATAAGCTACCATGCCAAACATTAGCTTAAAAAGCTCACAGGATCTCTCTGAAGAATTAGTTTGGTTTTCAGCTGCTTAAATCAGCCGAGCATGATATTATTTATCTAAAAGCATCTTAGCAAGGTTAAACTAAGCTATACTTTTTACCACAGGCACACCAAGTTGTTTTCAAGCTACTGCAAAAAGATTAGGTTCATTTGTTGAACAGATTAATTAATAAAATTCATAGATCAAACTATGCACAGATATCAAGATTAATTTATAACTCACAATCTAGTGTGCAAGTTAGTGCCATATTTTTACAGGAACCTAAGCATGATACTAGAAACAACATACTAAAAGATTAGCACAAACCATGTTGTAGATATCAAACTGTGCACAAAATAGAATTTGAACAGATTTGAATCTATTTCAAAAACTAAGCAGAAAACACCTATACATGCTTTCTATAAAAGGTAGAACTAAGCACTAGGAGTGCAACAAAATTGGGTTTGCATTTTTCAGATTTTTCTATGATTTTTAATAGATTTTCAAAGTTTCAGGATTTGAATCCTAGATCTGAACAATCTAACCACAGAGTAGCCCCTGGAAACTTGCGCTAAGGCCCCTAGAAAGATTTGTGGCTTAGCAATGTGGTCCCTGACCATGGCCGGCGGCGAGTTGGCCGGATTCCGGTGAAGTGGGGCCACGGGGCTCAACAATAACCAGTCGTGGGTGCTCAGGGATGCTCACCGCCTCACCTCGAGTGGATCCCGAGTACATTGGGTGACCGGAGGTGGCGCGACGGCGGTGGATGGCGGAGCTGGGCGGCGGCGGCTCTGCTCGAGTTTGTTCCGGCGGCTAGAGTGGCTATGGCACTCGCTGAGGACTGGGGGAACTCGAGGGGTGTGCTGCAGGTGCGCTCGAGTGGTTTGGGTGCGCTCGGGTGGTTGCGGCAGAGCTCGAGTGGTTTGCTGTGCGTGCTGAGTGGTTTGCTGTGCTCCGAGTGGTTTGCCTCGAGTGGTTGCGGTCGCTCGAGTGGTGCTGTGCGCTCGAGTGGTTTGCTGTGCGCGAGTGGTTTGCTGTGCGCCGAGTGGTTTGGCTCTGCGCTAGAGTGTTTGCTGGGCGCTGCGAGTGGTTTGTGCTAGAAATCCCCTGAACTATTCTAAACCCTTACGCACTGGTCCCTGCGATTTACACCAGGAACCCTGGCGTTCTCCTAATTCTAAACGCGAGGTCCTTGGGCGGGTTGAGATCTAAATCTTCGATTCCGGCCAGGGGGAGAGCTCGATTCGCTTGGGGAAGGGCACAGGGAGGATGAGGAGCTCACCAAAGGCTGGTTTGATGAAGGAGCCGAGGCCGAGGAGGCTCGCCGTGGCGGAGTAGATCACGGAGCGCTCCTGCTCCAGCTCCGGCGTGACTGGTGGGGGAGGCGCTCAGCTGTGGACTCGTGCGGGCGGAGTAGAGCAAAAGGGGGGGCGTTGGCGACCTTGAACGGCGATGGGAAGGCGTGGACGCGGAGGAGTTCCGGCAGCCTGGCGGCCGAGCGGAGGAGCAGAGGGGCGGGGGGGCGCTGGTGGAGCTCGGGGTCTGGCGCCTTTTATAGGCGCCCGGAGGTGAGGTTTGGCAGCGGCTCGGGGGTGGCGAAGCTCCACGTGGAGGCTCGGGTAGCTGGACGGCTTGGCGGCCACGCGAGCTCGGTCGGGAGGCGGTCGTGGCGCGGCGGTGTCGGGCGGCGATGTCGCGGGTTGGGAAACCTGTCGGGCGTGGGGATTGGCAGATCGCGGACGTCGTGACAGGTGGAGGGCGAGGCCTGACGGCGATCGGAACGCTGAGGCGCAGTGCGCCACGTGGAAGAAGTCGCGGTCGGCTGAAATGAGCAGGCGCTCGGGAGTGCCGGCATTTCTTCGAGCAGTTGGCGTGCGTCTGTTCGGCCTCCAAAATCTCCGAAATTCTGAACTGAACTCGAAAATCTCCAAATACGAAAGTTGTGTCCCAAAGTGCAAGCTACAACTTTTGCAAAGGTTGACCATAGAAAAAGTCTATAGATCAACGGGAAATTTGAGGAGAAAACAGCGTGAACTCGGGTGCCAGCCTGCGGTGAACTTCTGTGTTTGACTGACTTCTGTAAGGAAAATGGCCCTAGGCCATGTTTATGATTTTGGTGATTAATGCCAACATAGTCATTGGGACTAACATGTTTGTCAAGATGTATATTTGAAGGTATTTTTAGGTTCCAAGTGACGATATTTAAGCCATCCAAACTATATTGAAAATCCAGAGAGTCTTATTTTGAGACACTCAAGTGATGGTATGTTGTAGTCGACACAAGATCCCGCAAGATGATCAAGAGAATCCTGCTCAGAGGAGCACTGACACAATTGATGGTGAGCATCGGATAAGTCGGTGGTCAGCACAGTCAAGCCAGCAGGGCCAAGAAAGGACAGAGCACCGGATGATTCGATGGTTGAGTCATGGACCAGCGAATGAATCGGTGGTCAGCGCGGGAGATGGCAAAGTCAAGTTTGAATGGAGCATAGGATGGTCCGATGCTATGTCAAGATTACCAGCGGATGAATCGTGGAACGTGGCAGGCCATAGATGCATTACAAAGGACAAGGAGCACCGGACAGTTCGATGGTACAAGACATGGACCAGCGAATGTGTCGGTGGTGTCGGCTCGGCTCGAGATCGGCTCAGATTCGGCTCTGGCAGAAATATGCATAGCATCGATTGATCCGATGCTACCTTGGCACCAGCAGCGAATCAGTCGGTGGTAGGTTCAAAGCCAACGGCCAGTGCAACGGCTAGTTGGGAAAATTGCTCCGGTGCAATGCGTCGGTGCTCAGCGAATGAGTCGGTGGTCACGCAGAAACTTGGCCGTTGGAGCAACGGCTAGTTCATGGACTTGGGGCTATATATACCCCCTTGGCCGGCCATTTGAATGTGCTTGAGACTTGGGGAAGCTATTGTGAGTTGCTCTACTCATTTGCAAGTGCTCATTCCACCAAAGTGCTTAATAGAAGATCTAGGTGATTAGCATAGAGCTTAGTGCTTGATTAAGTGCTAGTTAGACCTTTTAGCGCATTGCTTTAGGTGTTAGCCTAGAGTTTAGGCGAGGTTTGCACACCTCTTTCTATCGGTGCTTGCGCGCACCAAGAGTTGTAAGTATCGGGGCTTGTAAGTCTTGCGAGACCCTCCAACCGAGTTTGTGGAGTGGCCGCCGTTACTTTGTACTAGGGAGGTGAGGCCCTAGGCATTTGCCGAAGCTCAACCAAGTGGAGGCGGCGAGGAGCATCCGGGAGAGGCCAAGCGGAGACCCACTCGCGTGTGGGGAAGTCCCGTAGGCTATCCTACGGAGTGACTCGACCGGGGAGTTCATGCCCTTGCGCGGGCATTCCCTTTGAGAGGGGCTCCAACAACGAGGACTAGTGGAAAGCCGTGGCTTTCCGACACCTCGGGATACATCGCCGTGTCGGGAGTTTGCTTACTCTATCTCTTTACATTCCGCATTACTTATTGCACTACTTTCCGCTTTTACCTTTCCTAGAATTGCCATGTGTAGTTGCTAGGATTGGAACCTAGGGTGCAAAACTTTTAGCGGTAGAGTTAGCAACACATAGAAAAACCTAGTGCACATTTAGATAGAAATTGAAATAGGTTTTTATATGTGCTCCTAGCCGTAGTTTTTAGATTACCCTAATTCACCCCCCCTCTTAGGGTGTCACGGTCCCTTCAACTTCGACTGAGTTTTAAGGCATGTTCCACTCAAAATCTCGAAACGAGCCAATTGACAAAAATGTGTCCCGTTAAAAACTGAACAACTTTTGTATTGGTCGATTTTCAAGTTCTTAAGTGAAATTTCGAATTTGAACCATGCCAACCGTGAAAGGTCAAAAGTTCACTGAGGTGCAAGGGAATTTTTGGTAGGATTCCTTAAGTTAAAATCTAGGTGGGGCCAAATTAAACCTAATTAGGCTAAGACAAAAGGTTTAGCAGGTGGTTAGGTTAATTAAACACCTAGATTGTTACACTAACTATTGTCTAATTACCAGATTCGTCTCGCGATTTCCAGGCTACAGTAGATCCATAATTTGTTTTATTTCGTAGTGTACGTTTATTTCTCACTCTTGATTCCTACAGTAGATGATGGTGAAATTTCTTTGATGTGACTTTTTTCCAAGGAGGGAGGTTTTTAGTAGTGGCTATTTGAGGCCGGCCTCGACGCACGCACACGCAACCTCGCCTGTGCTAGACTCTGATGACGCGGCTTTCGGCTTTGGAACCATAGAGACACGATCACCTTTGAACCTGTGTAACCAAAACGCATAGAGTTACGCAAACTGGCTCACACGATGCTGTAAAGCAAAAACTGGAGAAAATAAATAATCCAAGCTTGGGGGCAGCATGGATTACGCTCTTCATCATCTCAATCCGACGCATCATGAATAAGCCAGAAGGAGAATGGCACCCAGGTTACGCGAACTTGCAAGCTCAGGTTAGGTTACGCAGTCCGTCCTCTGTCTCTAGCAGGTTACGCAAACTGCCTCGTAGCATCCGGAACCGTCTTTGTACAGGATTGGGAGTTTGGTGTGGCCGGCCACTCTCGCAGCGGGAGGTGACGAGACGAGGCCGGGCACTGACGGGTGATGGAACGGCACGCACCAGCCTATCTGCCCGCCCGATGGATTCTCACTCATGTCATGACTGGAGTACTGTACCTGCGTAAAGCATTATGAGCCAGGTTACGCATACTACTGGCGCCAGACATTTTGTTGACCAACCTGGTGACGCGTCAGGGTGCCGCGCGCACTATGAGACAAGTTGCTGCTCTGAACACTGGCAAGTTCGTGGATTCTACAGACAAGGCTATGCAGCGCAAGGCGTTGAAGACCTCACTGGCTCCATGTTCCAACAATTTCAAAGGGGTCGTTGACAAAGCCGCCGGTGCCAGCCGTTGATCTGAGCAAGATGGTTACTGTCTTACTGCTGCCGGCCCGGGACCTGTTGCTACCGACGCGATCGGCAAAGTGCCTGCAACTGCCGACAAGACCAACGGGACCTGCTGAAGCAGGTTGCACCCCATATCGACTGTGTTTTATCTCGTTTTCCAATCAATGGACCTCGTGTCACACCCGGTTCTGAAAAACAAAACCGAGTGCGCACTGTATGTGTGACAGGATCAAATTTCACACATACGGTAAACAAAAATTAGTATTAGACACAGTATCACGTAAAAGAAAATAAATAAAGAGAACTATCAGAGTATTACACGGCTTAATCTTGGAAACGGAGGCTCCAACTCCACAAGCAGACGACCGGGGGTTGCGTACGCTTAGAACTCAGCAGCATCTTCAAAGAACTCCACAGTAGCTTCCTTCTTCTGAGCAACATTGTTTATAGCAAGGGTGAGCACATGTCCAAGTGTGGGGAAAGTATGAATGCAAGGCTGAATCAAGGAGAGGCTGAGGGTTTAAATTTTAGTTGGTCAAACTTTTATTAGCATATATTTACTAAAATATAAGCATATACCAAAACCCATATTAAAAACAGGGCGCCATAAGCACATGGCAACCCAAAACCACGATTTAAGTCCATCTTCAAGTTTAATTATCATGTGAGGGTCCAGGCCGCAATTGACCGTGAGCACGGCTGTTATAACAGTTTTACACTCTGCAGAGGTTGTACACTTTCACCATAAGTCGCGTAAAAGTTCAATAGAACTTTAAACCCAACCATGCAGCACCACACAGGCGCATATCACACTACCGAGGTGTGATTGCATAGGGACGCTACGAGGTCTTTACGAAGATTCGCTAACAAGATTTAGCTCACATGGTTCCGGTGTCTGGCGCTCCTAACCCTCCCTAATAGGCATGTACGTTAGCAAAGGCTACTTCCCAAGAGGACCGGGCTAGACCGCGACTCAGTCCCCCCTTGCCCCTTTCGGGTAAAGTTATCCCAAGTTAGTGTTTCTAGTTATTTAGCCAAGACCAGAGCCCATTAGTCTTATCATTGTACTGTTTTCCCGGGTGGTTCTCCATGTTCCGATTAAATATGATCTTGTATAACCAGAGGTACGGTATAAAGTAAAGCATATTTATCATTGTTCATTAGAACCACCATAACCCAAGTATAGCAACTAGCAGTTCTACCCAACAAAAAGATAAACCTAGGTTAATAAGGAATACTTATAAAAGACTAGGCACTCCTTAATAGTACCCATCAAATTAATGCAAGCACATGCAAAGGTGATGGGATAAAAGCACAAGGACACACTTGCCTTAATTCTAGAGAATAGTTGCTCAGAATATCCTTCAACTCTAGCTCTTCAGACTCTCGAACCGCATTCCTTCTACTCGCAGCAATCATCCAAGCAAAGCAAACATTCTATAGCAAACAAACAAAGATAACTAAGAACAATACATCAATCAAAAGAAAATCTTTAAAAGAACGTGCTAAAGGATAAAGCTCGCTACTACAGGCATATGGGCGCAAGAATTATTAAAAACGTACATGAAACGAGAAAGATTTGAGTAGTATAAGGATGATAGACAAATGGAACGATGATCAATTTATAAAGGTCATATTTATGAATTAAGGAATAAACGGTAACGAGGAATTATTGTACACGAGCAATATTAGCATGATATAACAAGGAGAAGAAAAATAAGTGAATAATGAAGTTAGGATATCGATCAGCAAGGATTTTCTTAGCTGAACAAATTAAATAAAGGATTGTAAAAACCACAAGGTTTCTGATAGCCAATACCACAGTTGAATGAAAAAAATGCAAATTTATTTAATAAAGGATTATACACGTCGAACCAAATATTGGTGGAAGGGATTACCATACGCAGGCACAAGTGCAGGACAGAGGTGACAATCCTGGCTGGCTCTTTCTGATAAGTATGTCCAGGTACGTATACACATTGGTGCATACGTGCATGTAATAGACGAAAGGAAAAATTAGAGCCATTGCTTCTCATGAGCATGATGTAGCTATGATATCATCAGGTGCTTAGGCAAATAAAATAATGTAGCAAAGGAATTGGAGTGCTAATTAACAACACCTTGCTTGCATGGTGACGGGCTTCCGTTGACATTGTGATCAAGAGAAAAATACATGCACATGCACTACAGGAAAATTTGTGTTTGTCGTGTGTGGCACGCTTTGCCGTGTGTGGCATATCGGGTACACGGCAAAGAGCCCTCTTTGCCATGTGTCAGAAAGTTGACACACGGCGAAGACCCTTCTTTGCCGTGTGTCAAAGAAAAACACACGGCAAAGACCTCTCTTTGCCGTGTGTCAAGCTTTGGCACACGGCAAAGATTGTGTTTTTTTAAAAACACTCGGCAAAGAGAATTTTTAAAACACGTTTTGAAGCCCTAAACGAAATCAAATTAAAAAGTGTTGAACTACAAATTTGTATAACTTCTAAAGATCTACAACTTTTACTTTGATCATTTGTTTATATAATAAAGTGGTACTAAAAGTGTTTAGAAATCACACACCTGTTATAAGTAGTTCCTATACTAGAAGAGAGATGTATAAGATTTGTGAACAATCTTACTACCGGTATGTTGTATGAACTTTTGACCAAGATGAAAGTTGTTTAGATCGAAAAGTTATGAAACTTTATAGTTCACAACTTTTTTATTTGAAATCATCTTGTCAACGAAAAACTAAGTTTGTATTTCTCAAATTTGAATTTCAAATTTTGTAAACAATCTCGGATGAACTTTTGGCCAAAATGAAAGTTGTCTAGATCGAAAAGTTATGAAACTTTGTAGTTGACCACTTTTTGTTTGAAGTCATCTTGTCAACCGAATCTAAGTTTGAAATTTTTCAAATTTGAAAATTCAAATTCTATAAACGACCTCAGATGAACTTTTGACCAAAACGAAAGTTGTAGATCTTAAAAAGTTATGAAACTTTGTAGTTCACAACTTTTTTATTTGAAGTCATTTAGGGTCTCAAATAAACAATTTACACTCGGAAAAGTTTAATATGAGGGAAATCAAAATGGGATATGGACACAAAGACTCGAGTG
Source organism: Urochloa ruziziensis (assembly GCA_015476505.1). Lineage (NCBI taxonomy): Eukaryota > Viridiplantae > Streptophyta > Magnoliopsida > Poales > Poaceae > Urochloa > Urochloa ruziziensis. The sequence continues at coordinate 44,198,357 of CM027118.1, read as the reverse complement.
GTGCAGTGGTAGAGGAGGCTACGCACGAAGGGGAGGGCGCAGGTTCGAACCCCGCCGGCCGCGTAGCGCGCGATTTTTCCGCGTAAAATGCGCGACTTGCTATTGGGGTCCTTCCCCCATTAAAATAAAATGTGCCAGATCGGGGTTTTGCCGTGTGCCCGTGATCTGACACACGGCAAAGATGGCTTTGCCGTCGTAGAGTTTGTCGTGTGCCATTTTGCACACGGCAAAGGCTACACGGCAAAGACCCGGAATCCGGTAGTGATGCATACCGGCAGAAGCTGGATAACTCACGGCTAGAGTCTGGTCGTCGATGCACTGCAGCAAACTGCATGATCGAGCTCATCTCGCCGTGTTAACCACTTGTGCAGAAAAACAAATCGAGGGATTTGGAGAGAGGCCTTACGTTGGGCTAGATGAGATTGATACAGCAATGAACATAAGCATCATGTAGTTGCTTGGCAGCCAGGAACTCTTGTGGATGAGATCGACAGCTTTAGCCTGCAGCTCGATCTGGACGGTGCATTGCAGCGGCGCTAGGGCACGAGCGGTGGCGGCAGCACAGGCGTGGTCGGCGGCGGCGTCTGCAACGCTGGGCATTGGACGAGGTCGACAGCGGCTGTTCAAGGAACAAGTGACGGCTACGCGGCGGCGTACGCTAGGGTTCCAGCTAACGAGACTTATAAGCTGAAAGGAACGTGGAGGATGCAGCAGGCCGTGTGCATTGGTCTTGTAGAGCCCAAGAGTTCGCGACGAGGTCGATGGAGAGCCAGAAACGGATTAAACTAAGGCCTTTAGGGGTGTTCAGTGCAGCTTTAATATTGGACTTTGGCCCGGTGCAAGCAGAAAGAAATACGTGACAAAGAACACATGTCAAGGTTGAAAAGGATCAGCAGGACAGAAAATAGAACAAGAATCCGAGAGAATTGATTATTGATCAAGCAAGATGTGACCATGCATCGCATCATCAGAGTATACTTGTGAAATAAAAGAAGATGGCAAAGGAGTTACATCCAGGGGTTGCTAGATTTTCTATTGTGATCGTCGATATTATTTCTTCATGTCTTGCCGACAACGGGAATGGACGGAGGTGGCCGGAATCGATGGTGATCGGCGGCGGAGATAGCAGCACTAGCCGGAATTGGGCGAATGCTGGAGATAATGATTGGCTCCCTTTGTTACGCAATAGTGCTCCTTCGGCAACAGAACGAGAATGGCGAGCAGCAGGGTGTCGATGACTAGCATTGGTGCTCGGCTTCATCCAACGATCGACGGACACGCCGAATCAGGCGGCGAAGCTTGTTGGCGACTCAATGATAGGTTGAGACATGATGAATCCAAATAAAATATTTGGAGCTCATGAAAAAGGACTTTAGAGCCTTCTAATAAATAGATTTAGCACAAGGAAGAGAAGAATAAATTCTAGAAAAGTCCAGAAAATTCTCAGAGGAACCTAGACGTTAGATAAACGTGTTTTTCAAATCATTGCACTCATGAAACAATAAGATGCATCGGCATGAATGCAACATACAGAGCAACTTATTTATCTTTAGAAAGCAAACAATTGTTTTTTTACGCTAAATTCCCGGTAAAATAAATAAATGTTGGAAAAAAAATTTGAAATTGAGAGAAATCGTTGCATTAATTTTTCCTAAATTCACATCCTGAAATTGGAGAAGCGGGGTTGCACGTGGTAAACCTGGAACGATGCACACCCTAACGACACTGAAGAGTTAGAACTTGGTGGCAGCATTGCACAGATCATACCCCTCCGTGTCTGGCCACGCGCTAATCGGTTCACTGCAGATGGCCAATAGTACATTCCATTCTTCGCTCCTCTGCCGCCACCGCATGCTCCTACGAATATTACTTACTTTTTTCAACTAAGGGCATCGCCCGAATTTCATTACCAAGGCAACGAAATTACAAAAGAACAACCAGTTCACAGCGTTGACCCAAGTTACATAACAGAAAAAAAGGAATCCAAAAGCCAGCCAGCTCGACAGCATAACAGGCACCAAGGGTCTGTCATCCTGGAGGAAAGTGTAACGCCCACAACTTCAATAGATTACTACCACTACAAGATTAGATCTATTTTCAGAAGAGAGCCACCACAGACACAGAACCACACAAGCATCCTGCGAATATTACTGTTCAACACATTGTTGCACTTTCAAAAACAAAAACAACACAACAATTACATATGGCATGACTACTAGTTGTCCTCAGGGGCAGATGCAGGAGCAGGAGCAGAGGCCAAAGCAGCGGCGGGATCGGGAGTAGGAGCGGCCGTGGTCTCATCTTCCTCCTCGGTGATGACATCGCGGGAGAGGATCATTGTGATCGGCTCGACTTCAGCCAGGAGCTCGCTGACGCGACTGGCCGATGTCCCAGCAGCGTACCCTGACGCAAGAATCGATAAGTTGGTGGGACGAAACAAAGACTTCAGGACATGACTGCAGCTCGCAATGCTGATGGTCCTCTCGTACTCCTTGAAGAGCTGCGGCATGCCTCGCAGTCGGTCGAGTGCTGGAATCAAGGGACGGTACGGCGTACCGACAACCCTCACACCACGACCAAGGTTGGCAAGTGGGTCCTACCACATCTGCGGCTTTGTGAGCTGCCTCCTCGAGCAATCGGTTGAGCTCCTTCTTATCCTCAAGACGTCTGGTGAGCTCTGCAAATTGAGCGATCGGTTGAGCTCCTTCTTGGCCTCAATTGATTTACTACGTAACAATCGTTGTAGTACGAATTTTCTGTGCTTGTACGCTAATAATTAGTTTCCTTTGTGACATGAGGAAACTACTCCCTGTTGGTGTAAACTATCGCAACAAATGGACACAGCCGAAGAACGGATCTTCTATGCCCAATTAGTCGAAACATCATTGATCTTTTTTTGTGCAACCAACGAGTAGTCCTCAACTCTTTTACTACGTAAGCCAACTATTGTCGCGCGTAAACCTGAAAAATGATTCTTTATGGCCTTGTAGAGCATGATAATAGGTGTGGCCGATCGATTGGAAATTGACGTAACCCATCACTTAACAGAGTAAACAAAAGCGACCCCGGTGAATCTCATTTCTCCTGCGAGTACATCGCTGCCACCTCCATGGAAAGCCGATTGACGTTAATTGGCCTGCTAGTCGGAGGTCCGCCGGCGACCGTGCTCGTGCCCTGATCGTAGTTGCGTCGTCTACCGTGCACATGCCATGCTCGCCGAAGTTCCCCCGGCGAACAACACCCTGCTCGTAGGAGTTGCGCCGGCTACCGTGCACATGCCATGCTCTCCGGAGGTCCGCCGACGAACAACACCCTGCTCGTAAGAGTTGCGCCGGCGACCGTGCACATGCCATGCTCGCCGGAGTTCCTCCGGCGAACAACACCCTGCTCATAGGAGTTGCGCCGGCGATCGTGCACATCACATGCTCGCCGGAGTTCAGGTGGCGAATTAACACCATGCCTTCGTCCTATTATAACCTCCTCCGTCCTATTATAACCTCCGCTGGAAAATTACCTCTCTACCCTCGATGGTCTCTTAGAAACTTTACGGACCTCAGAAAAACAGGAGCCACGTGTCGCCACCCGATTCGTTCCGTGAAGCTTTACGGGACTCTACGTCGACCGCACCTAAGAAAGTCTCTCGACGCAAAGACAGTCCATGAATATGATCACAGAGCATGAGTCTCGCTGAATTAGTCCTTGTAACAACCTACAAAGAATATAGCCTAGTATAGTTATAACTCATCCGATGGCTTGGCATGAAAGGCATGGGAGACATGACAAAAAATAAAATGAATAAAAAGCAAATGGTGGATGAATTCAGCCACAATTGAATCAACAAGGATGGTTATGTTATCACCGATTCCTCTAATTTAGCTACCTGGGCGCCACTGTTTGCTACCAATGTTAGCAAACCTAGGCAATTCATCGAGACAAGTAAGACGATTGAAGGTGCTGCATCAAGAACTGAGCAGAGTGAACATGACGAAGCGATGATGGCATTTCGATGTTTGACATGTCAACGTCCGGTACTTCCTCTGCTATTTCCTCGGTTGTGAAAGGAATGCTGCAATTGTGGAGAATAGGAAAGATCGAGTACATGTAAGTCTAAGTGCATATATCATGCAAATTAGAAAGACAAATAAGTCCATGAACTGAAGCTCCATGGGTGACTAACCTTAAGTCATCATCTAGAAGAAATGAATTAGACACGGGATTTTGTGTGTCATTGCTCACCATGTCCCTCATATTGGCAACAACCTGCAAATAACCCATTGATTTAACTGAAAACCAGAAACTGGACTGCATGCCACAACAAAAAAGAAGAAGATGAGAATATACCTCAGCTGAGACACTATGGGTACCATATTTGTCATCCCAGTACATCGTACATATACGATATATCTGTCTCACACTTAATGCCTGGCAGGAATGAGTGAAGCAAGCTAAGAGTTTTCCTATTAGCACAAATTCTATCAAAGCATAACTTGCATACAGAAGTAGCACTATTGAAATTTGTTTGTACCGGGCAAATATTCCTCTTAATCTGCTCAAGGGTCTTTTTGCTTTTATGTGGAATGATCTGCATTCCACGTACTGGTATGAGAAAAAAGCATGAAAACAATACTTTAATTTAGCTCTCAAGAAATGATACTAAGATTTACCAGAAAGTCAACCGCTTGCCTGATGAACTTCAGCTCATCCCAAGATGCACCTGCATGCTAAAACGTAGAATAGAATAGGTGTACTGTTGAATGCTGATCATATACAAATGAGAGCAAGACCTGCTGCAAACCTCTTCTTCAGCGTCCACAATCCATTTCTCAAGTACACAAAGCCCAGATTTCACATATTCTCCATTTGAAAATGTGCAACATTCTCGTCGTAGGAGCATACTGGACATTAGAAGAAACAAAACTAAATCAAGAGCTCGTTGACCTGAATGCTTTCTGAAATATAGCTGTTATTGGCAGGCTAACCTATTGAATAACTGTACATTAATGAAGGAGAAAACTTGAGTTACTAGCTTGCGGACGAAAAAGGAAGGCACCTGCAGAAAGATTTATTTTTAAGATCAGTAAGAGTGCTTAGATCATGAAGAAAACCAACTACCCCTAGATAACAGAAGTAGGTTCCCTATAAAAACGAGAGCAATGGACAGGTGCAAAAGAGGCAGCGAAGCACAAATAAAAAATTGAATGCGAGCTTCTCTAGCATTTGCTTCTGTGCAATCAGGGGTTGCTGAAGATACAGGTTCTTTTGTACTTCATTGGGTTGTACAGTCAATGCCGTATAACAAATTTTCTGAATTAGATCTCACACTTCGCAGGACTGTGAAAATAATTTCTTCCATTCTTTCAACAACACTAAAAATGGACCAGCTTTGTTATACCATTAGTACTCCTGAAATGATGACTGAACAAGAAATCCTCGAAATCCGGATATGGAAATCCTGGGCTCCTCCTAAGAGCCGGTTCTTTATGTGGCTGGTTGCCCATAACCGGTGTTGGACTGCTGACAGACTGGCGCGGCGAGGCCTTCCCCACCCGGAACAATGTCTGTTGTGTGACCAAGATGAGGAGAATATTGAACATCTGTTAGTAGGATGTGTGTTTGCAAGGCAATTTTGGTTTGATATTCTCCATAGTATCAAACCTTAATTTGCTTGCCCCACAACCTACCGAGTCTTCATTTGATGCTTGGTGGGACAAAGCAGCAAGGTCAGTTTCTGGTGATGTGAGAAAGGGTTTAAATTCTATTATCATCCTTGGCGCCTGGACAATCTGGAAGCATAGAAACGATTGTGTCTTCGATGGGGCTGTTCCTAGTTTGCCTAGGGCGCTGTCCCTTGCTAGGGATGAAGCCCATATGTGGCCTTTGGCTGGAGCTAAGGGTTTATCCTTGCTCACAGCTACAGCTAGAGGTGTTGTCTAGCTGATTTTGTGGTCAGATCTGACCTATCTTGATTACAGGTGATTAGGTTTTCCTTAGTTTCAGTGTGGTGGGTGCGTGGGTGTGAGTGTGTATGGGGTGTTGAGTCTCTGTATGCTCCTTCTTCTACTATTAATACAATGATACGCAGCTCTCCTGCGTATTCGAGGAAAAAAAAACCTTGAGCATTTAGCAATCTTAGGACTCACATTTTGCACTAGACTTCAAGCATGGCAAGTTGGTTGCGGTATAGGAGATTTCTCAACTAATGGCTATCTATTACCTACTTTCAAAGTATTTAGGAATTACACTTGCATGACTATGAAACTATAATAACAACTGTGCAAAACCATGTAAGTTTTAGTTGCCTCAAATGCAATTTGCCGATAGAATGTTGCACAGTTGGAGTATATACAACAATCATATGTATCGAGTAACTCACAAAATTTTTATGTAGCCTATCCATCAATGAGTCCAAAAATTTAACAATCCGATCCCAGTGAGTGCTTATTGGTTGCTGCATGGCCACGTCAGGTGATCTTGACCCCCTTCCATTGCCTCCTCGAGCAAGTTTTGGCGCCTTTTTAACAACATAAATAGAAGGTTGAAGTTGTTGCTTTCCAAGATGAACTGATAAAAAAAATGTACAGCTTCCAGCACAGAACTTTCGCAGAGAAAAAATTGTGCTGGACGCAATCAGCAAACCACTGGGGATACAAGATCAAATACCTGAATGCAAAGGCTTAAAAGAGGTGATATCTCTTTCTTTAGATTGTCACGAATTAAGCCAAAGATCTTCTCCAAGGATGCAGTAAGCTGTTGCTTAAATAGCATGGCGGGGTATCGAGCATCAATGTGTGACATGCTTGTCCGTTGTCCAAAGGCTTTCAAAGGAGACCGGAATGTCTATAAAAATGTTTCGACAATCAATTTCAGAGTAATTATATAAACTAATAACATGTCATAAACATCATATACTTAAAAATGGAGGGAGTACGCTTTATCAGATACGTAATGATATTAATTTTATATAAGAACCCCCAAGGTCCACTATTGCTTCTGTTACATGCTCGGAACAGAAATCAGGTTCCCCATTTCTGAGGATTGCTAGTCCCAGCTGCCATGCCAGAATCCAGGTATTTTTCTTGTATATTCCAGTAAAATATCTATTCTCTGTATTTTTCAACTCCTCCCATGCTTTTGTATGTTCATAGTTTCATTGAGTCTATATTCTTTCAAAGATCACTAAGTAACCTACTATTAGTGAGTACAAATCATACTGGCTAATACCAACGTAACTTGTTACTGCTAGTAACACGCTGATTTTAAGAGATAAATTGATCCTTAAATCCATACAGCATGGCCAAAAGAGAGCTGCAAAATGCAAGCTGAAAAGTGAATAAGTCGAATGGGATGGAACTCACTTCATTTGCCTTTTCACTTAAGTGAGTATCTGAAGACGACCGAGAGGGTGCCATGATGAATCCTTTTGACCTTAAATTTCTTTGTAACATGCATAGAAGGGCAGAAGTATTGGCTAGCCAGTAGGGCAAAATGTCATTCTCATTTTCTGTCTGAAAAGCAAAATGTTGAAACCAATAACCAGAGCATCAGTCACATGGTTAAGCATAAAGAACAGGGTCCTAACCTTCAGGGTGCTATTAATTGTGTGAATTATGAAGTCAAAAATAGTTGTTCTTTCAGCCTCGAATACTCCCCAATGGAGAAGGCATTTGTAAATGATACAGGCTGCAACTGGTTTTCCCTTCTTGAATCCCATATCATCTTTGATGCACCGTTGGAGCACATCATGATAATCCTGAAAGTGTCACTTTTTTGCTTGAGTATGCTATCTTCATGCCAAAAAAAAAAAATTACACATCCTGGATATGACTAAAATCTAGAAAGAAAAGTACATAAATGTAGTGTTTTTTATATTTAAAGAAAAATATATTCAACCTCATGTCTATCAGAATTCATCCTTGATCTTCTTGGTTCTGTAATGTTATGTGGGAGAGGTGCAAGTTTTACAGGTGAAGATTCCTGAAGACAAACAAAAATTCTTTTATCAGTAATCAAAATGAATGTAAGTTGAAAATGATAGTAAGGCTGCATTGTCTTACAAAGAATGACCTTGGGCTGCATGGTGAATTCCCCATCTGATGGCTCTACGAACAAATATAAGAACATACATCAGAACATAGCAGTTCTTGACTCAGAATATTCAATTGAACAGAATATTTTTTATTTATATAGAGCACAAGAAAGAAATAGATGTATTTCTAAAATGAATAGAAAAAAAAATCATATACCGGGGTTCGGCTGTGCCTAGGAGATAAGTTCAAGGCCTTCTGTCTCAATAAATGATTCTCATCTTCTAAGTTTGAGATCTTATCCTCTAAGCTGTAAATAAAAGGTTAAAATTATTTAGTGAATAGAGTTTGACTCTGTAATCATAATAAGAATAACTTTCTTTCATATAGTTATATGATAAAAAAATAAATATTGCAATACAGAATGCTGCTCTTTTAGAAAATACTTAATATTTACATTTAAGTACACGAGCTCTATGATTTACTGTGAAAAAAGCTTACTTCTTCAAGTTATCCCGGAGATGCACATAGTTCTTTTCCACATCATGTAGCTTGTCCATATTGTCATGGCTACATTTTTGAGCTTTTAATAGCTCTTGTTCCATTTCTGCGTTCTTTTCCTACATTACAGAAACACCTTCAGAAATTAGAACACTGATTCAACAAACCTATCAAAGGTTATGCACTGGAATTGATATGGATAATTCATTAAGGACAGCTTAGATTACAACCTTGTTTAGGTTGTAAAAGGCACTTGGAGTAAATGCTTGCAAATTAAGAGAAACCACAAACTAGAATACAACTATATCAGAGCATTAAAAGCAAAATGAACCAGTTGCTAACATCACATTGTGACAGCTAAAAAAGTGAATGGCACATACGTAAAGAATGGAAAGTGGAATGAAATGCTGAATGCAAACAGAACTTGAAGTAGAGATACAGATTATATTTAAATTTAATAGGTGGAAAAACACCTTCAGTGAAATATTCTCTCTCTTCAGTTCTTCTATTTCAGAAAGACTGTTACGTAGAGCTTCTTGATCCTTGGATGATAACTCCAACTGATGTTGGAGTGAGTCAATTTTCTTGCAATTGTTTTTATTTTGTTCATTTGATGCCTCTAATTCTAAGTTCACAGAATCCATGATTTTGAGAAGCTTAGATATCTCCAATGCCTTTGACTCTTCTGCAGCAAGCTGTGAACACACTGATTATGTAATTGATGGATATCTAAAAAACAATCAATATAGAGAAAAATTATATATGTTTGACAACAAAGATAATAGTCATCAACTGACTGCTGAGAAATATGAAGAAAACATATAGATTATATTAAACTATTTTCGATGATTTGTTGCTGATTGCTGTCCGTCGAGTCCTTAAAGGATAAAAGTTCATCAGGTTTTGCATCTCGGTAGAGAGAATCCTGTACTTACATGATATGGTAATTAAAGCACTTCATTTTGAGAGCTTCTACATTAAAAGATCTATATCACATCGAAGCATACCCTTTGCCTCCTCTCCAAGGTGAATCGCAAAGTGAGATCTTCTAAGCTCTTCTCGAGTTTTCCTTTTGCTTCACGTAAAGCTCCAGCTTCATATGCGGCCTTGAAAATGGAGAAATTCAGAAATTGAAGCATTGAACTAAAAATATCAACATACTACATGATTATACTGCATGGCATGTGAATCAAATACAAGATATGTTTGATAAAAGTAAATGAAATTAGTGCCAGTGGAATACGTTTGGGATTTACATACAAAAAATTAACTTATTGAGTTCAACTTCTGTGCACCAACATCGTACCTAAATCCTTTATATGTGTAGGAAAAGTGTATAATTTAGAAAACTGCTTGTTACTTCACCAAAGTTGAAGTCAGACGTAATAATTATTTGTTTAGAACAAAATTGTGTTAGGCAATTCTAGAAAAGAAGACAAGAAATTTGTCTCTAATACCACAGAGTTTCATGCCAACTAGTCACCCAAAAGCTTGAGCTTCACATGGCTACACACGGACTTGGCTAAATGTTACTGAATGTTTATTACCGTGTACCTTGGTATGTAAACTTCCAGTACATGCAAGAACGAGATAGTTACAGTGTAATCATCTGGAATGGAAAGTTTTTTTAAGCATGCTGAAATAGGTATGATCATCAGATGGAAAATTTGAGCTTTGGTTTCCCTGAATGGATTATAAGATAGGTAGCAATTCATCACTTGATTTCTTTATTATACAACTATTTTTGGTTAATAATAAGAATTTGGTGCAAAAGAACAGGAAATGAATAAACTATATAAGGTGAAATAGATTGTCACAACTTTTTTTTTATGAAGGATTGTCACAACTCGTGAACAAGTTATACCTACACTTTATAGGAAAATATGCTTACCTATAGCAGCAACCAAACTACTAGTGAAATAGATTGTCACAACTTTCTTTTTTATGAAGGATTGTCACAACTCGTGAACAAGTTATACCTACACTTTATAGGAAATTATGCTTACCTATAGCAGCAACCAAACTACCAGCGAGTAAAATTTACAAAGAAATATTTTCTTTAGAAGAAATTTAGGAAGGTTCAAAACAGTATAATTGTTATTTCTAGGGTTCCAACCAGATACTTTTAAGATCCATCAGAATGCAGATAGTTGCTATAGTTCATACATGTTTAAGGTTCCGCAATGCCCTTTTAGCAAGCTTCTGTCTCCAACAACACTGGATGAGAACTGTTGCCCATCGGTAATGCTGATGGAAATTATGGAGCTTCTGCATCCTCCACCAAGCCTATATATTAAATTGACAGGGTTGGTCAGTATACAAAGGTCAAACTAAAAAAGTATAAGGATACAATAATAATTAAGACTTTTACAAAGGACAATTACATCCTCAATCTAATGAAATAATTCCACGACTTGAAATTTAAAACTAATGATCATACCTTGATCCCCAGAGAGGGAGGGGGAGAGAGAGAGAGATTGATTTACAAATTGCACCAAAGATATTAACAATCAATTAGAATAGCATTTCACTGCTACAGTACTTAGCCTTACTGTGGATACAGACTGAATTTAAGAGCGATGTGGGGGTGGGGTTTCGAGTATCAATGATGGGGTGGGGGTACATCAATTAAAATATGAGAAATACCTGTATAACAGTAGAAGCTTTAGCATCCTTTAAGTGCTGCAAGCTCTGAACTGCTAAGATATAGCGAATGCCAGACTGGATCACAAGAGCAGAAGAACGAAGATGCAAATATGCACAACGACACAACCATCTTCGAGCATATCTTTCAACTGAAACAGCTGCTGCTATCTGTCTCTTAGCTTCAAGCACATTTCGTGCTAAACACCCTGCAGAGCAACCAAAGCCAATGACCATTAGGACCAAAGTGAGATTTGTAGTGCATGGATCATTAACACTATTGGGTCCTTAGAATATTAGTTTATTTAGCAGATAATGCAGTAAGAAGTTTATAATATGACTCCTCTACAATAAGATTTTGCTAAAATATTGGTCAACAAGATTTCTCCTAACATGCTTAAAGAAGCTCATCAAATAAACAGAATCTTGTAGTGGGGTTTAGTTATGGCATTAGTTCGTGAGAAAAGATGAGGATATGCTCAGGAAAAGATTTATCCTGTTAGTGGAAAGTGCTTCCTCCATTCCAAATTATAGGTTGTTTTGACTTTTATAGGTTCATAGATTTTGCTATGAATCTAGACATTTCATAGATTTTGCTATGAATCTAGACATAGTGTTTATCTGGGTGCATAACAAAGATTATGAACCCAAAAAAGCCAAAACGACCTATAATTTGGAATGGAGGTAGTAGCAGTTTGTGCGTTATTTTAAAGAATTTATTTGTTACTTTATTTCAGACCCTTTGGAACTGTTACGGATTTATCCCAAAGTGCAGTAAATAAGCATGTTATCTTGTAGAAAGAAATGAAGAATGAGCATGCAAAGTATGAAAACCACAAAAAATACGTAGATTCATTTGTTTTCACCTTAAGGGTACGTGATACACAAACATCCATCATACCTCGGCAATATATTTGGATGGAGATAGAAGCTTTTCTTGTTGAAAGAAATTTCTTGCGAGCAATAAAGGTTCGAAAGTGACCCTGCAGGATCCTGGAAGCATTGTCCAGAATCTCACCACGTCTGGAGTCCAAAACAGCAATCTGGCCAGCCCGGAGAAAAATTTTGGTTCTGCCAAGCTGAAGAATATAATCAGACTCACAATAGGTATACCATTCAAATTTTATTTCCATATAACTGTAATTCATAACGTCCCTTCAGAGGTGTGCTTTCTATGGTCCACCCCCGCAACAGGAGTAGCACAAATTTTAATGCACTTGATGGGGCAAGCAGGTAGGATCAACCCTTCAGTTTTAACTCAAAATATAAAGCTAAGGTCAAACTAGAAGCACCTCTCTTCATACACAACATGTGTAACAATTGCCTCTTTGGTTGTTTATCTACTTCTGCTGGTGATCTACATATTTTGTCTTGAAAAAGAGAAAGAGGGCATATAACTTTGCTTCTTAAGGTTCATGATTAGTTCCAAGGCCTGAACAGTGACTTATATCCTTAACATTTTAGCTAAGAGACGCAAATATGAGGAAATAAAGAAGAATGGCAACAGAACTCATAGGTGCTAGTTGAATGCTTGAGTGCAGTTAAATGCCCTTAGTGATTAAATAGACTCAACACAAAAAAGTACTATTTCCATGGTCCAAGGCTGGATAGAATTAGGACAATGTGCGAATTGAGCTATGCCCAATTGCTTATGTTCCTCGTGGTGGAACTTGCCCACCTGGGATTAAGCCTATCTCAGCATGGGTTCTCACATCAGTAGGAGCCACGCATGTGCCCGGTGACAACAAAACACTAGGGTGACTTCGTAGATTGCAAGATCTGCCAGACTAGTTTCTCGCAGGCATTCATAGGGGTAAGGATGTGTGTGCATGCATTCATGGTGGTGAGTGCGCGTGTGTATGTGAGCATCTACATCAGTAATATGTTTTGCAAAAAAAAAAGAAAAAAGAAGAAATAATTAGGATATCATACTTGAAAGTTCTCGAGGTTTAGTTGCTTTAGGATCCTCTGTGTCAATGATCTCTCATCAAACCTGAAATAGTGGGAAAAGAAATGCACTGATAATCCTTTACTCTATATTGATGTGATGATAAACTTCCCAAAATGAAACATAACAGAAGTTGACCAATGCAAATACATTGTTGAAAGTTGACATATTCTAAGGAGGTTCTAAAGTACTCCTCAACAATGTTAAAAATATTACTTGTCATCCATATGTTCTGGCACAAGAAGTCCAAAGCGATTAATGAATTCAGAGTATGTTCTCCGTGTGGGATAACCAGCAAGACTTATCCTAATAGCTTCAAGGACACCCTGCAGTGAAACCCAATAAATAAACTAAATTAGCTTCTATGATTCCCAGAATGAAACATATTAGAACAAAGACGAGTTAAGAAGAAAGGAGAAATCACTGACATGAATCAAACTTCAAAGCACTGATACATTGCATGCTAGAGGAGAAAATTAATGGTACTAACCCCGCTACGCAGTTGCTGTAGTACACTGCCATTTTCAAACTTCTGCGGACAATTGAGGGAATTTGGTTTTATGCAACGGATATAATGAGGTTCTGTTGAGCTAAGTGTCTCCATCAGCGCTTGGAGTTGTTGCTGTTGGGATTAGATAACTGACCATATCATAAGTATAATCAAACAAAAATGAAATTAAAATAAGCATGTATTAGTCTTGAAGACTTCTAAAATCTTAATGTTCAATTCACTTGCGTGCACCGCAGGGGTGCATGCACACCGAAGTCAAACGTGTTTCCTTGACAGCAACAATTTAAAATTATATATATGTACTCGTAACAAAAAAAATATTGGAAATATGTTTAAGCATGTTACTTTCTTGTTTCCCTTTATTGTCAGTGAGCAAATAATTACTGTGCAGAAAAGCTGTATATAAATATGTAATACCAAAGATAAATACTGGCCAGGAAAACAACGATAAATAACCAAGAAACAGTAAATAAAGAAAAATTTAGAAAACAATAATGTGCGATACTATACCTTAAATCGTGAAGCTACTGAAGAAAACTTATAAGATGATTTTGATGGATCATCTTGGTGTGAAGCAAAGAGGCCAGAAAGAAATGAGCACTTCGAAGAAGATAAAAGGTTCTGGTGCTCTGCAATAACATAATCTCGGTTCTTCTCTAAAAATAAGTCAGTTTGGTAGGTAACCTACAAAAGGTAGACCAGTCATTCCACATGTTTTAATCTAGTCAAGAGCAACAAAATGCTAAGCATATCTTACAAGAAATGTGGTTCACAGGACATGCCTTTCCAGCAAAATGAAATAGGGCAAAATCTGTCTTTGAGAGCTTTGGTTTTTCTAGCCTTGAGTGTGCTCTTAAATTCTGAAACAGCTTCATTGCAAAAGTTTCATGTGTTGACTTTCCAAGCATGCTGTTTAACAAGACTAAAAAGAAGTCAGAATGTTGAACTCATAAGTGTTTGGTAACACAGCATGAAAAACCTTACCATGCTTCATCCAATAGTGAAAATATGCCTATTGGTTTCTGCAAAACAAAACACAAATAGCATAATTATATAAATCCATAAGTAGATAAAGTAACATAACAGTAGAAGAAAATTTCAGCGCTAGATATATATTTTCTGATGCAACCCACTAAATATGCAACAGTGTTTCAAAGGTGACCCAAGGCGAGCAGTGTACGCCTTATCCCGTAGGCGACAAGGCTTCCCCAAGGCAAACTGGGTCCACCCAAATGTCTAGGCGACACCTTTGAAACATTGGTATGCAACATGTCATTTTAATCTGATAAGATAGTACAAAATCTTGAGTACAATATGCGCGTCCAGTTAAATATCCACTCAGACACATGCCAGAAAAGGGCTCCCAAATGTGAAATAGAGTGATAAATGTTAGCATAAGTCCCAATTACCAGAGAGGTTTGGAATGAATGGAATTGGTGTTTGGGCTAACAATTAAAAGGACGATTATTTTGGAATATTTTTCATTCATTCAGAGAAAATGCTAGCTTGAAACATAAATGTTCAGTTACATGTACATCAAACAACAAAAGACTGTACCAATATTCCTCGCTCATAACTGGACCTTACGCTATACGGATTACTAGTTCTATGTACAAAATGTAAGTTACTGTTAAGAGTAATGTTTTGAGTTTTGACATACTACAGCAATGCCACTTCCGTAAAAATGGTGCATACGATTTAGCAACTGCTGTCAACTGAAAAATTGTGCATCAAGTCAACTTGTACCCTTTCCATATTCAATGGGGAGAGCTAAAACCATTACCTCTGTTTGCATTGCTCTTAGATTATTCAGAATTCAGTTCAGCACTCTATTCAAGATGCATTAAACAATATAAGCTCCACAGCTATAGACTCAATGCCACAATCAGAAGGGAGAAAGGACGAAATTGATACATTTAGTCAAACTGGTAAGGTAAATCAAACATAACTAGCACACCATATTCTGTGCAGAAACAATTCACGAATAGAGAATGTAACATGATTCACTGACACATGCCACATGTATGTCAACACCATATCAGATTCATTATTTGTGCATACTGGTATCACATTTGATAGAAAATATGAGAACAATGCAATATTGACATTCATATCACCATAGCATAACAGAGGATATTTCAAATATAAATATAGATTCTCTTAGTCTTAGAAGTTTAGACCTTTTCAATAAGATCCAATATATCTTGGTTATCAACAAATTCAATGTAGCTCCAATTGATTTCTTCTGTTTTATATTCCTCCTGTTCCATCTTGAAAACATGCTGGACCAAGAAATTAAAAGAAAAAAGGAATCAAATATTTATGTGCGTGAAATGGAGGATGAGAGACAGGGTCATAAAATACCTTGTTAAAATGCTGTTGGAGCTTTTCATTAGCAAAATTGATGCACAACTGCTCAAAGCTAGAAGAAGGAAGTGTCATCAGAAATTCAAGAATGATAAAATGGAATTAACTGTATAGAAGACTGTCAACAGTAGAGCTAAAGAACCTACATCTGAAGTTGTTACTAGTATAGGTTTGAAATTGCATTGTACTATATACTCTTTTTCAACTTCTTTTTTTCTCATTTGCTTTTATGCGTCTGTGTGTCCTAACCTTCATGGGCATGTTACAGGTTCTCATTATAAAGATTTGACCAAAGTGCACGAATTCAATGAATGCAAGGGTTTCCTGGCATATTGCAATACTATCAAAGAAAATGCTGCTGTATCATATAGGGACACAGATTCAGAACATAAGACATCAACATTAAAGCCTTTCAGTTCCAAGCAAGTTGGGGTAGGCTAGAGTTGACACCCAACATGAACCACTAATCAAGGTTCAGGCTAGATTCAGAACATGCCTACTGCAATTTTTATCAATAAGGTAAAAGTAAGAACACCAGAAAAGAATAGGGAAAGGATGCAATAAGTTTCCTTTTTTTTCATTACCATTGATGAGGTTCCATTTGAAGTTCTCTTACAACTTAGGGCATGTTTTGTCAATGGAATCCTTACCCTATTCAGAAATCCTAGCCCATGCAACAGAAATCCAGGGAACCAAACATGCCTATAATTACTCATTTACGAGCTTGCTGGTTATTTGCAACAAAGTCTGGCACTACTTTTGTTTGTAGAATATAATAAAAGTTAGCATTGCATAAATAACTGCACTGTGTGTTATTTGCAGTTCATTAAAAGCCACCAGTACAAACTTCAAAATTAGTTAACCTGCTTCGTGGTAGGCGAATATTAGGCCTTTGGTTATCCATTTGAAGTTTGTACAAAGTATCATCATCACATAAATAATTATACTATGTAATAATTTTTTTAATTATGCAGCTTCTCGACGAATAGCCACGGACGCAAACTTAAAATTTTTGGTTATTCCACTAAATGCCAGTGTAAATCGGCTTTTGCTTGTTAGTTTTGAAAGAAAGATTGAAAAGCTGACCTGTTATATTTGAAACACTCAAAACCATAGATGTCCAAGACCCCAATCTGGGATCTTGACTCCACGTCCTGCCCAATGGACTTATTAATGTTGTCAACAAGCCTGCAGTAGCCACACTATAAGCACCGCATTAAAACATATAAAACAATTTTCATGAAGAGACAAGATCATACCAATCAAATAATCGAGCATAAACAGTCTTTGCAAGAGTATCACGACCAATAACAGCTGCAGAACTGTCAACTGCCTTGATTATGTTTCCTTCAGGAGTTTTAATTGTGCGATAACACAGAGTTGAAAGCAAAAGGCTTGCATCAACCCTACAGACAAATAACCCTAATATAAATGGTGCCTAGACATAACATGATTTATGAATAATGTTAAATTGTCAATAAAATTATAGGTGATGCTCACAGAGAAGTGCGAGACATGTGTTCATGAATCATGATTACTGCTAATATCATATATTTCCAAGAGAAAAAAAATCATAGTGCCAACAAAGGCAATGTCCATACTGGTAAAGCTTTAACCGAATGAGTAAACTCTAGGCAAGTATTGGTATCCTTCTCAAAAAGTTAAGTTTCAAATGAAGAAGCTGTTTGATGCGCATGATAGAATAAAGTGAAGGCCATGAGATATAATAAATCTAGAAGGTTTTACAGAGTCATTGGTGCATAAGGCATTCCTTCACTACATTTGATGGCATGGTGTTAATCTGGCAGCTACTAAAGTAAAATAGAAGACCACATATTTGCTAATTTTGCGCGAACAGAATAAGCTTGCTACTTGTAAGCAAAAGGCTGCCTTTTGTGAGGGGGGCATATCCCTTTAACTTTGAGTTGCTCTATAGGAGACTCAGGGTTTTTTTTATGCAAAGAGTTCGTGGTGAGGCAACACCTGATAGCTACATATGAAATAGTTTATCAAAAAGCTGGAAAAACAGAATTAACAAGAAAGACAAAATGCAAACACACAAATTGGTCTTACAGCATTAGCATAATGAGCACTATGTCAACAGCAAAAGTAACATGTTCACTTTACATTTTTTGTGATACAGAGTAGGAACAGGTAAGGAGACTAAGAATAAAGATTAATAAAATACTCACATGAGCAAATCAGCAGCTGTTTGGAGATGGAATTTGCATTTTTCATCCTTCATAACAGATGAATCAAACTCTTTTCCAGGAGAAAATTCAATATTCCCTAGATGAAGGATAGCAGCCACAGTTCGGAATATAGCTTCCTAAGAGTGAAAGGTAGCATCATGAGCCAAAATTATTTATCAAGAGAAACAAGAATTGAGTGACTTTCTTTCCGAGTGTAGGAATGAGGCCAAGACGAACCTGATCAGAAAAGCATATACCAACAATGTCCATTGCTCTCCGTGTTTTTAAATACTCCTCTGCATCACTGACCCCTTCTAATTCATACATATGGCTTTGATTCACGTAGTTAAAGTTCCTAGGGTGAGCAAGCTTGTATTTATCTGCATCCTGGCAATACGAATTTACATAGCATAAGGCACCAATTATGAGTTAAATAGCTCTTAATTGTGGCACATACAGTGTCATTGAAGTTTACATGATTGATAATACAACATACATTTATAAATAATGACCTGCAAGCAGATTTAACCCAACAGATTCCCAATCTCTCTCATGATGTTGCAAATTATTCAATTGAGTGACCAACACAACAACACAAATAACAAAATACCAAACTATGAAACAAGAAGGATGAAATGACTCCATAAACCAAAAGCATGTAACGTCCATTCTACGCACCCCCCCCCCCCCCCTTCCCCTCCCCAAAGGTGTTCGGTTGTGCAGATAACCCCCAAAACCATTTTTCTAGTTCACTTTATGTTCTCAAACTACTAACAAACAGTCACTTGGGTGTGTGGGTGGGAGGTTTCTTGTACTCGAGTAAGGTTTGAGCATATATATTATTGGAAGGTAAAATTCAGTCTATTCTTCCAACCCTAGAAGGGTGGGTAATATACATGAAGTACATGGGCCTCTAGATGGGCCAAAACCCCCTACATGGGCTATATACACTAACACTCCCCCGCAGTCTGGACTATCGGCGCAGCGAAGTACCAGACTGGACAAGAAGCAAAGCAAGAAGCAAAGCACACATACAACACTCCCCCGCAGTCACAACTAGCCACTAAGGATGTTGAGACTGGAGCGGAACTCGGAGAATGTCGAAGAGGGGAGGCCTTTGGTGAAGATGTCCGCAAACTGGGAAGTCGTCGGGACATGTAGAACCCGAACCTGGCCAATGGCAACTCGATCTCGGACAAAGTGTAGGTCAATCTCCACATGCTTCGTCCGCTGATGCTGAACCGGGTTGGACGAGAGGTACACGGCACTGACATTGTCGCAGTAAACAAGGGTGCTCTTGGCAAGCGGACTGTGAAGCTCCGCCAAGAGCTGTCGCAGCCAAGATGCCTCTGCTACGCCGTTAGCAACAGCCCGATACTCCGCCTCGGCACTGGAGCGGGAGACGACCGGCTGACGCTTGGACGACCAGGAGACAAGGTTGCCGCCGAGAAAGACGGCGTACCCGGAAGTAGAGCGACGAGTGTCAGGACAGCCAGCCCAGTCAGCATCTGTGTAAACGACGAGCTCAGTGGTCGAAGAGCGGTGAAGGGCCAGGCCGTAGTCAACTGTCCCACGAAGGTAGCGAAGAAGCCGCTTCAGCGCGGCAAGGTGTGGCTCCCGAGGATCATGCATATGAAGGCAAACCTGCTGAACTGCATATGTGATATCCGGTCTGGTGAAAGTGAGGTAAAGCAACGCACCAGCAATGCGCTGGTAAGCAGTCGAGGTCAGCAACAGGAGCACCCTCAGCAGCCGGAAGCTTGGCCTGTGTGTCGACCGGAGTGGAACAAGGCTTGCAATCAGTCATCCCAGCTCGCTCTAGAATCTCAAGGGCATACTGACGCTGGTGAAGGAAGAGACCAGAGGGGCGAGACTCAACAGTGACACCCAGAAAGTGATGGAGCTCACCAAGATCCTTCATCGCAAACTCCTGCTGTAATGACTGAATGATGCGCTGAAGCAGAGGCTGACTGGAAGCGACCAAGATGATGTCATCAACGTAGAGTAACAGATAAGCAGTCTCAGAGCCACGGCGGTAGACAAACAAAGAGGTGTCGGACTTGCACTCTGTGAACCCCAACAAGACAACAAACGAGGTGAAGCGAGAGTACCAAGCCCGTGGTGCCTGCTTCAGACCATACAGTGACTTGTTGAGGCGGCAGACAAGATCCGGACGACTGGAGTCCACAAAACCTGCTGGCTGGCTGCAATATACTGTCTCTGTCAAGGTGCCATGTAAGAAAGCATTCTTCACATCCAGCTGATGTACGGGCCAAGACTGGGACAGAGCAATGGAGAGAACTGTGCGAACTGTCGCAGGCTTCACCACCGGACTGAAAGTCTCATCATAGTCCACACCAGGCCGCTGTGTGAATCCCCGGAGAACCCAGCGAGCCTTGTATCGATCCAAGGAGCCATCAGCCCGACGCTTATGCGTCCAGATCCACTTGCCGGTGACCACATTGCAACCAGACGGACGCGGCACGAGGTCCCACGTCTGGTTGGCAAGAAGAGCCGCGTACTCCTCCTCCATCGCCCGGCGCCAGTGAGGGTCAGCAAGAGCCTCACGGACAGAGGAGGGTACCGGAGAGATCCCCGGCTCTCCCCCGGAGGTGGAGAGAGCCGCAGACCGAAGAACACCAGCAGCCCGCCGCGTCACCATGGGATGAGAGTGACCGGGATCCCGATGGATGACAGGCGGGTGGTAGACCACCGGATCTAGACGCGCGAGGGCCCGAGGCGGGGCCGGCGGGTCCGGTGGAGACGGGGGCCGGGGCGACGGCTGCTGAGCCGGCACCGACCGTCGAGTGTAGACTCGAAGAGGCTGCGCGAAGCGCGCAGGAGGGGGCGCCGGAGCCGCGCGTGGCGCGGGAGGGGGCGCCGGAGCCGCGCATGGCGCGGGAGTGGGCGACGGGGCCGGGGTCGCGCGTGGCGCAGGAGGGGGCGACGGGGCCGGGGCCGCGCGTGGCGCGGGAGGGGGCGCCGGCGACGCACGTGGCGCGGGAGGGGGCGCCGGTGCCGCGCATGGCGCGGGAGGGGGCACCGGTGCCGCGCGTGGCGCGACAAAAGGCACCGGAAGTGGTGTCGGTGCACCAGGGGAACCTGCAGAAAAAGGATATACAGAAATAGGTGGCTGAACCACCGGGTCAGTCGAAAACATAGAATCCAACTGAGGGTCAGGAGTCGGTGTGGAAGAGGTGGAGTAGGGGAAATCCGACTCGTCAAACACAACGTGTCGGGAGATAAGAACACGACGGGAGGTGAGGTCAAAGCAGCGATACCCCTTGTGGTCTGGGGAGTACCCAAGAAACACACAACGGGTGGAACGAGGAGCTAGCTTATGAGGAGAAGTGGCAGAGGTGTTTGGATAGCACGCACACCCGAAGACACGAAGATGGTCATACCGGGGAGAGGTGCCGAAAAGAGCGTGGTGAGGGGTGGGAGCGGGACACGCAGTGGAGGGAAGACGGTCAAGGAGGTAGGTAGCAGTGTGTAGTGCCTCGGCCCAGAAGCGGGCCGGAAGAGAGGCCTGGAGGAGAAGAGTACGCACGACATCGTTCGTGGTCCGAATCATACGCTCAGCCTTGCCGTTCTGAGGAGAAGTGTACGGACAAGACATGCGCAGCTGAACGCCCCGAGATAGGAAGAAGTCCCGGGAGGCGCTGTTATCGAACTCACGACCGTTGTCGCACTGAACAGCCTTGACAGTGAGACCAAACTGCGTGGAAACCCAAGCAAAGAAGTGTAAAAGGGTGGGAAAAGTCTCAGACTTGACACGTAAAGGAAAGGTCCAAGAGTAGTGAGAAAAATCATCCACAATCACCAGATAGTATTTATAACCAGAAATACTGAGTACAGGTGAAGTCCACAAATCACAGTGAATGAGATCAAAGGCATGACTCGCATGTGAAGAAGAAGAAGAAAAAGGAAGTCGAACATGACGACCTATCTGGCAAGCATGACAGAGGTGCTCATCAGTAGTCCTAGTACAAGGGACAGCTGCACTACGACTAAGCTGAGTCAAAACGTCGCGGCCGGGATGACCAAGGCGACGGTGCCAGGTAGTAGAAGAAGGAGCCATGACGAAAGCCGGTGAGGTAGTGGACGCAGATGAAGCAGCAGAAGACGGAAGGCGAAGGGTGTAAAGAGGACCCGAGCTCTCACACCGGAGAAGAGGACGTCGGGTAGCCAGATCCTTCACAGTAAGACCAAGAGAGTCAAACTCAACTGTACAAGAGTTGTCAGAAGTGAATTGGCGAATAGAAAGAAGATTATGAACCATTTGTGGGGCAACAAGAACATTAGGTAAAAGAAAAGATCCGGAAGCATTGCCCATAGAAGTGACCGGAAGACAGGACCCATTCCCAACCATGATAGAAGAAGGGTAGGAAGGGTGAGGTGGGTAAACGGAAGAAAGAATACCAGCGTCCGGCGTGGTGTGGAACGAAGCACCCGAGTCAGCAATCCACTCGGCACTGACTGGCGGTGTCAGCCCCATGGTGCTGAAGGACTGAGCCAGAGAGGCGGCATCCCACCCGCCAGCCCAAGTAGGAGCCTGGTAGGGCTGAGCGGGTGGCGTCCAGGTGGGTGGATATGGCGTAGCAGGTGGACCCCAAGTAGTCAGGCCCGGTGGCGGAGGGGCGGTGAACATGGCTGTAGGAGGACGAGCCACCCCCCCCGGAGCCGAGAAGGGCCACATGGAGATGCGCCCTGACCATGGGTGGGTGAAGGATGGCCAGGGTGCCGCTCCCGAAGCCGTCGGAGGAGAGGAAGCCGGTGGTGCGCCACCACCACGGCCCCCTCCCCCACCACCGCCACCACCACCACCACGGCCCCCACCACGCCCACCACGACGACGGCGCCCGCCACGGCCTCCGCCACCCCCGCTTGGCCCGGGGGGAGGAGCACCAAGAAGCGAGGTGGCAGGCGGGGTGGCTGGCGGAGCTGGTGAAGCTGGCGGAGCAGTGACGAGCGCGGTAGAGGTGGACGAGGAGGACGCGTCAGGCGTGAGGCCGCGGGAGATCTCGTCGAGAGCGAGGTCCTCCCACACCTCCTTGAACGTGGGGAACGGCCGCTGTCGTGGAATCCATGTCCGCAGGAGGGCATAGTTGTCGTTGAGCCCCCGCAGGACATGGAGGACCAGGTTCCGGTCGCTCACCGGGCAGTCGAGGTTGCGAAGATCGTCGGCCATGCCCTTCATCCTCCGGCAGTACTCGCTGACGGAGAGGTCCCCCTGCGTGAAGTTGCGGAACCTGGCGTCGATCCGGAGCGCCCGATGCTCGGCGTTGCCGAGGAACTGCCCCTCGACAGCGAGCCAAGCCTCGCGTGCGGTGCCCCCGGTGGAGTGGGCCATGTCCTGGAGCTCTAGGGAGATCGTCCCAAAGATCCAAGACACGGCGACACTGTCCAGGCGAGCCCAAGCCTCGGTCCGAGCCTCAGGAGGGGTGTCGACGAGGACGTGGTCGTCCAAGGCGTAGCGGCGAAGAGCGAGGAGGACCTGGTCCCGCCAGCGTCCGTAGGAGGTGGACGTGGGGTCGAGGACGACGGTGACCAAGGCCCGGATGTTCTGGACCCCGGCTGCCTGGAGGTGCAGCTGAGCGACCATCGGGTCGGTCGCGTCGTAGCGGGGAGCAGAGGCGGTCGCGGGTGCAGGAGGCGCCTGGTGGGAGGAGGAGGCGCCCACGTCGGTGGCGAGAGCGACGGGCTGAGTGCCGGTGGTGACGAGGAGGAAGTGCTCAGCCTCCGCGATCTGGCGAGCGAGGACGTCCGCCGCCGAGCGCTCGCGCTCCCAAGCAAGGGCAGCAGCACGGACACGCTCCTCAGCAGCCGCGGCCTCGGTCTTAGCCGCAAGGAGGGCAGACGCGAGGGCGGCAGATCCGGCGGCGGCGTGGTGGGGGCCCAGGCCCTGGCCCAAGCCCAAACCCGAGCCCATGGGCCGGATCTGGGTCACACCAGAGCCCAGATCGGCACCCAGGGGCCGGATCGGGCCCAGGTCGGCACCCAGGGGCCGGATCGGGCCCAGATCGGCACCCAGGGGCCGGATCGGGCCCAGATCGATCCCCTGAGTGCGGATCGGGGCGGAGTATGGCGCCAGAGGAGGAGGAACGGCCACCAGGGGGGGCGCCGGAGGGGGCAGGGCCGCCGGCGGCGGCTGGGGCGCGGCGGCTGGCGGCGCCGGGGCTGGCCGCGGCAGCCCCAGGCCGGCCGCGACCGCGGCAGCCACGGCCGCGGCCGAGGGCGACGGCAGCGGCCCGCCGGCCAGCTCGGCGTCCGCCCCCGCGGCCTGCGCGGCCTGCGCGGCCTGCGCAGCATCGGCCTGCTCGCCCGCGCCCGCGCCAGGGGGCGGAGCGGCGGCGACGGCGGCCCAGGCGCGGGCCTGGGAGGCGGCGGCGGCAGCAGAGGAGAGGGGGGGAAAAGCAGAGAGGGGAGGGACGCCGGCGCGGGAAGGGAATCCCGGCGGCGGCGGCGGCGGCCGGCCAGCCATGGCGGCGCCGGCGAGCTGGAGCAGAGGAGGCGGCGGCAGGCAGAGCAGAGGAGAGAAAGTCTAGCCTGATACCATATTGGAAGGTAAAATTCAGTCTATTCTTCCAACCCTAGAAGGGTGGGTAATATACATGAAGTACATGGGCCTCTAGATGGGCCAATACCCCCTACATGGGCTATATACACTAACATATATATATATATATATATATATATATATTTGAAATTTGCCAGGAGCACTTGCTGTCATGTAAGGAGGTGAGGCACCTGCGTTGGCCAGCGCTCGAACGCGGGTGGCCATATTCGTGAACCCCTTTTTCTACCTTAATGAAATGACACGCAGCTCTCCTGCGTAGTTCGAGGAAAAATACTTCACTCCCTTTATGTTTAAGGTGAACCTTCACTCCTTAGTGATATTCGTCCTTTTTGTTTCTCTTTACACAAGTCTTATTATAAGTTGAAACTTTTGTGATGTCACAGATGATAACATATCCTATCTTATGATATATTTTCATAATTTTTCATGATTATTTGCATAACTTGAGAGCTTCTGAAACAGGTTTAATCCTCATGAAATGAAAATTTTGGCCTCCCCTGGAAAACAAAGTAGGAAGGTAGGCGATTACCAGGCGAAATTTTACAGCTTCATGTTAAGGGGATCATCATAATTAGTCTAAAAGTTGATCAATCGACATTAGGTCTATAGACAAACCTGCCCAGATGCACAAAGTTGATAAAAACAGTGGTAATTCCTTTCAGATTCAGATGTTTGCACAACACGAGACCGTTCCAGGAGATAAGTTCGAACTGCAGCCCCAGATATTCTCCCCGATTTGTCAAACTGAATTTCAACAAATTTCCCAAATCGGCTGCAATGAAATAAAACTAGTAAGTAAAAATATGGGTATATGAAAGAAAACAGTACAACAGCAAGTAGACCGTCATGCTTATCTACAGCCTTTTTTCCACACCTTTGAGCATCCTGATAAGAGTTTCTAGCTTCATTTATTTTTATCATGAGGGTTACACCTAAACTGCTAGGACCTTTTTCTCAATCAAAAACTACAGCACCGTCACTGTTCTAAGAATATCAAATGATATATGTATCTAGTTGCACTGCACAAAAGAATTAAACAAGCTTTATTTTTGTGAAAAATAGTGAAACAAGTTGACTGGCTCAGAAAACTAACGAACGAAGCTCACCTGGAGTTGTCATTTCTCACTGTCCGTGCATTACCAAAAGCCTCCAACAGTGGATTTGACTACATTGAAATGAGAACAGAATAGATGCAGAGTTGAGAAAACATGCAGGCAAAATTAATTTGGGGAAAAACTTTTGGGAGAACATAAAGGACCTTTTACAGGACACATTAATCACTGTCCAAAAGTATTGATGAGAAAACTGAAAGCTACCTCTAGAACTTGTTGCTCCACGGAACGGACATCACCAGCTGCACGGCCCCCAACAAAAGTAAGATATCGCATAATGAGCTTGGTGGTCTCTGTTTTCCCAGCACCACTTTCTCCACTGACTAATATGGACTGGCTGCGGTTCTCGCTAACCATAGCTCTTCAAGAAAGAAAGAAATGTGTCACACAACACTCCGTATTATAATCTCAAACATGATGTGTAAGCAGGTTTCCATGTTTCATACTTGTATGATGCATCGGCAATGGCAAAAACATGCGGGCTCAATTCACCGAACTGAACACCTCTGTACTGCTCCATCATATGCATATTGTACATATGAGGCAGCTTTGCGAAAGGATTTACAGCGATCAAAATGCGCCCTGTGTATGTCTGCATAAATTAAACCGACAGAACAGTCAGAATGACAGATGGCACAAATAACACCACGTATCAGCAGATGACATAGAAACTCGCGCAAGCATCATGTTTTGAAGAAACATAGAATTTACAAACACAGATGGAGCAAGCAACAGCTCTCCCCATTCCACATACATTGGACACAACATCGTGATCTTACACACCAAGACATTATATATCCTCCTACAACACGACTTCACAGAGGAGACAACTAAAGCCCAACCAGTGGACAACTGGACATTGTGAGATCAAAGAGAGAGTTAAAAGGGTGGACACACTCACATAGATCTCATTGAGCGTGTATCGCCGTGCGAGGTTGCAGAGCACCCCGGGCTCGTGGAGGTAGACGAGTTTGGTCATGTCGTCGACGCCCCCGAGGTCGGCCTCCGTGTCTCGCGACAGGAGCTTTCTGCCATCCACCACAGCCTGCCCACGCCGCAACACGTTAACCAACCCAAATCCGCCGCCAGGCAATTCAACAAACACGTAGCCTGCGGCGACACCCGGCACGGGCTTCCAAACGAGGGGTTAGGACGTTGCGCCTTTTACCTTGACGCCGGTGGATAGGACGACCGTGACCGAGGACTTCGATGACGGGGAAGCGGGGGAGGAGACGACCTCGGCCTCGGCCCAGGCGTGGTCCGGGTGCTCGACCCATACGGCGGTGCCGGGGCGGAAGATCATCCCGGCGGCGAGGACGAGGCGGCGGCGGGGGGGGGGGGGGGGGGGGGGGGGTGTCGCAGCGGTGGCGCTGCGGTTTGTGGGGGATCCCAGGCGGTGGGAGTGGGACTAGCCATTTTGGAAGGAGAGGTGGTCGGGAAGCGAGGGAGGTGGCGGGAGTCGCGCTCGGGCGACCGCGTGTGGGACGAACGAAACGAACCAGCCGTTGGAAACCGCACGGAGCTCGTGAGGACCGCGATCCCAAATCTGGGGGTGCGCTCGCTCGCACCCCCACCCCGCGCGACTCCTCTCGTATCTCGTAGGCTGACCGTCGGTGGGACCTAACAAAAGTTAGTTGAACAAAATTTTGTTACAAAAATTTTGGCGCTGAAGATTTTTGTCGCAAATTTTGTTATAAAAATTTTGGCGCTAAAGTTTTTTGTCACAAGCAAAAGTTACAAAATTTTGACTCTGGAGAACTTTGTCGCAAGAAAAAGTTTGTTGCAAAAAATTTGTCGCTCGAGAATTTTGTCGCAAGCAAAAGTTTTTTGCAAAAAAATTGTCGCTGGAGAATTTTGTCGCAAGCAAAAGTTTGTTGACAATTTTGTTGCAAAAAATTTAGTGCCGAAGAATTTTGTCGCAAGCAAGCAAAAATTTGTTGACAAAATTTTGTTGCAAAAAAATTTTCGCTGAAGAATTTTGTCGCAGACAAGCAAAAGTTTGTTTATAAAACTTTGCTACAAAAATTTCTGAAAAAATTTGTACATTTTTTTTGCATATAGTATAGGACGGTGGGCCCGCAGGGGGCCACGCTTTGTCGCGACTCGCGAGCGCACGCAGCCCCCCTCGTGGGCGAGCGCAAATTAGGCGCTCCCCGTGAGGACGCAGGAGAGAGAGAATGAAAACGATAGGCCTCGCGTGTTGAGTTCTTATTTTATATTTGGACTACTTTCTAAAACCTATACTTAAACGTTTGTTTATGTTTGTTCAAAGTTAAGTCTTTTAATTTAACTTTTGATGATTGATTATAAATTCAGTAAGATCACAATCAAATTGATGTAAGTTTGGTGTGAAGGTATAAAATTTAATTAGACTAACGGAAATGCTGCCGGACGGGCGTCCGACGCGCGTCGGACGCCCCCAAAGCCACGCGGCCCACGTGACCCAATGATGCGCTGCTCAACTCGATCTTATCCACTCGTGTGCCCTCCGTCCTGCTCCCGCACGCCTCTCTCCCGCTCTCTCTATGACTCATCTTGTTCCTCGTCCCCGTCGCCGCCTGCCCCCGGAGCTCGTCGCCGTCCTGGGCTCCTCCCTCGTGTGCTCGTCGCCGTCCTGGCCTGCTCCACTCGGGACTCGTTGTCGCCAGGCCCTCTGTTGACACCAGATTTTGACATATCCGAAGTAATTGGAACCACAGGGCAATTGGTTATTTTTACCTGCGTGGAAGCTAATAGGTTATACGTGAAGATCAAGATGATTAATATAATGGCCAAAATATTACATTAATTAATTCAATGGATCAAGGGAAAGAATCGGCTTGTGCTAGTGAATCAGATATTGGTAATCTGAATCGGACATTGTTAATCAGACGAGAATGGCATGGTGGCCGGATTATTTTATTATTTCTGATAGAGAATAGAGGATGACCTAGGAACTCTATGATCCGATTCTGCCATCCGATTCTGCTTGTTTTTGGCGTGCATATGGAAGATCGATTCCAGGCCTACCATCCGATTCTGCTTATTTTATTATTGCTGGTCTTTACCATGGCCGATACTAATATGGAGACCGTTGGTTATTGATGAATATCGGCAAAGATCACAATCGGCATATATATGTACGCATGTATTCCGATCTTGTGAATGTTCCGATCTTGTGAATATTCCGATCGAGGGCAGTACGCACATATGGCAAGTGGATTAGAATAAAGAATGAGTTGTCGCATAGAAGGAAGGAGTCCAGACTAAATTACGCTGAATATACGTACGCCTGGACGGATCGACAAGAAGCTTAATTGAAAAGGATTCTAAAAAGGGAAGATAGAGTCCTTGTATCTTAATATTAGCTTGTTTAGATACTTTCTTTTTCAGCAAGTTGAGTATGCCGTAACCGGCTTAGGGTGTCCAGGGTATAAATATGTGCCTACAGGCATTGTAAACGTTTTATAACAGCATCAATAAACAAACCCTTTTATTCCAGTACCTTTACTTTTCTGTACCGACGACTTCGCCATCCTTTTTATTTTCTTCACGAGTTCTTTCAAGTTCGTCGGGCTGCATCGCCTCGATCTCCGGCTTGCTTGTGAGTTCCGCTTTTACCGAGTAATTTATAGGCTTTAACCTCCGGCGCATCGCTGAGATTTCGTCTAGATTTATTCAACAATTATCGATATTTGCTAGATCCGCAAGTTTCATATCAATTCTTGTTGTTCTAATCTTTATCACCAATTTATCATTTTAGATCTAGATTGTTGTCGGCTTATTATCAAGCGATCTGTTCAAGTATATTATCCAGTCATAGCCGACTAGATCTATTTCTAAACGTTGCTCACTAAGTCTGTTCAAGTATATTATCCAGTCATAGCCGACTAGATCTATTTCTAAACGTTGCTCACTAAGTCTCGGCTAATTTGTTAGTCGTCTCTTTTTTGCTTAACTTGCCTACACTGATTATTTGCATAAGCTTGGTTACAGCCGACCGTTTGCACAAAGCATCACGCTCTTAGTCAATTCCATCGAAAGGCCAGTCTCGGCAGTCAGCAAATTCGACCAGTATTTTACCACATCTTCTTCCTTGTCAATCAACAGGTCAGATTGACTGGCACGCCCCGGTTTTTAAGGCCACGCCTTCGCTCGTGTGTTCACGCATCTGTCAAGTCCCGATTTTTGCGTCAACACACTTTTGGCACGCCCGGTGGGACACGAGAAGAAAATCTCACGCATATCACGCCTGAATTTGTGTGGTGAGGTGCTAAATATTTATTACAAGATTTATGGGTTCATATTACACACAAGTTTATGGAGTCCATGCACCTGCCTACTGGCCGATGGTTCCTCAACCATCGCATCAATACCAAGACGATATTCATATGCAATATTCTCCTCAAGTATTGTGGCCGATGGCTCCTCATACTCAACCAATGTGTTGGCCACAACAATCAGAGAATTATCAGATACAGCATGCTCCTCACGCGTTTCAGTCTATGCCTGCTTATTTGCAAGCGTCAGTTCAGATGCATCAAATGGGGAATTATCAAATTCAGCAAACTCTTCAGTCCTCTTGGCCGATGAGTTCTTATTCAAATCGGTCGTATGAGGAGCAGTATCGGGAAAATTATCAGCAATATGTTCCTCATCAGGTTACACAACCGATAGCTCCAATTCCTCGGATATCGGTTCAGAGCTCCCAAGTAGAAGATTATCAGTCGCATCATGCTCAAGCGTTGGTTCAAGATCAATCAGAACAAACAGAAGATGACCTTGAGCAGGATCCGAAGGAAGCTTTGGAGAGGGCTGTCGAGGAATATAAATTGGCATGCCTCAAGACATTTAGTTTCACTAAAGAGGGAGGTGTGACCCAAATTTGTAATTTTCCATATCCTAAGGAGTCCACAATTGAAGAGCAATATGAAGAGTTGGTTTCTGAAGTAATCAAGGGTTCAGAGCGCGATATTGGAGATATTTTCATATGGATGGAGCTATCAATTATGAGAATAAAGAAGGTCCTCTTGATTTGTTGACTTCAGATCAGCAACAAAAAAGTGTCCAATATCAAGATTTGGAGGTTCGATCAGTTACAAGTCAGTTAAAAGTACAATCGGCCGAAATTCAGCAGTTAGTACACTCAGAGTAGCAAATAAAATATCAACAATTTACACAATCATCAGATCAATTGCAACAAACAGAAGAATTGGCTTTGCTGCAGGCATTCGAGCGTAGGCTACTTGGAGTTTATTTTCCTTGGGAGTCAGGTGGGAAAACAGAACAAAAAATGATTTTATCAATTGATTATAGCTGGCCACCAAGGAGCATTGTTCAGAAGCATTTGCCAATTGGAGCTTATTTGCTATGGAAAAGCTGCTGTCAAAGTTGTTCTGAAAATTTATCTATTATCCAGATCGACTTTCGCTTGGTTTCTCTCATTACCTGCAAGTTTAGTTATACGATGGGCCAATCTGGAAAAGTGATTCCGTGAGTACTTATTTGCAGAGACACAAGGTAAAAGGCTTACATTTTATATTGAGAGAGATGAGTAATTCCGATTGATATTTCAAGTTCATTAGCCAAAAGGAGTAATCTTGGTCTCATCGGTTTGTTGAAGTTAATTATGATATAATACTCCAATAAAGGATAGCCGATTTAGTTGTTTGAGAAGAGGCCTGACAGTGAAAGGAAGAATTGGCTTTAAAATATAGGCAGCCGATGACCAACCAATTAGATATACAAGCACACTGGTAATATTTTTCCATTGGCTATCAACGCATATTATGTTTCAAGTATTTGTAACCTGAGGGGACGTGGTGTGCTCTGATTTAAAACCCGGAGGGCAGATGCTGACTACTGAGAAGCCAATGGTCGAGATACTAGTTGGTGCAGGAATTTCTTGGTTAAAGTATACACATCGGCTGGGTGTGTGTTTAATTCTTGGCTGGTAAAACATGGAATGAGCACTTTGCTTATTGCCGATTTTGTTAATCTGAATACTACCATCGGCTATGTGCTTTACTACTGTACATAAAATAGTTAGGGGAGGGCAGCCGATGATGGTTATTTGTCAAGACCAGCGTGGATGTTGGATAATGAGCAAAAAGCTTATACGTATATGTGCTTAGAACTTAGAAGTCATACACAACCATGAAATTCTTGCAAGCAGATTTTCATTGACTTCATAGAAAAGAGATAAAAAGGGGAATCCGATATGAAGTTGGTCTAAGCTGTGTTGGTCAGTAAAAGCCAGAGAGCGTATTTCAGAAAAAACATTTTAATTTCCTCTGATTGGAGCCAAGATCGGACGCAGTCGATGCGCTATCTCCGGATTATGTGGAACTTGCCGTAAGAGTACTTTGGCCAATATATATTTAAAGAATTTATGAAAGGAGGAGCTGATGGAGTCATGGTTACGTGGGCAACTGAAAGAGTATGATAAAAGATATTGGTTGCATACATGACTATTTCTTTCTGTTGATCGGAGCCAGGCTCTTTGTTAATTGTTTAATCAGCAACCTAAGGGTTGTTAGTATGGACTTGCTGATAACAACAGTACAACTGATGCATTGAATGGGTTGTTAGTATGGACTTGCTGATAACAACAGTATAGCTGATGCATTGAATTTTGATGATCGGTGTCCAGATAAGTAAATATTCTTATTTTTATGCCTCAACCATGGGAAGATCGGCTAAGTGGTGTTCAGTGTGTCATACACTTGCATATGTGACTAGAAGTTGACGATCTTCAACGAATTATGCTAGATCGGGAATTATTTTAGTCAGCACATAAGAAGCATCAGCATTACAAGAGATTATCGGCTGGCCGCATATTATATTCGGCTCTAGATAAAATAGC
Organism: Urochloa ruziziensis; assembly: GCA_015476505.1. Classification (NCBI taxonomy): domain Eukaryota; kingdom Viridiplantae; phylum Streptophyta; class Magnoliopsida; order Poales; family Poaceae; genus Urochloa; species Urochloa ruziziensis. Next base: position 44,165,635 of record CM027118.1, on the reverse strand, counting down.
CGATTGGGAAAATAAAAAAGCCGATCCGATTCGCATACAGCCGATCCGATTTGCAGATGACAGGTCCATCTTGTCCAAGGGTGCTGCCAAATGAAGGGATATTTTAGTTGGAATATCAGCCATTGGAAACGATCAAGAAGAAGTGTTGGCCATAAGTACTATCAGCCTAATACTGACGGATGATAAATGCAACAAGGACAACCGATGCAACAATGTTATCGGCTCTCTGATGATCAAGATGCTAGTTGAGGGAGCATTAAAAAATTAATATATACTCAGGGAACTTAAGAAGCCAGTGTTGACTGCTAATATGCTGAGGGAATTTTCACACAAATATTATCAGTTACAAGGAATCAAATTTACTGGTACTGCTAATTGCTTTCTCGCCGACGACGGGTTGTTGCAGCAGTGTGGGACAAAACGCGACATAGCCTCGGGGCCGGTTAGTCGCAGAACTATGAATGCCGTGACAATCGGCAAGTAAGCTTGATTAGTTGAACGGTTTGGCAGTATGGTTTTAATTCTAAAACTACTGCTTGTTAATATACTAGCCGATGGACATTATTGAAGTATCCTTGGCCAACATGTCCGATGGAGCCATTGGTCAGGCGATTGTTGTTTGCAGCCGATCGTCAGTCAAATAAATTCCAATTATTGTGCAACTGATAATAATATTAAAGAATAGTTGATTGATTGAATTATTTTATTCATGGAAGAAGCTTCATTGCCTAGAAGATCGGTATGTGTTTATTATCATGAACGAGCCCGAATCAAGGCCTACGGACTTTTTCTGCAAAAAGGTCAAGCTGCATGTACGTATTCTGGAAGGCCATCACACCCAGATTGATTGAGCAGAAAACAATATTTTATTAAGTTAATGGTACCCATGAGAAATCAGCTGACCAATGAACCTGATATCATTTGCCGATGAGACTGATGTCCTATTCGTTTTTGATTCGGCTGATACTGAACATTCCCAGAAAAGAGCAATGAGTGCTGGGGAATTCAGAAAACTTCAAATACAATGTTAACCCATGGAAGCCTGGCTGGATTATTTTACTTGGCCTGTGAATAAATCGGAGAAAAGACAAATCGGCCATATACGGAATCAGATAGGTAGTCCGATTTACACGGCAACAAGTTCAGTCAGCATTCCACCTATACGAGTCGCTTATGTTTCTTGGCCAATGACAAAGAATTGATGAAGGCGTTGAAGGATGTAACCCCTTTGCTACTTGTCCGATCGCTTCATGTGTATTAACTGTAGCAGTTCTACCAACTTGTCATGACCGAGCCGCCATCGATGCAAGGCTACCCGAGGTGCCAGATGTAGCCGACACCGCTGATGATGAATTTCGGAGATGCTGCCATGATATGGTAAGGCTGCTGGTTAATTGTAATGAAGAGATTGAATCGGCAATCGGTGAAGCAGAGATACAAGCATATATATGTGCTGGTGATCGGCAAGTTTGACTGTCCAAAGAGGCAACCTAGTATGATTTGAGTAAAGAAAGGACCATCAACCGATATTCACAGATACAAGATTATTTGTACGCATGCATATGACAGAGGTTTCCAAAGCTACGTGCATGAAAAGAGAATCAAAGGGAGATTATTTAAATATTAACGAGGTAATCAGTGGTGCCGTTAATGACCATGATTAAGGAACACACATATGCTTAGGGAAATTGTGCTGCATGTAGATTTTGTACGAGGTTTGAATGACAAGTCTTTTGTACGAGGGAAAACCTTTTATTTGAAGTCCACACACAATAGAGAATCGGAAAGTAATGTCCAGACTACATGTAAGTCAATTAAAGTATTGGCTTAATGATAAATCAGAGAGTAGAAAAAGGGCTATCAGCTACCTGCAGCCGATGAAAGCTCATGGAAGCCGATGGGTCTTCAGAAATGGAAGTCGATAGACAGCAGTACTTGCCGAGCTAAAGGCCTGCTAGTTCGTCTGGACACTTTCATCGGTTACATGCTCTTTTGTTACGTGGGTAGCTGATGGAAAATGTCCGATGGAAATTATCCGATGGAAATTATGAAAGTCAGGATGTCTGATGGGTGTTGAATTAAGGGAGTTGATTAGAATAAAAAAGATGCAATTAGCATCCTGGCCGGAATAATTTATTCAACCAAGGCATAGGAGATTGGGGAGTTCGATTCTTGTGTCTGATTCTTGCTGCACTTGCATGTCTCACATCAGAGCAATCCAGATTAACTACATCTATTATTCTATTGAGTTGGCCTTGGGGTGTAAGCAGAATCAGCCGGTGGTATGTGCTAGTGAATTATGGCAACTGGAAGTCGCCTAATTAATTAATCGGGATGGGAGAATCGGCTAGTACACCATAGCATTTGCCGTGGAATCGGACATATATTAGTATCGGAGATTTCGTATGAAGGAAAGTCGACATCAGGCTTTGACCAATGAAAATCCGATGTGACTTGAGGCGATCGACTAGTGGTTTGCATTAGCAGAATTATATGCGGCAAGCTGGCATGCATGCAGATGATCTTCAAGTTTGACCCGAGTGTTGGGATTTAATGTTCGTGCTAGAGTTCAGAAGGACTGTTTAAATATTGGCTGAAGTTTCATATGCCGGAAACATGCAAGTATGTTATGCAAAGAATCGGCAGAGTGTTTATTGATTAAATAAGAAAAAATAGAATAAGGAAGGGAGACGGTGGTACAGCAATCGGAGATGCTATAGAGAATATTCATAAGCAAGCTAGTCCGATTAAGTTGATATCCGATTTTGAGTCTTCATTGGTGAATGATCTGGCCAAAGGAATTAAATAGAATATCTTTGGAGGAAGAGAAAAAGACCATGCGTGAGACAAAAGTGATTAAAACGTGCATGCATGCAAGAAAGGAAAGCTAATACGTATAATGAGTTGATTATAATAAGGAAGTTAGAGTGGCCACGTGAGAAGGAAAGCTAATACATAAAGGCTTCTACTTGAAATGGAACCTGATAGAGTAAAAGGATCATATCATTTGTCTTGATCATCGGTAGGACTGCCTTTTATCAGAAGCCGATGGCATAAAAAGCTAGTATCAATGTTAATCAGCTACATATTGTCTGCATGAGAAGAAGGCGCCGGGGGCCGATGAACAGGGCATGTCAGAGCTGTTATTAATACATTGAAGCACATCGGTGCGGGCTCGTAGCAGTGAGTGTATCAATGATTTAGTAACAGCAAGTATGCCAATGCGCGGCATGACATATCGACGACCTGCAACGGTAAAATACTCTGGCACCGATGTTGTGGAATTTTAGAATAGCGGTATCACCAATCCGTCATGAACAAGACACTGCCGATGCAAGACTGCCATGAAATAATTAAGAGGAAGCTGGCGTCGGCTGAGGAGGTTAGCAAAATCGGCAGGTGATTATTTAATGTCTAATTGGAAATCGGTAAAATTGGCCAGGACAGGAAAGTATTAGCCTGTATATGTATATAATGCTTCAAGGATGTGGATCGGTGGTACCAATGATATTTTATTGGTGGAATATGAATTCATCGGGCTCCGAAGTTGCCGATACTGTTACTGATAGGGTTTAAAGGAGATCGTCGGTTATGAAGGAGTATTGTTATAAAAGCCAAGGTGTTAAGTTCGTTGAAAGGTCAAACAAAGTGTATCAGCCAGAAGGTATTGAAATTTCGAAGCATGAAGCTTTCATACTCCGAAACTGGGGGGCCTGTGTTGACACCAGATTTTGACATATCCGAAGTAATTGGAACCACAGGGCAATTGGTTATTTTTACCTGTGTGGAAGCTAATAGGTTATACGTGAAGATCCTTATTAATCAAGATGATTAGTATAATGGCCAAAATATTACATTAATTAATTCAATGGATCAAGGGAAAGAATCGGCTTGTGCTAGTGAATCAGATATTGGTAATCTGAATCGGACATTGTTAATCAGACGAGAATGGCATGGTGGCCGGATTATTTTATTATTTCTGATAGAGAATAGAGGATGACCTGGAAACTCTATGATCCGATTCTGCCATCCGATTCTGCTTGTTTTTGGCGTGCATATGGAAGATCGATTCCAGGCCTACCATCATATTCTGCTTATTTTATTATTGCTTGTCTTTACCATGGCCGATACTAATATGGAGACCGTTGGTTATTGATGAATATCGACAGAGATCACAATCGGGGCATATATATGTACGCATTTATTCCGATCTTGTGAATGTTTCGATCCATTGAATATTCCGATCAAGGGCAGTACGCACATATGGCAAGTGGATTAGAATAAAGAATGAGTTGTCGCATAGAAAGAAGGAGTCCAGACTAAATTACGCTGAATATACGTACGCATGGACGGATCGACAAGAAGCTTAATTGAAAAGGATTCTACAAAAGGGAAGATAGAGTCCTTGTATCTTAATATTAGCTTGTTTAGATACTTTCTTTTTCAGCAAGTTGAGTATGCCGTAACCGGCTTAAGGTGTCCAAGGTATAAATATGTGCCTACAGGCATTGTAAACGTTTTATAACACCATCAATAAACAAACCCTTTTATTCCAGTACCTTTACTTTTCTGTACCGGCGACTTCGCCATCCTTTTTATTTTCTTCACGAGTTCTTTCAAGTTCGTCGGGCTGCATCGCCTCGATCTCCGGCTTGCTTGTGAATTCCACTTTTACCGAGTAATTTATAGGCTTTAACCTCCGGGTGCATCCCTGAGGTTTCGTCTAGATTTATTCAACAGTTATCGATATTTGCTAGATTCGCAAGTTTCATATCAATTCTTGTTGTTCTAGTCTTTATCACCAATTTATCCTGTTTAGATCTAGATTGTTGTCGGCTTATTATCAAGCGATCTGTTGAAGTATATTATCCAGTCATAGCCGACTAGATCTATTTCTAAACGTTGTTCACTAAGTCTCGGCTAATTTGTTAGTCGTTTCTTCTTTGCTTAACACGCCTACACTGATTATTTGCATAAGCTCGGTTACAGCCGACCGTTTGCACAAAGCGTCGCACTCTTAGTCGATTCCATCAAAAGGCCAGTCTCGGCAGTCAGCCGATTCGGCCAGTATTTTACCACACCTCTTCCTGGTCAATCAACAGGCCAGATTGACTGGCACGCCCCGGTTTTCAAGCTCACGCCTTCGCTCGTGTGTTCACGCATATGTCAAGTCCCGATTTTTGCGTCAACACCCTCCATGCCCGAGCCCATCGCCGCTCGGCCCTTCATCCCTGCCATGGTTGAGAGCTTGACAACGGCGTGGCCAGGGCGCGGGCCGCCGACGCCCACAGCCAGCGGCGGAGCTCGCCGACGGCCAGCGCGGAGCTCCCCGTGGGCAGGGGCGGAGCTCGCGCGACGACCTAGGAGCGAAGCTCCTCGACAACTTGTGTCGGAGGTCGCTGATGGCCTGGGGTGGAGCTCACCGGCGGCATGACTGCCCACGGGCCACCGCTCCCCGCGACTTCCCCAGCGCCGGCTGCCGGCGGAGCTCCGGGCGGCGTCCATGGCGAGCAGCAGCTTGTTTGTTGCATGTGCAAGTGTGTTCCACGTTGCGCGTATGTTTGTTGCATGTTGCAAGTGTTTCTCACAGATGTTGCAATAGAGTTTTTTTGATGTTGTAAATGTTGCAGATGTGCGTATGTTATAGATGAATCCTTATGATGTTGCAATAGTTAGATTTTAATGTTTCGACTGCTGAGTTTTCATGTTGCAGCGTTTGTTTTGAAAATGTTTCATAAAACATGCACGCAATGTTGCGATAAGAATTATACTCCCATCGCATCCAGATGTTTCGCTATGTTTCAGTAGAATTTTTTCAATGTCGCAGTTACATGATAGTGATGTTGCAATGGACTTGTTTCAATGTTGCACAAATTGTAATATATAACAATGTTGCATGCAATAGAGCCCCAATGTTGCGGCGGGAATTTTTACTCCTCACACCCAAATGTTTCACGGTGTTTCGGTACTTAATTTATACATGCTGCAAACATGTATTCCTAATGTTACAAACATATATTTTTGATGTTGCACCGGACCGTCCAATGAAAAAATTCCATCGTTCCATCGGACGGCCGGACGCCAGCAATTCCCTTCTTTTATTTTTTTTTGAACGAAGTATCATTCTTTTTTCAACGGCAACAAATGCAGACTGCAGCCACATAACCACGTCAAAATAATTCCTTCCTGATTGTAAACCCATTGGTACAAAATGCAGTTTGCTCTGCAAGAAACTACTCAAAACACTTCCATAATATATAATCATTATGTGTTGCCCCCTTCCAACATCTCCAATAACTCCTCAATTTTCCTCCTCTGAAACGCAACGAAAACTGCACACACATACAGAAACAGAGCACTAGAGAAAGAGATGAAATGGGAGGCGCTGGCTGCTCCGGCAAATCCTGTTGGGCCGGGGGACCGTCTAAGTTCTCCACGCACCCATCAGTCCTGCGACCCGGATTGGAAGATGATGAAGGCTGTGAAGACCCCGACCACGCCGGTGAGCGCCAGCGCCACCGTCGGCAGCGGCGCGGTCAGGCCAACGTTCTCAAGCACCCCTTTGCCGGTGGTCAGCTCCACGGCCACCACCCCGACGAAGCCCAGCATCGCGCCGCGGCTCAGCCACACGTCCAGCCCGCCGCCGCCCTTGGCTCCCTGTTCGCACCTCACGCTCAGGGCCCTCGGCCTCGCGTTCCTCCTGCTCGCTGTGATCGAGTTCGTCGGGTTAATATGCATAATGCATAAGCAAGCAGGAAACGATGGAGATTTGAGAAGAAAGAAATTCAGAGCATAAGCAGGTTAGATTAGATACACACCTAGAGCAGCGGAGCGTGCTGACGTCACGGACAGCCGGGGAACGCCATTGCCTGCAGCTGCAGGGGAGAAGACGCCAGCACGGAAGTGAGGAAGACAGAATCATGGCACCCAAACAAACTTTCGCTTGTCCCAAGGAGGACGACGAGAGTAGTATAGAACAGCAAGGAAATCATGACCAGCGATCGAATCTGTGAAACAGCGCCGATAATCCAAAGAGGTTTTGATGGCTACCTGCAACGCCGGCGAGACGGAAGCAAGGAGAAGCGGAGAGGAGGGGATGAGCCATGGATGGAGGTGGAGCAGAGGGGAACCGGGAACCGAAGGACTAGCAGCTTGTGGTCGCTTCGTGATTCTTATCCGCCGGGGCCGGTGGCCGGTGGGTGCCCACGGGTCAGCGTCAGCTTCCCACTAGTGGCTGAAGGACAAGGACACCACATCATCAACCTTTTTGCAGGGGAGGAATGGAGGATTGCATTGCGTTGATCGAACTCTCATGCATGATCAGGGAAGGATATAAATTCAAATATGAACAATGCTACAAACTAACAAACCGTATACGTTTTTAAATTTGTTTTGAAGTGTTGTCGGGCTCTAAATTCTCAAAATGTATTATTAGGCTCCTGAATTTGTTCTTTAGTGTCATGTTAATCAACTGAAATCCAACTTTTTTCTCCATCGGGGGCCTATATAGGCATGGCAAGGGTTCGATGAACTAACTTTCTTGACCATGGTCATACTGTACGGTTCATTCTAATGTCCTTGGCACAGTTCTTCATCCACCAACCGAGTTTTTCTAGAAGGGATTAGGCATTAGATATTGGTCGGATAAAGCTTGAGCCATTGGTACGGATTTCTTGCTCATAACGGCTAGAGGAAAATGAATGGCAGTCATTGATACGACAACAAAAGTCACAAGAGATGGTGGAAGAGGGGAAGGCGTATGAGGCATGGAGGTTGAAGGAGCGAAACGGCGACCAGAGAGGGGGGAGTGAATGGGAGCCGATAAAAATTCTTTCCAACCAATCCGGCTATTTTTCCAAATCAACTCCGACGCCTCCGAAAGCGATCTTGCCAAGATCACGTAGCTACTGACCCTAGGAACAAGAGAGACGCAGCGGAACTCGAATCGATCGAAACGAACACAAAATGGACCAAAACCAACTCAACTCTGTGCTGCCGGGGGGGGGGGGGGGGCGGTTAAACCGGCCCGTCCTGGAAGCCTCGGGAAAAAGTCAAATCGAAAGTGGATCTCCCAAACCGCTTGAGCTCTTGAGACGAGATTTTGGTCAGATGATATGCACCTCCAGTGGAGTGTGTTCTCAAAAGATCTCGGCCTCTAACTCACTAGAACTCCCGGAATCTCAAATCTAAGGAAGAACACCACTCGAGTTCATCCCGAAAACTTTAAATCCAAAGTGATTCCCGGCGTTTGGGGGCAAGAGATCACCAGCAAAAGAGGCACAAGGCACTCATACGTGAATCCCCCAAAGAAATCTGAGAGAAATCGTCCAAGAAAATGAAGAACGAAAATCCCCCAAAAATGGCTCCGAAAATACCTCTGAAAATAAGAAAAGAAAAGGGAGCTCGTGGATTCAAATCATTGCACAAAGATGAACAGAACAAACTCAATCAACAAACCATGAATTCACCTATACAAACTACGAATGATTCGAAGTAGTTCTAGGTGGAGGGGATGAAGGGGAAAACTAGTTCAAAGAAAAATCCAAGAGATAACTAAAGAGATAGCAGCCACCAAGCCCTAAGGGGCCTATTAGTAGTCCAAGTGGTGGTGCTCTAAAGACTAAACTACCCCTAAGTGATACATACCCCTCAGGGGCAAATTTGACATTTGGTTTCAGATACTTTCCAGGTGGGACACATTCCACCGCAAGCTAGCTTCCCTCCGACACAAGCCTTGCAGTCACGCCGCGTGTCCTCCAGATCGAAACTCCTCGACGCCAATTTTGGGCCGGCCTAGGGGGAGGCGGTTAAACCGCCCCTGGCTGATGCCACAGCCAGTGGCCCATCTTCGCCACGTCGAGTCCTCGGCCTTGGTTTTGAGGCCCAAACCAAGGGAAACCGTCCACCGATTATTTTGTGGCCAAATCACCAAACCCCGCGTACAAGCTTCGATCGTTAGCCGCCACCTTGCACCGGCTTCACGTCCGCGTACGAGCTTCGGTTGTGAGCCGCTACCTCGCACCGGAACGACGTCCCCTCGCTTGTTCTTGCCACCATGTGAACCGCACTTGATCCATCTGGCCATTGGGTCCCTCGAACCATGCCTACTTGTCTCTCCGCTCCTCAGAGACCGCCATGGCTAAGACCTTCGCGCCTATCCTTCACCTGCACCAATGCAATGAAGCCGCATTCTACACCTGCAATACTTGAGCCAAGAGAAACGTCAATCCACACCACGTTGTCAATCACTCATCACACCAGGAAGCGACCTTCCACTGGTCCTCGGACACACCGGGTCCTCAATCTCCCCCTTGATGAGTGCATTGACAGATCACCAAACCAAAAAATGCAAAATTTGCACAAGCAAACTCGCAACGATGCCGTTTCAACTTGAAAACCTTCCAAATATGCCCAGCAAAGTTTTCCAATACTCAAACTCTCAAAAACTTCACAAATTTTCAGAAACTTCTTTTGGCAAAGCTCTCATCAATTCTCACACAAATCCAACAAATTTAAGCTCAAAAACTTTCTCACAAATTCAGCAACTTCTCCCCCTTGCAAAAAGCTCCAGAAATTCTCCCCCTTGTTGACAATGCACAAATTAAGGAAACAATGTACAAAATGCAACTACAAGCTTCTCAAATGTACAATGAGCAATACAAAATGCTACAAGTTAGGGAAGAGGCAAACAAGATAGTTCATCATGTGACACGGGCATTGCCATCAAGAAGTTAAAGACATATAGTCAATTGACAAAGCCATGATCAATTTGCTCAATTTTTCAAAAGTTTCACCTCACGAGCAAAGTCCTAAACATGGATCATTTAAGCAAAAATAAACTGCATTTCACCAAGATTATGATAGGATAAGCATTCTTGACAAAAGATCATTATAAACGCCCAAAATATATCTCATGTCATGTCAAAGCACGGAGCCATGTGTTCACTTCTCAAGGAAGACTTCTCCGGCAAACAACATGCAACCGCTTAGCACCCATGTGTGCAAGTGTGTGCAATGGTGAAAGCATAGAGACATGAGCATAAATGTTTCTCAAAAAGTATCTTTTGCTTATCTTTCTTCTTTCATGCATAGACATCTCATTTTTCAAGTTTTTCAATTTAAGCATAGTACATGAAATGTCTTTGCGACAGAAAGAAGTTTATGCTCCTCCACAAGATAAACATGGGCTAAACATTTACAATGACAAAGATCTTTGACCCAAATGAAAAGAATATCATCCTAGCATGACCTTAAGCAAAATATAGCCATTTCGGCTCAAACAAGACATGCAAAGGCATTTACTCATGGGTGAAAAGAGTTTAAGTTCAGTTTGTCATTTTAATTCAAAAATTGACTATCTCAAAGGAATATATATCAAGACCATCAAGAGCATAGCCAATCATACATCCAATCCCTAGCCAGCCTGCCTAAACTCTAAAATGTAGCAAGTTGTAGCTAACACTGCATATAGGAGAAGCTCATCCTAAGATATGATACAAATGCAGCATGATATATCACAAGATGCAAAGATGAAAACTATGCATCAAGATACAAAAGCAGAAAAATGTACATCAAGATACAAAGATGGTACAATAGAATACATATGCTACACACACCAAGTTCCCCTCGCAAGCGGGTGAAGGTAACTTGGTCAAGTGGCTTAGTGAAAATGTCTGCAAGCTGGTTTTGGGTAGAAACATGGGCAAGCTCAGTATCTACTTTCTCCACATGATCTCTCAGAAATTTGTACCTCACTTCTATGTGTTTGGTTTTGGAATGAAGCACGGGATTTTTGGCTACGCTTATGGCACTGGTGCTATCACAAAGAAGTGGAACATGGGACATGTCTAACCAAAGTCTCTCAAGGTGTAGGTGATCCAAAGCAAATGCGAACAACAGCTAGCAGCAGCAACATACTCGGCTACTGTGGTGGATTGGGCGACACTAGACTGCTTGCGAGAAGACCAAGACACAAGACGACGAACCAATAAACTGACACTAACCAGAAGTAGACTTGCGATCAATACGACACCCAACAAAATCTGCATCAGAAAAACCATAGACTGCAAGTGAGGAATCAGCAGAATACCAAAGACCCAGCTCAGGAGTAAACTTGAGATACCTGAAAATCCTCTTGATGGCCTGATGATGTGAAGGTCCTCGGTGAAGCTTGAAAACGAGCGCACAGACACACGCTGAACTGTATGTCCGGCCTCGTCGACGTCAAGTAGAGGAGGGAGCCGATCATGCTCCGGTACTCTTTCTGGTCCACTGGTTCTCCGTCCTCATCCGCATCCAAAGCTGTAGTCGTACTCATCGGCGTAGTCATCGGCTTGGAGTCGCTCATGTCAAATTTCTTGAGAATGTCCTTGGTGTACTTGCTTTGGTGCACGAACGTCCCATCCTTGGTTTGCTTGATCTGTAGCCCGAGAAAGAACTGCAACTCTCCCATCATCGGCATCTCAAATTCCCTGCTCATATCGTCTGCAAACTTGGCTATAAGATCGTGAGAAGAGCCACCAAAAATGATATCATCCACGTAAATCTGAACAACAAGAAGAGCGTCTTATCAACCTTTCCCATCACAAACCCCTTGCTAAGCAAGAACCCCTTCAACCTGCCATACTACGCTCGGGTTGCTTGCTTTAGGCCATATAAAACTTGGTGGAGTTTGTACACTCGGTGTGGGTATCTCTCACTCTCAAAACCCGGGGGCAGCCTCACATACACTTCTTTCTCGATCACCCCATTTAGAAAGGCACTCTTCACGTCCATCTGGTACAACTTGAACCCTTTAGCAACAGAGAATGCTAGAAGGATCTGAATTGCCTCCAAATGGGCAATAGGACAAAGGTCTCCTCATAATCTATCCCCTCCTGCTGCGAAAACCCCTGAGCAACCAACCTCGCTTTGTTTATCACTATCTCTCCACCCTCATCCCTCTTGTTTTTGAAAACCCACTTGGTTCCTATAGGATGGCAATTTGGAGGTGGTTCAACTAACTCCCACACCTGGTTTCTCTCAAAGTTTTCAAGCTCTTCATGCATGGCATTGACCCAATCCGAATCAGATAAAGCGTCTCCAACATTTTTGGGCTCGAAAGACACAACATATGCAGAATGAGCGAAATGAGAGATGTTCTGTGACCTCGACCGTGTAGTGCATTCATCCAAGTTCCCGATGATCTTCGAAGGTGGATGATCCCTCTGTACCAGCCGGGGAGCTTCTCGCCTCGAGATTGCCTCCCCTCAACATCAGCTTCCACTTGAACTCGATCATGTGCGCGAATCGACGAAGGTGTAGCAGTAGGGCCGTCGTCAAACGTCGTGGTAGTAGTGGAAGTAGAAGGTACATGACCTCCACACGGTGCATGATTCTCCTCATCATCTTCCTCATCAAGTTGTTCTTCCTCAAAGATGGACTGTCCCAACTCATCATCACCTGCACACTCAAAGACAGAAGAGCTACACGGAATGGTCTTGTCAAAAGTGACTTCGCAAGTCTCCATGATTTGGTTAGTTTCAAGATTGAGCACACGATATACTCGAGAATGATTAGCATAACCAAGAAAGATACCATCCATTGAACGAGACTCAAACTTGTCCAAATTTCCTTTCTTAAGAATGAAACACTTGTAGCCAAAAACCCGAAAGTGACTCACATGGGGCGAACGACCATGGAAAAGCTCATAGCAAGTTTTCTTCTTGAAAGCACGAAGGAAAATCCGATTCGAAACATGACAAGCTGTATTCACCGCCTCTGCCCAAAACTTTCTAGGAGTCCTATGCTCATCTAGCATCGTCCTAGCCATCTCACAAAGCGTCCGATTCTTCCTCTCAACAACTCCATTTTGACAAGCAACATATGGCGAAGAATATTGATGTTCGAGACCAAGATCACGACAAAAGGCATCAAAATGAGTGTTCTTAAATTCCGTACCATTGTCACTGCGTATAGCTCTCATGGCACCACCATTACTCTCGTTTTTCAACCTCAGAATCAGATCTCGAACAAAATCAAATGTCTCATCCTTCGACTCCAAAAAGAACAGCCAAGCATACCGAGAAAAGTCATCCACAACCACAAGAACATACCACTTCCCACCAACTGAACGAACGCGAGCGGGACCAACCAAGTACATATGCAAAAGCTCCCCTGGACGCTCAGTCATAACATCTGTCAAAGGTGGATGGGAAGCAGCAACCATCTTACCATGCCTGCAAGGTGCACAAACCAAATCTTTCTCGAACTTGAGCTTGGGCAATCCTCGGATAAGGTCAAGAGCACTCAAGCATGTGAGTAAATCAAAGCTCACATGACCCAATCTCCTATGCCACTTCCAAAGCTCAGAAGAAGTACCAGTGATCAAACACTGTGAAGGACGAAAAGATCGAGAAAAATCAGCACGAAAAATCTGTCCCTCGGGAATGATCATACACACAAGGTCACCTCGAGAATCAAGAATTCGAGAATCACCACTCTTAAACCGAACCTCATAACCCTCATCAAGAAGCTGAGAAACTGAAAGCAAATTAAAACCAAGATTCTTGACAAGAGCAACACGCTTCAACATAAAACTGTCGCTCACCTGAATAGCACCCTCAGACAGCACTCTACCTCTACCCTTATCCCCGAAAGTGATGTACTGCCTCGACACCACCGGGGTGAGACTGGAGAATCACTTCCTATTACCTGTCATATGTCTCGAACAGCCGGAATCCATCAACCAAAAGTTCTCCAAGCCTCCCACCTGCACAATCAAAAGCGAGAACGAGAATGAGCGAATGACTCGACACTGGGGTTAGCACAAAAAGAGTCAAACCAGTGTCGGGCCATCTGCTCAAAAGAGGGGTTAGCAAAATCTACTCTACCATGTGAAACCCTCTCGTCTCTCACCATCGGACCTCTAGCACCACGCGAGGGAAAACGTGGCCTAGACTCTCTCCTAGCCTCAAAGCTATGGTCAAACCTCCCTGAACTAATCTGGCCACGAGCAAGAGGCCGCCTAGCAAAACCACTACGAGCTGGAACACCACGACTACCCACCGAGGGAACTGTACGCACAAAAGCCTCTCCTCTAGGCATGGGTGAACGAGACACAGGCACACTACGGGTAGAGTAGTACCTGTCCCTGTTCCCCATCTCCTTCTCTCGTCTCACCTCCCTCTTCTTCCTCCAGCAAAACTCCTCAATGTGTCCATCCCTTCCACAATGCTCAAAATGGAAGCGGACTGGCTTTGGCTTTGGGGTTTCTCTCGGCTCTCTCTTCTAGTAAACCCCACTCCTCACAAAGGCTACCCTCTTCTGGAAGTTGTTTGTCTTGGGGGAATCTTGGAAGGATCAGGAGTGGTATCAAGCTTGTTCAACAGGTGGTTGCGTTTGGGTGTGAAGTTGTTTTTGAGAATGGCTTTCTGTGGGGTTGTGGGAATGTTTGTGGTTGAGTTTTCAGGTTCTCTCTCTTTCTCACCACTACTCTCACCAGCTTTCTCAAAACCCAGACCACGACCATCAGCTCTCTTAAAACCAGCAATCAACATCTTAAGCTGAGGCTCGCGACCCGACAACCAACCCAAACACTATCGCAACTCATCATTCTCATCTTGCAAACGATCAACACATTGTTCTAGCTCAACATTCTTCAAAGCGACAACATCACAAGCAGAACAAGAATTTGCAATAGGAGATTTCAATTGAACTTCAAGCGAACTAATCATGGTACGAGATTCAAGCAACTAAGCATGTAAAGCAGGACAAGAAGTACAAGCACCTAGCAAAGAAGGTCTAGACTTCAACTCAGCAATCTCAACCCTCGCATCTTCTAGATCATCTAAGCATGTCATGTGTTTCTCCTTAAGAACAACCAGATCAGCAAGATGCACATCACAGAAGGAGCACTCAATCTCATCAGAAACAACAGGAGCATCTTTCAACACAGCAACCTCAGACTCAAGCTTAGCTACTCTCTCCCTAGACTCGCAAAGCAAAGACTCAATGTCCATCGCCTTCTTTCCAGTCTCAGAAAGTAAGGCCTTTTTGGCGTTCCTTAGCCTAACAGATAAATCCGCAAGCGTACGGATGCCGATGTAGCTTTCACCTAGGAGTATTCCAGGGTATCGAATCCACGAGGAACGAGAAGTGTACTAGAAACGGCTCTAGTTTATCCAGGGACGACGGGAGTGAAGAAGAACAGATAAGTTGGGTAGAGGTAATCTAATGTCGACTTGCTAACCTCCTATCAGGAATACTTGATTCCTCTAGTTGCTTCAACGGCTAGAACGGGAGAACCTCAGAACGGGGTGAGAGAGGGGGTTTTTCGGGCTCAGCACTACTGTTATGAGTACACCCGAATGTGGTGGACTACGAAGGACGGACAGGGCTGTCACCACCTGCCGCCTACCACCGCAGTTCCGTGGGGTGCAACACAACCTGAGGTAGCTAGCCAGCACAGGCACCACGCCTAAGCTTTCAGCTACTGACCTCCACCCAACGCGAAGGGCTATAGAGGAAACCCCAAACAAGAGTCGCTGTCACTCGCGCAGACTCAGGTACCCGTAACTAGAGAAAGCATGCAAGAACTACTAATGTAAAGAGAGAAAGCAGTAAAGACAAAAGAAGAGGAACTTTACTCGAACTGAAGCTTCATTCCTCGGAGGCACAAAGTTGGAGAGGGGCCGACACTTCGGCTCCTCTCCGGACTCTTCACCTCACCACTCTCCCTATTTTCAAAGCTAGATAGGTAGCACTACACTACACTTGGACTTCTCCCTTTCACTGTGGTGTGTTGAATGGGGGTGGAGGTCGCCATTTATAGTCTTCCAAGGGCGGTATCACGCGTAATTGTCACGCCACCATCTTGCTTAGCATCCACGCGAAAGGGGAGGCGTAATGGCCACGGAAGTAGGCCAGCTGGCCTCATCAGGGCCGTTCGGCCTGGGTTGGTCACCATCTGGCACCAACTTTCTTGTGGACGCTCCTGATGATGTCTTGATGACGGTTGTGGAGGCGTTCACCTCAAGCTCGACAGTTGGGGGCCGGCCGGCCTAGGGGAGGCCGATCGGCCTGGCCCTGGCGCCTCTCGGCCCTCCGTTGCACCGACTCGCTCATCAACGGTTGCATGTTGTCCCTTGAGGCGGTTTTGGTTGCGTAGAGTTGAAGTTGTCCGAGAATCCTAGGTGGGTGGACCTTCCAATCCATGGCCTAGGCCTTTCGGTCTTAACTTCATTTATTCTTGTCAATTCTTGCTTGGGGATCCATTGGTGACTCCCAAAGGTCCTTGTGCAAAGTTTGGAGCATTTTGGGGATGATTGTAGGTCGGCCGGCCTTGTCCAGGCCGATCGGCCTAAGTCAGGCCGACCGGCCTGGCAGGTTCTGCCTTCGATCTTTCCGGACGCGTAACTTTCTCGTCCGGACTCCGAATTGGGTCATCCAAATATCCATACCCCTCAGGGGCAAATTTGACATTTGGTTTCAGATACTTTCCGGCTGGGACACCTTCCACCGCAAGCTAGCTTCCCTCCGACCCAAGCCTTGCAGTCACGCTGCGTGTCCTCCGGATCGAAACTCCTCGACGCCAATTTTGGGCCGGCCCAGGGGGAGGCGGTTAAACCGCCCCTTGGGGGCGGTTAAACCGCCCCTGGCTGATGCCACAGCCCAGTGGCCCATCTTCGCCACGTCGAGTCCTCAGCCTTGGTTTTGAGGCCCAAACCAAGCGAAACCGTCCACTAATGATTTTGTGGCCAAATCATCAAACCCCACGTACAAGCTTCGGTCTTGCACCGGCTACACGTCCGCGTACGAGCTTCGGTTGTGAGCCGCTACCTCGCACCGGAACGACGTCCCCTCGCTCGTTCTTGCCACCATATGAACCGCACTTGATACATCTGGCCACCGGGTCCCTCAAACCAAGCCTACTTGTCTCTCCGCTCCTCGGAGGCCGCCATGGCTAAGACCTTTCGCGCCTGTCCTTCACCTGCACAAATGCAATCAAGCCGCATTCTACACCTGCAATACTTGAGCCAAGGGAAACGTCAATCCACACCACGTTGTCAATCACTCATCACACCAGGAAGCGACCATCCACCGGTCTTTGGACACACCGGGTCCTCAGAGGTGAAGAAGA
The DNA here is from genome assembly GCA_015476505.1 of Urochloa ruziziensis. Taxonomy (NCBI): domain Eukaryota; kingdom Viridiplantae; phylum Streptophyta; class Magnoliopsida; order Poales; family Poaceae; genus Urochloa; species Urochloa ruziziensis. Next base: position 44,148,516 of record CM027118.1, on the reverse strand, counting down.
AAATTAGAAGAGAGGGAAACAATGCTACGTGAAATAGCGGATAGTGCAGGAACGTCAATGGGCATTGCTCGTGGCGAAAGATATGATATGGTTTACAAACATGGTGATTCGACTAGAGGAGGTTGAAGAATGGAAGAGTAGTGTTAGGAGATCCACCATTAGATGTAGATGGTAATGTAAAAACCGTTACATACATTATTCTTTTTTGCAAAAAAAAAAATATATAGCTACTACCTTCAAACTATTGCAAAAGAAGATAGAACAGGACAATATCCAGATTGCTTGTCGTGCTGCGAAAGCAGTGGCAATGGAGATCTATGCCAAGAATGGCTTGCGTTTTCATTTAGGCTACTGATTTATCATCAACTTTTATCGTTATATTTTCCAAACATTTCATTGACATGGCCAATTGGCCATGTTGATTTTCTAAAAGGAAGCTTAGGTCTTGGGGAAATCTCTTGTTGTTGTCTGCCTGACATTCAGTGGAGGGCAAACTTTTTTAGTTCTTACCCCCTCCGTCCCTAAAAGAGTGTCTTTCTCGCTTTCCGAAAAATGACTTTGGTTAATTTTATATTAAAAAATATTAATATTTATGGTACATAGTATCATTGGAAAGATATTTTAGTCTAGTATTTTAACAAATTTATTTAGAGATACAAATATTGGACGTATTTTTTACAAATCGAGTCAAACTTGTGGCACGCATACCAAAAACGACTCTCTTTAAGGATCTGAGGGAGTATTTGCTAAAGAAAATGCTTTCATGTCAAAGATTCTTTTTCGTTTTTAATGAAAAAGTTCTAGGCGATCATCCCTAAGACTTCAAATTTTAGTCCTTGCAATAAATTTTGCAATTTATAAATTATTAGTAATAGGAACAGAAAATTGGGATTGCATATCACACTAAATAGCTGTTCTGCCAACTCTAGTGTTCATATTGGAGATTATCCACGAAGCGAGAACCATATATTACATGGACCGAGGAAAGTTTTTTCTTTAGGTATAGAGAAACTCCTGCTAGTTGCAAACGGGGTACATCAGCATGGTTGAGAGAGTCACTCAAGTGGATAGTCCCCCCAACTAGTCCTGACGTTCACAAGACAAGCATGGTCTGGTGCCACTCTTAGAGCAGACGCCAAACTTTACACGAAGAAACATAACTTTTTTTGGCCTTTCCCTCACTCTTTCTGCACACACTTGACTATAGGGAAAAAAATAGGGGGGAAAATAACGAGAGATATCCGAACAATCATTGTGCCATCTCAGCTAACTGAAACAATGGATTCAATTAGATCAATAAGAGGTGCAAGCTCAGCCTTGTCGATCAACTTGAATTCCTACACAAAGAACAAAAACTATTCATAAAAGGAAAGGACAAATAATTAATTGATTAATTGGATCAATTTACACCAAGAATAGCTCTGTTAGAAAAGATATCACTCACTGACATAAAAGGGCATATATGCCAAACAACATGCATAATGAAATGGCAGGTTCAAAAATTCAAAGAATGGAAGTTATCAGTAATTTTTAATACTTGCATACTATTTCTCAATATTTTGTTTTCCTTCAAATAAATGAAAACACTGAAATTATTGACCATGAGATTGTACACTTTTTAACTGATAACTCTGTTTGCTTGCTCTGCGTTGGAGCTGCAAATGTGTGGGAGCAGCTCTCTTTTGTATCTTAGAACTAAGTCTGTTTCAAAACTCTCTCCTACTCAATTGATAGGCAGAGCTCCTACCATTTGCTTAGAAAAAAGGGGGCAGAAGGATGAAGGGGAGGATTAAGAGGCAGCATACCCAAGTGAACAGCGTAAAATGCTTGAAGCAGGTGTTTAGGTGTGCCTCTTCCTTAAGGCTCATAATCTTCTGAAAATGTGAGTGGTAAATATGAGCATAAACACGGAAAAGGCGCTTGAATATCGTCTTCACAACTTCCTTGAAATTTTGTGGAAAAGGGGTTCCTGCATGAACAGTTAAAGGCAATCAATCGATATGAATGAGGTATTCTAGTTGAATTGACATATGACTTATTAACAAGATAGTATCAAATTCAAATGAGTTGTTTAAGTACCGATTTTTTGAGGGAAGATGGATTCGTCATCAAGCTGGGTCTCTATCCAGTCCATCAAGTACTCAACATATTTGGGTGCTGAAACCTCAATCGGTTTCTTGATCTGCACACCATCAGCCCACCTGTACTCAAACCTGGACAAAGGATTTATTGTCACCAGTTCAAACTCTTGTAAACTAAATCAGGAGATTAGTATTTAGGACCACATTCCTCTCCAAAGAGGGTACCCATCTTACTTGGGTCCTGCTGACATTGTTGGGCATGTAGCTGGTGTGCAGAACTCCATCAGAGTGCCATACAAGATGTTCACCTGGTTGAAGAAATCAACAGCTGTGAAGAAGCAACAGCTATGTGATCAGCAAATGGTACAGTTGCATGGTAGACTTTTTCTGCTTGACATATGAGTATTGCAAAACTTACTATTTACAGCTAGCCATTCATTGAGATCCTCTCCCGGTGGCAACCGAACCGCATCCCTCAAATTTCCGCTTCCTAAGGTTGCATCAATGTGTTTTTTCAGCTGGACACCCTGTATCAAACACGAAAAGGGAAGAAGAAATGGCTTTAGGCACTCACATTGTATTGGCAGAAAATAAGTGTTCTCTCATGTAATTTTGTTTCTTTCTGGAACGATCAGAAGGACTTATGAATTATGGTCACAAATAAGAAAACAAGGTGTCATAAAAAATTATGAAAATATCGCAGATGACCTTATTTCCGGACGGTGCATTCTTCTTAGGCCTGAATGTCTTTTGATTCCTGCTCATAAATAAAGCACATCAACACCATGATTAATCAGAAACGTACAACCAAGCAAGGAAGAGCGAATACGAGAAAACAAATCCATGCACGTTAAGAAACCCCGTCCATTGGTACTTCAGATACAATCAATGGACAAACATAAAAATGTCTTAAAAAAAAACTCAAATTGCAGCCGAAGACAGAACGTGCAAGCATTATCGTTGCCTGGGTCAAAACCATTGTTTTGTCGCCCCCTTTTCCTTCTCTGTTTTATACAGATTCAGATAATCAGTAATTCAACCTTCCATATCTACCAGAGGCAGATTTTTTCTCAAGAAAAGCAATGAGTCCTGGGAAGGAATAAAAGATCCAAATGGGAGAAAACAGCGACGCGACATGCATGTATGCCAATTGGCCTCCAATCAATAAAAAAAAAGATCAACCGAACAGAGCAAAGAAGCAGGAAGAGGCCATACTTGCTCCCAAGCCCGAAGAGACTCATCTTAATTCCCCCTTCACCACTCGATCAAGAGCACGGAAAGAAAGAGACCAGCAGGCAGGCAGGCAGAGCGCCGCGAGAACCGGAGAGGTGTTGCTCTTGAGCAAGGCCGGCCGCGAGAGAGAACGAAATAGAAGGCAGGAAAGGGTTGTCGGGTTTCTATTCTCTCCTCCGCCCGGGGCTCCGCTCCTCTCCTTTTGATATTCTCGTCGCGCGGCTGATGGATGGGATGCAAATATGCAATGGCGACGGTGGTGGCGGAGGAGGAGGTGTTATTTTAGATGGGAGTTTGTGTTTGGCGGGGTCCTAGGAGCGGGCGGAGAGGTTAACCTCAACCTCCCCCCTTGGCCAGCCTGGCGGATGCAACCCTTTTTCTCCCTCATCCGGACCCACCACATCATCTCTTCCTCTCCTCGTTATATTTAGGAATCGGAGACCATGATTTGATTTGGATCCCCACATTTCCTTTTACTGGCAGACGACGACCAGGAGCCTACACCAAGTCAAACAGGTGCTTCCATTAACACAAGCAAAACATGTAGAGTATAGTATAGTAATTGAGATGATGATAAAGCATGTTGCCATTAAAAATCCTAATTAGGAAATCTGGAGTCCACGGTGATACGTCATCTGAAATAGACTTAAGGAAGGCCGAGTCGATGAGATCCTCTCTCAGTTCCGGTTACTAAGTATGAGCTTGATGTGATGCTTTCGCGATGTCTTCCTACAAACTTCTTTTTCAAGCACAAGACGACCAATAAGTTTGGATATTCTCTTCCTGAAAATATGTTTCTCTATCTTTGATTGAGTAATATCACTATATACCTCTTGTGAGATGTAAGGGATACAGCGGCAATTCTCATAAATTACCATCAATTATGACTTACTAATCAGTGAAGATTACCATTGTTTGGTGTAATGTATTAATTCTCACATTTTTTTTTGCAAAACAATTCTCACAAAAGTTATCCCCGTATGCATGTGCATTTACCTCAACTTCCAAATAAGATGAATGCAAGGTGCAGTGCAATGCATCATCTTACTCACAATTATATCGAAAAGGAAGAGAGCCATGAGAGCCGCCGCCGGCGGCCATGAGGCCACCGCGTGATTCTGCCCCCCCCCCCCCCCCCCTCCGCTCAACTCTCGAGCCTCGGTGGGATGGAGCTCTCCTCCCTCGATCCCGCCCCGGGCCAGGCCTTCTTGTCCAAGGTACGATCTTCCCTCGGCTCCCCTAGTAACCTCGTTGACGCCGGCCGATGCCTCAAGTTTCTGGCTGTTAGCTTCTTACCCTGATTAGATCACGCCGCCGGTCATCGGAGCATCGTGGAGTGCCATCGCCATCAACACAGATCTCTAGGTTTGTTTTGTCCAAGCTTCCTTTCAACTATTACCCCCTTATCATAATTCTAACTTCTTTCACCACATTCTTCTTTTTTCATTCCATTTACCTCTCGCTTCCGGCATTACTGGTTCCGGGTGCTCGGCTATCTACGTCTACAGCTAGTCACACCTCAACTGGAGTCTCCGTTTGCTGACTGGTGGATGCGCAACAGAAAGCGCGTACCAAAAGTCGTATGTAAAGGCTTCGACACCCTGATCTGGTTGGTCGCTTTGGTTGGAGCGGAACCGAAGAGTGCATGACCGTTCCGTGTTGATGTCGATAGCTCTTGCCGAGAAGATACTAGAGGAAGCGAGGATTTGGGCACGCGGCAGCTTCGGTGGAATTGGCAATCTCTTGGACACAAGGACCGCTAGGAGGTAGTCTAGGTAGTCTTGGGCGCCGTGCCGTGTTTTGGTCTTTGGTCCTTTTTCAGCTTTGTTGTTGCTTTGTAATGTATTACCGATAGCATTATAACCTTCTTCTTCTCCGTTTAATGAAAAACGTGCTATGCACGTTCTGAAAGAAAAATGAGAGGGCGCTCGAGGTAAAATTGAAACCAGAGCTTTCTCATTCCCTGTACGTAACTATGTATGGCGCCAAAGGATAATCCTTGCTGTGTTGCCGATTACTACTGTTTTTCAAATTTATCACTTTTTTCTTTCAAAATGACATGCCTTTATCGGCGAATCGCCTGTGACTCTTGGAGTGGGGTGGTGCCAGATGGGCGAATTGCCGGTTTGCTAAATTCCATCGCCGTCAAGGAGGTGAAGCATAATTCCCTCAGCTGTAAAGCAGGAACAAGGGTAGTTAATAGTCAATTCTCCCTTTTTTTCTTTCTTCTTCGTCTTATCGTTGAGTACGGTCCCTTGTCCAAACCGATGAGTGGCAACAAATCTCTTTTCGTGCGAGGCCGATTTCCAATGATTTGCGCACGCTAACATCACGCATGATTGCTCTCTTTGGGCACCTTGCTTGCTAACATTACCCGCCTATCCAGATTTAAGTTTTTTAACGCATGCGTGACTAATTCAGTTTACTGGAATTTCACACGCGATTGGCAAGAAGCGGTAAAGGTCTCGCACTCGCGAGCAGTATGAAGATTTATTACGGATGAGCAAGGGTTGCTCGGTCGTATATATGAACAACTTTTGTAGCTCGGATGGTCTGCGTCTGCCGCATCCCCATGCTGCCGAGCTGGCACTCCACCCGGGTGAGTCCACTGTGTGCTTGGTAGCGTTTTACATACGACCAGATATGGACAAGAGGTGTAAGCAAGCAGGGCACGATAGCAGTGGATCACTACTAACAGGATAGACAAGCGGCTCGCGCATATCCACATACACTAGCGAACAGGTTCTCACGAACACGAGACGTTTGACTACACTTTTTTTTTTTTTTGATACTGACTACACGTTAGCAGACCTGCAGCCAGCCTAGCAACAACTCACAGACGAGGCTTTGGATCCGGTCAAAGATAGCAGTACCGGCACAAATTCCCGCCGAACACTAACCTGCAGGCTGCGCACAAAACGCAAGTCTCAGAAGTCAGACAACTCGTTGCTACGCTTGGATGCAGTCCCTTGCGCTGCCATAATTAAAAACAATGCCATACAAGTTGCGCCCCTAGATAACATATCAAGCAGCAAAGCAATTTCCAAATCCTGATCCAAACATGATTATTAATGCATATGAACCGGGTACAGGTCTGATTGCTCCATCGGTACAATTACAAGGAATATAAACAAACATGTCTTCTTTTTTTTTGGGGGGGTTATCTCCGGCAACAAAACAGATTCAGGCTAAATATTATAGCCCTTGAATCAACTGGAGAAATAGGATTGCAATCGCCCCCTGGCTCACAATATACCATGCCATTCAATATATCGGCAATGCTTGGGTACTATGTACAAGAGCGCCATGGAGGCTATTCCTGACCTGCTTTTGTTTTCAATACAAACAAGTGTAACACCCGTCCACCAAGGGACGAGATACAACAGAGGCTTAATGCATGGATATCACTCCTTTATATGGTAGCAGCCTCTATTATGAGATGAGGCTGCTCTGGATGCGCTTGAGACTGGGACAAACCACACGGAGCCTGCCAAAATCCAGAGCATTTATCTGTGCAAAACATGGGTTGCTTAGAAGACTTTGAGTTTGAACACAGTACACGGAATTGGACTAGTGCACAAATATGTTGGCTCACCTTTGGACAAGAATGTACATTGAGGATCTCCAATGCGCTACAAAGGGATATTGCAGATTCTAATTCCTCCTCTTGCAACATGGTGCATGCCTAGGACAAAGTGACACGGCATCAGTTAAGTAGACATATCAGTAGCTCTGAAAATAACCATCAGTTAAGTAGACACATCAGTAGCTCTGAAAATAACTAGGTATATTGGACAAAGCCTGAACTGATAGGTGCCCAAACATTGGTAATGAGACTTATCGATAAACGAAACCAAGGGACACAAACCAAGGGCTTAAACAGTACCAACTGATAGGAATAAACAAGTTCCAAGGTGACAAGCAAACAAAACCAGAACCTATTCATTTGTTCACAGAAGCTAACCATGCTAGTCAATAACTTCAAAACAAAATTTGCATGAAAATAAGTACCAGAAGTTGGAGGTTGGTCAATCTCGGGCAATCAAGCTTCAGAACCTCCAGTGAGCTACAGTTGCTGAAACACAAAAGTAAATGTTGTAAGGGAAATTCACTGGTTGCCAGGGGTTATGGCATCCCCGTCACCAAAAATTTGATAATACAGCATGTTGAAGTGTTTCAAAAACAATGATAAAATAACATGTATATCGTACACAAAAACTCAAGTAAACCTACAAATATTCAATTTCAAATTCATCTTTGGTATCAAGATTCGTAAACAGTGCTAGTGGCACATGATAAAAAATGCTGGATTGGCTGCATGTATTTTGATCCTTGAGACCTTGACATCTAAAACAAATTCGGCATTACGTTTTTGCTGGTTTGTTTAACTTAATGTGCACTGCATGCATGACTTTTGACAAACTTTGCAAAACGCTACAATTGCTAGTGGGAACCCAGGAAACCTAGATACGAAATTCACATCGATGGGAAGTGTAGAAATGCACATCGATGATACCTCAAGTTTAATGAGTGAAGATTGGAGCACATCAAATCCACTTCCTTCAAGTTCGTTGAAAGATTAAGATTGATTTTGGACAAATGTAGAAAGTTTGCCATTGAAGGAATAACAACTTTCTTAATGTTTGGACACCCTGTACAATTGAGAACTTCAAGCAGACGACCAGATTGCTCACTGATCTCTTCATTCTTGGCGGGTGCAGAATTTGGTGGGCAAAAATCAACTGGCATATCAACAGAACTGCAATCGTCACACACCAATTCTTGCAAGTTTGTACATCCATTCAAGTTCACATTAACCAAATTTGTACAATATGCAAGAAGATCTTCTATCGCAGTCTGCCCGATGGATGAGTAGGACAGGTCTAGCTCAACAAGCAACGGTAGAGCACCCTCTCTGCAGAGGGCATCTAACGATGAGTCACCAAGGTACTTGCAGGCTGAAAGCTTTAACACCTGCACCAAAAAAAGTACCATTAGAACAGACTAAATCAATACTCCATTATTTATTTAGAAACTAATTCCAATGAATCCCATGTAAGAAACCTAAAAGATATAAATGAATATAATAAAGTGAACTTCTATGGGTACTTCAAAGTAAGAACAACATATACTCATCATTTTGTGTTGCTCACCAAACATTTAAGAACCACATGCACATATGAATAAGCAGCACAGAAAAAAAAACTGTTAAATGTACAACAATGCACGTCCATTTCAACAAGGTTTTTATTTTATTTACTATATTCCAAGATCCGCAACAGAAGTGGTCTAAAAAGGATCACAATCAAGCCTACCTTCAACTGAGGGCAACTGTCGAAAACAGGCTTCAAGCTGATCAAGAATGTATAAGACAGATCAAGGCAAGGTCAGCTTATGAAGACAACGCAAGGAAGACAATCCGTCGATGCCTATGGATAAGCATGATGACAGGATAAGATGTTCAATCAGAGGGCAGGCCTCTGCCATTCGAGACAGTGAATCATCCACAAGCTGCCTGAGCATGTAGAAGACAAGAGTACAGCAACAGTAAGTACCAATTAAAAACATAAACCAAGAATTTTGGAAGTACGGAACAACCTGCAGAAAGAGGCGTCTAAAGATGTCAAAAGAGGGCAATTAATAAAAGCCTCAGAAAGAACACCACAACCCTTCAGCTCCAATATAGACATATTTGGGGCCTCGATGCGTAGAATACTTAGTTTTGGACAAATTCCCAGATTCAGGATTCGAGGCCAACCTACATAAGAAGCCATACAGCCAATATCAGAATCTAAATATATATTGACTGAGGTAAGAAATTAAAGAGGCCTAATTACTTCTTTACTCAGTTTTGCACTTCAGTATTTGCTTTCCATCTATACAAAGGTATATCCTTTCAATGTCAGAACAAACAGAAACCTAATCATTCTTTTTTCTACCAGATCCATAGGCCCCATGTCTTCACATAAATCAAACAGTTATCACAACTCACAAGTTCCTCACGGAAGCAATGTTCTAAAACAAGGTCATATAGCCCAGAAAATCACTCAATTACTAATCTACCTAGGGTCCCATCCAATCACTAGTTATGAGTACGGCTGGCAACAAGAGCAGGAGGTTCGTGAGCCGACAAAGCTCGTTCATAGGTTTGGCTCGGTCCCAGCTCAGATCTTAACAAGCCGAACCGAGCTGGCTTGCTATCGAACAAGCCATAATGAGCCGAGCTGGCTCGTCAGCCACCCTAGTTATGAATATTCAATTTAGGTAGTATTTTAACAGATTCATTGCAGGTATAACTTCTCTTCTAATCATTCTAGCATCCGGTGTCATTAATTGCTTAGCTTTCAAACCTTCACACACATCAAAAAGAAGCATCACATGCTTTGAAGAATAAAAAACACATATCTTTTGATTTCAGATTTCAAATAGAAAAGCTGGTTACAGGTCGGAGTAGAACATGTGCCATGTACTTATTACAAGGTTAATGAGGTGATTGAATGAATACATGTCCCCTGGCTCTACTGTAACCACAGGCATCTTCTAATCAGAGTCACATGAGAAGGTAGTGAAAGGGGCGTGTTCACATTAGCAATGAACCAGACCATGCTGGTCCCCATGGTCTGGGGACAGGAATCGTTAACGATTACAAGTCATTAAGAACTTGGCTCATTACATCTAATATAATCAGGTAAAACTCAGAAGACTAGATTTGCTAATGAATCAAAGATAAGACTTTATCGAATTTGATAGGGCACAATAAAGCTATCAAGGGTGTTCTACATCTCCTTATTTCACTCACGCCAGAATACAATTTTCCCCTACTTTTCTCTCACCTTTCTGGTGTATTCATGGTTCAAAAAGGCGGCGTTCCGCGGCCGCCTGGGCGTGCCTAAGCACGAGGCGACGGGTGACCGCGGCGCCTAGGGGGGTAGGCGGACCCTAGGCGTCCTGTGGCGGCAGCGGAGGCCAGGACGGGCGGCGGTGGAGGAGGAGGCAGGAAACGAGCGGAGGAGGAGGAGGAGGCAAGGGACCGGCGGCGGCGGCTGTTAGGGACGCTCGGACGGCGGCGGAGGAGCAGAGGGACGCGCGGATGGGCGGCGGCGGCAGAAGATGCAGGGGACGGCGGGGGCGGCGGCGGAGGAGGAGGCAGGGGACGGGGGGGGGCGGAGGAGGAGGAGGAGGATGCAGGGGGAACAGGCGGCGCTGGAAGAGGGGGCATGGCCGGCGGCGGCAGCAGAGGAGCTGGGGCGAGCGGACGGCGGTTGGGCAGACGATGTGACGCGAGAAGATGAGAGGAACGCGAGCAGATAAGGTGGTGGAGTCTTGAATTGGGCTGTTGGGCCTTCATTCTAACTTTAGGCCCACCGGCCTTGAATCAGTTCTATACTCTTTTCTTTTTATTTAGAGGTAATATATGTATATGATATGGTATATTCGCGTATGTACGGTACCGCCTTGAAACGCCTAGGCACGCCTAGGCGCCGCCTAGGCTCTAGGGGCGGGTCACCGCCTAGAGAGCCTAGCGCCTTCTTGAACATTGGGTGTATTTAACTCCTAGTTCGTGCCTCCGTAGCACATTGCACAATAAGAGTAAATTACAAGTTCTCTATTTTTTTGGAAGCCAAAGCCTTGCCTAAAAATGCCATGGATCATCATATTATTAGGTGGTGAAGACTAAAATGCATCTAATATCAGCTGACAAGTTCACTACAGTTTAAAATAAACATGTATTGCACCTCAGAACCAGAACTTAGAAGTAGACTTACTGGACAGAATGCTGCACTTTCAAGGTGGTCGCAGCCATCAAGATTCACATTTTGCAGATTTGGGCATGAGAGTCTTAAGAATGTCATCGAGCGGCAACCAGCAAGAGAGAGACTAGCCAAAGAACTGCTATTCAGTTCCACGATGCTTAAACTCTGGAAAGACACAAAAGCATCATAAAAAATTCAATATAACAAAATATATTGGCAATACTACCTTAAAAATACAAGAATAATAGGAGCAAACTGAAAGCAAGAATTATGACAAAATGACAACAATGTAGAACAAGATGGAATAATGCCATAGCTCGGATTTAAATAGCATTTCTCCATCTTAAAGCAAAATGAGGACATGAATCTAACATGCCATACCTCACAATTATCAAGGATCAATGATCTGAGCATAGGGCAACCCCCTCCATCGCTGAAGACTTCGCAAATTGCATTTGTTAATGACTCACAGTCGCTAAGATCCACATCATCAAGTTGTGGCATTGCAATGTCAAGCTAGATAGGCTCTCTTGTTTTTGCAGCACCAATTTCTGCAGACAGACAACAATTTAGCACTTAACAGTGTTCAGAAGTATTATCCAATAACTCAATAAATACCATAACAACTTTTCACATAAACATAGAGATAACCTCAAGTGCAGCTGAAGTTATGCTAACACGATGAAGCGCTGAACATCTGGAAACTTTGATGTAAGAAAGCACAGGGCTTCGCAAATTCAGATCAGCAAACCTAAAATGAAGGGCAAGGCAGTATATATTAAACAATACAATTGAAAAGAATAAAAAGCATCAGTAAAAATTGAACACAAATTTATAATGCAAAACCAATCCTACTCACTTGCGTAAGTGCACAAGACTTATATTCTTAAGGTTTGGCAAATCCAATGAAACTGATGTCAACAGGCTGCAGTTATCAAGTTGTAGCGCCTGCAACAAGTGTCAAAGAAGCTCCATTAGTTCTTTCAGCCGAAAGTTTACAACATTGTACCAAAGAAACTGAATCACTACCTCAAGCAGACGGCTATAAGCTATTGCAGCCATGGAAGCAGATGTGATTCCTTCACAACTTAGCAATCTTAAGTCTATCAGCATAGGAAGCCTCACAGACTTCATATCAGACCCAAAAAGAATGTCAGTTATTTATATGCAGAATTTGTTGAAGACATGAATCAGAAAGAGAGCACAGAATAAAGCAAACCTCAAATGAAATGTTGGGGCAGTTAGATGCATCAAGAACAGAAAGGTTTGGACATGAGCTAGCTATGTCACGCAGTGTCTCATCAGTAACACAAGAGCAAGATGACATATCCAGTTTCGCCAACAACGGGCAAGCTGTAGCAGCTTGACGAATTGCATTGTCAGAGAGCTTATGGCAGGATTGAAAATCCAATTCAAGCAACTGAGGACAGTTGAGTGATACATGAGCCATGCCAGTTCTCCTCAAAGACAATATTCGAAGTTGGGAACATCTGGATGATAACATATATATAAGATAGACAAACAAATGTAACTATATAAATGTACTACCAGAAAACAAAAGAAAAAAATGTTAATTACCTGACAGATATTCTGAGTGCACGGCACTTCACAATTTGAAGCTCGCGCAATCCATCATGATTAACAGTTACTTCTTGGATGCCACTTCCAAGAGAAGCATCAGTTACTGTTAAAGTAGCCAATAATGGGCACTCAGCCAAATCATGAAAAAATGCTTCACCTAGTTGTCCCTTGCCCATTGTTAATGTCTTCAGATGCCTACAGGACACCTCAGAAAAATACAATAAAAAGGACAGAAGAATGAGTCAGCAATAGAGAAAAAATTGAGAGAAGATGGGGAACCTTAAAAACATTATTGCTTCCAACACAAGTGTTTCTGCATTTATTACACCGTGCAAATTGAGTTCCGTTACATTCTGGTAACGGTGGCAAATATCAACAACTGCACCAACAACATTAGCTTCAGGTAAATCCAGTGCAATCAGACTGACAAATAATGATGAGGGTGGGTAGATTTTCTTTGCACAAAACAACAAGATGCTTAGTTTCGAAGGGCACAATGAAGTAATTCATATTTATTGACTAGAAACTATTTTCTCGAACAACGCAGGAGAACTGCGCGTCATTAAGGTAGAAAAGAGTACATAGGTCAAAGAAGACCCATCACACAAAAACACCAACACACGCACCCACTGGTCCTAGAAAAACAGTTGTGCCACGGAAGAAGAAACTAAAATCAATGTCATAGGACTCAAGACTAAAAAAGTCTTTGTAGGTATTTTCTTACATATTGATGGCCAATTTTGAAAGT
>CM027118.1:43904243-44135019 GCA_015476505.1 Urochloa ruziziensis | reverse complement strand
AAACTCGTTCAAAGGAAAACCAAAGAGAAAACTAGAAGAGATAGCTAAAGAGAGATAACAGCCACCACCCTTAGGGGGTCTATTAAATAGTCCAAATGGTGGTGCTCGAAAGACTAAACTACCCCTAAGCGATACATACCCCTCAGGGGCGAATATGACATTTTCCGCGAAGATTTTTCCGGCTGGGACACCTTCCACCGCAAGCTAGCTTCCCTCCGACGCAAGCCTTGCGATCACGCCGCGTGTCCTCCGGATCGAAGCTCCTCGACGCTCACGGGCGACCTGCCCAGGTGGGACCGGTCACACCGCCCCTGGGGGGCGGTTGGACCGCCCCTGGCTGGCAGGCCGGGCCGTCGCTACGTCGAGTCCTCGGTCCTTGGTTTTGAGGCCCAAACCAAGTGAAACCGTCCACCGATGATTTTGTGGCCAAATCACCAAACCCCGCGCGCAAACTTCGGTCGTTAGCCGCCACCTTGCACCGGCTTCTTGTCCGCGTACGAGCTTCGGTTGTGAGCCGCTACCTCGCACCGGAACCACGTCCCCTTGCTCGTTCTTGCCAGCATGTGAACCGCACTTGATCCACCGGCCATCGGGTCCCTCGAACCAAGCCTACTTGTCTCTCCGCTCCTCGGAGGCCGCCATGGCTAAGACCTTTCGCGCCTGTTCTTCACCTGCACCAATGCAACCAAGCCGCATTCTACACCTGCAATACTTGAGCCAAGGGAAACGTCAATCCACACCACGTTGTCAATCACTCATCACACCAGGAAGCGACCATCCACCGGTCCTCGGACACACCGGGTCCTCAGTCTCAAGCCCAATTCCATAGATGCATTGTCTATCACATTGCGTGAAAGACCCTTTGTGAATTGATCTGCCAGATTTTTAGCCGTTTGAACATAGTCCAAGGCTATCACTCCGGAGTTTCTCAGTTTTCTGACAGACTTCAACCGCCTCTTTACATGCCTTGAAGACTTCAAGTTATCCTTAGAATTGTTTACCTTAACAATCACTGTCTGATTGTCACAGTTCATGAGAATGGCCGGTATTGGTTTCTCAACTACTGGTAAATCCATAAGGAGCTCTCGAAGCCACTCAGCCTCAACAGTGGCGGTATCTAATGCTGTGAGTTCTGCTTCCATAGTTGACCTCGTTAAGATGGTCTGCTTGCAAGACTTCCAAGAAACAGCGCCACCTCCAAGTGTGAACACATATCCACTTGTGGCTTTAATTTCATCAGCATCAGAGATCCAGTTTGAGTCACTATATCCCTCCAGTACCCTAGGATAACCGGAATAGTGAATCCCATAGTCCATTGTGCCTGCTAGATAGCGCATTACTCTTCCAAGAGCATACCAATGTTCATCTCCCGGATTTGAAACAAACCGGCTCAATTTGCTCACGGCATATGAGATGTCAGGCCTCGTGGCACTAGCTAAATACATCAATGAACCAATTATCTGAGAGTATCTCAACTGATCTCTCATTATCCTTTTATTCTTTTTCAGAATCATGCTAGCGTCATAAGGCGTTGAAGCAGGTTTAGAATCACTATAACCAAAGCGACTCAAGATCTTCTCCACATAGTGAGACCGTGTAAGAGTCACCCCACCATTGCCTTCTCTAACTAGCTTAATGTTAAGGATAACATCAGCTTCTCCCAAATCTTTCATCTCAAACTTTTGAGATAAAAAGTCTTTGACTTCCTTAATCACATTAAGGTTTGTCCCAAAGATCAGTATGTCATCCACATACAAGCACAAAATCACTCCTTCACCGTTGCCATATCGATAGTACACACACTTGTCAGCTTCATTCACAACAAAGCCAGCAGATGTCAAAGTTTGATCAAACTTTTCATGCCATTGCTTGGGCGCTTGCTTGAGGCCATATAAAGACTTCACTAACTTACACACCATTCCCTCTTGACCTTTTGTTACAAATCCATCAGGCTGATCCATATAGATCTCCTCTTCCAACTCTCCATTTAGGAAAGCTATCTTAACGTCCATCTGATGAACGAGAAGACCATGAGAGGCAGCCAAAGAAAGTAACACTCGAATTGTGGTCAACCGAGCAACTGGTGAGTATGTATCAAAGAAATCTTCTCCTTCCTTTTGAGTGTAGACTTTAGCCACAAGCCTTGCCTTGTACTTTTCAATAGTACCATCTGGCCTAAGCTTCTTCTTAAACACCCACTTGCACCCTACAGGTTTGCACCCATAAGGACGTTCAACGACTTCCCAAGTCCCATTAGACATGATAGAATCCATCTCGCTCCTTACTGCTTCCTTCCAATAGTCAGCATCAGGAGATGAATATGCCTCTTCAATGGTCTTAGGTGTGTCTTCCATGAGGTATACAATGAAGTCATCACCAAAAGACTTTGCAGTCCTTTGTCTCTTGCTCTTTCTAGGAGCTTCATTGTTATCCTCCTCAGTGTGTTCAGTGTGTTCCATCAAAACAGCAGGTTCTTTATCAATAGACATGTCTTGACTAGATGTGCTAGCTTCCTCTCTCAAAGGAAACATATTTTCAAAGAAAGTAGCATCTCTGGACTCCATGATTGTACCAACATGCATGTCAGGTACTCCAGATTTCACTATTAAAAATCTATAGCCCACGCTGTGAAGAGCATAACCAAGAAAGACACAATCCACAGTCTTTGGTCCGAGTTTACGTTTCTTGATGATTGGCACATTCACCTTTGCCAAACAACCCCAAGTCCGTAAATAAGAAAGTGATAATCTTTTCTTTTCCCATTCCTCAAATGGTGTCTTTTCTTTGTTCTTAGTAGGAACACGATTCAGGACATGACATGCCGTCAATATAGCCTCACCCCACCATTCCTTGGAAAGTCCCGCTGTATCTAACATGGCGTTAACCAAATCAGTTAGAGTGCGGTTCTTTCTTTCGGCCACCGCATTTGATTGAGGTGAGTAGGGAGGCGTCCTCTCATGAATTATTCCATGTTCCTCACAGAATGAATTAAAGGCATTAGAAAAGTATTCTCCACCACGATCTGACCTTAACCGTTTGATCTTTCTCTCAAGTTGATTTTCTACCTCAGCTTTATAGACTTGAAAATAATGTAATGCTTCGTCTTTTGATTTTAACAAGTAAATATAGCAAAATCTAGTGCAATCATCTATCAAAGTCATGAAATACTTTTTACCACCTTTCGTCAACACACCATTCATCTCGCATAAATCAGAATGAATGAGTTCTAGAGGTGCCAGGTTTCTCGCCTCGGCAGCCATGTGAGGCTTGCGAGTTTGTTTAGATTCAACACATACATGGCACTTTGAACCTTTGACTAGAGTGAATTTAGAAATTAAACTCAGATTTGCTAGTCGCATCATACACCCAAAGTTAACATGACAAAGTCGAGAATGCCAAACATTAGACTCATCATCAACATTAACCACATGATTCACAATGTTATTACAACCATCAGACAAAGAAAAGCGGAACAAGCCTCCGCTGTCATATCCTTTACCAACAAAAGTTCCATACTTTGAAAGCACACATTTATTGGATTCAAAAACTAATTTAAAACCGTCTCTACACAGTAGAG
Organism: Urochloa ruziziensis; assembly: GCA_015476505.1. Taxonomy (NCBI): domain Eukaryota; kingdom Viridiplantae; phylum Streptophyta; class Magnoliopsida; order Poales; family Poaceae; genus Urochloa; species Urochloa ruziziensis. Next base: position 44,131,442 of record CM027118.1, on the reverse strand, counting down.
ACCCGCTGACTAAATTCTTCTTGATTGTAGGGACATGCTGCACGTTCTTCAATTGCACGATCTTTCCCGAAGTAAGCTTCAGAACGACCGTACCAGCACCAAGAACACGCGCATGTGACCCGTTTCCCATCAACAAGGAGGTAGTCCCACTGGCCTGATAAGAAGAAAATAAAGAAATATCAGCACACACATGAATATTAGCACCTATATCAATCCACCATTCAGGTGAATCACAAACTGAAAGAACTGTAGGTAAATGATTACCATACCCCGATGTTCCCGCAGATGTCTCGCCAATAACCACGTTCGCTGTCTTTGCAGCGCCCTTGCGCTGTGGGCACTTTCCAGCAAAGTGTCCAGGCTCACCGCACACATAGCAGTGACCATCATCTTTCTTCTTCTTCTTAAAAGTGGTTGTCTGCTTAGTCTTTGCACCATTTTTAGGCTTGTTGTTCTTCTTCTTGCCATGGGAGAAATTATTCTTCTTCTGCACAAAATTTGCGCTAGAAGCTCCAACAATTCCTTTGTTGCGAGTGTCTTTTGCCCTTGCCTTCTCTTCAACATCCAAAGAGCCAATCAGATCAGCAACGCTGAACAATTGTCTCTTATGTTTTAGAGAAGTGGCAAAATCCCTCCAAGAAGGTGGTAGCTTGGAAATGATACTTCCAGCCACAAACTTGTCGGGCAACTCACACTTAAAACCTTCGAGTTCCTTTGCAAGCGTATGTATCTCATGGGATTGTTCTACTACAGGACGATCATCAATCATCTGGTAGTCATTGAACTTCTCCATGACATACAATTCGCTCCCAGCATCGGAAGCACCGAAATTGGCCTCAAGCGCATCCCACAGCTCTTTGCCAGTTGTTTTGGACAAATAGAAATCTACCAGATGATCTGCAAGAACGGAAATCACGGCGCCACGAAACAGGTTATCGGCAGCCTCGAAAGCTTGCTCCCCCTCTGGAGTAAGCTCTTCGGGCTTCCCCTGCGCGACGTGAATAACGTTCATGGCAGTCAACCAGAGAACCATCTTATTGTACCAACGCTTGTAATTTGAACCATCAAAAACATTGGGTCTAATTGATGCAGCAAAACCAGTAACCGAAAGCCTAGCAATATCAGGTTTTTGGATTGTTAGGAATCTAGGCAATTTTCGATATATTTTAATTCCAAACTTAAGCAGGTAATTCATGATTAAAACGAGTGAAAGAGTGATAACATAGCATGTGCTTGTGTTCATGATTAAGACAGTATAGAACATGAACAACATACAGAACATAGTAAGTTTCAGAATGTACCCAGGGGCGGGTCCGTTTCCGGAGGAACCGGATGCGCCGTTAGCAGCTAGATCAACCATGTTGATCGTGGGCTACCCTCAATCGAAGTAGTCGAACAGGTTGATGCAGTGAAGTCGTTGGTGCAGTGCAGACGGCCGTCGGGATGTAGTCGCGCTGTTCACTTGGGGAACACAGGGACGGTCGCCGGGAAGTAGTCGATCACAGCAGCAGGTGGACGATCGTTGAGCAGTCGCGCACTTGTTGCGCTACCCAAAAACCTGATTGCCTCGCTATCCCGAGCAGGAACTCAAGCGCGGCAGGTTTCGGAGGCTCTGCTCTTCCAGCAGCGTAAAATAGGAGAGGCTTCAAGAGGTGCAAAACCTGGCAACGCTCCGCAGCACAGCACAGCGCGGCGCGGCGCGGCGCGCGTCACGGCCGGCCGGCCGGCCGGCCGAGCCGAGCGAGCGAGAGCGCGCGCGCGTGTGGCAACCCGGTGCTCCCATTTCAACTTCACAAGGTGTGCACAAACAGTCCACCATTTAGGTTGGTTACATTCCTTCTCAATTAACCATATGGGATTAACTACCTTAACCACCATTTGGTAACTCTTAGCATTAATTGTGGGCCTGAAATATTATTGATTTAATTGTTTGGAAATGGTCTAAGTCCAATTAAATCTAACAATCTTTAGCCTCATGGTGGACACGTTCTAGAAAGATATTGAGCAAGGATGACAGGAAAACTTTTGACTCGGTGGTTGTCTTGGTCTCCTGGTTGCTATGGCTTGAGCTCAATAGCAGAACTTTCAACCGGGAAGCCAAAACACATGCTCAGCTCTTCACACACATCCTTGAGCAGGCGTCCAATTGGCTACAAGCACGCTACATTACTATGATGCCGGTGACAATAGCAGAGGCAAACTTCTACGCAGGTCGCCCGTCGCGAAATAGTTGCTATGTAATTGCACTCTTATCTTAGCCAGCACTACGGGAAATCCTACCTTTGCCGTGTGCCTTTCTCTTTGCCGAGTGTATTTTTTCGTGTGTCAAACTAAAACACTCGGCAAAGAGCTAGGCACACGGCAAAGGCTCTTTGCTGTGTGCAAAAAAAAACACACGGTAAAGATGTGGCACACGACAAAGCAAATTTTTTTTTCTATTCTCCAAACTTTTTCTACCATCCACATACAACATGTAGCACTCCATGTTAAAATTTGATACATTTTAATATTTGTTTGCTATATTTAATTAATTAATTGTATTTCAAGCAATTTTTGAACCAAGTCAAATTTCAACTGCAAGTGATTCAAATAATAGAATAAAATATGTGAAAAAATATTATTCATGTTATTTAACCCAGTTTGAGGCCTTGCACATAAAATGAAAAAGAAAATTTGAACATCTTGCTCAAACAATATGACCACTAACATGTGTCCGGATGATTATTAAATTCAAATAAAAGAAAATAAATTCCGAAAACCATGCAATTTGTCATGATGTGATGACATAACACATAGAGGCTATGATAAAAGTTTGAGACGATTTCACAAATTTTGTCATAACGATGTTTACAAAACCTAAACATCACATAAGAAGTATACGTGTTAGTGTACGTGAGGGAGTTAGTAGATGTATTTTTTATTACAAATTTTTTATATTATCTCGTATGGAAAAAAACTTTATACCAAAGTCGTACAACTCTATGAAATTTAAAACTTTGTAGTTTGCAAGCTTTTGTATTTGAGATTATTTAATATTTTAAAATATCATTATAAGTGATATAATTTGAAACCATAAATTTTAAAACTTTCAAATGATCTCGAATGTAAATAAGTTCTATATCAAAGTTGTAAAGGTCAACAAAATATACAACTTTCTAGTTGAAAGCTTTTTTATTTAAGACTGTTTAGTATTTCAAAAACACATTATAAGCTATTCAATTTCAAATTTCAAAATTTTAAAAATTTCAAATGACTTTGGATGTTAAAATGGTCCATATCAAAGTTATAGATCTCAAAAAGATATAAAAGTTTGTAGTTTACAACTTTTTTATTTGAACTCATTTTCATATCTAAAAATGTAATATAAGACCACTAAAGAAACACAAATGTGTCACGTCAGCGATCCGTGTCATCAAAATAGAGAGCTCTCATTGGCTAGGGATTGAACCCACGGATCCATCCCCCACCGGCCCCTCTCTCTCCTTATCCTCTACTCCCCACGGCTCTCTCTCCCCCACGCTTCTCCCTCTCTCTCATTCTTCTTCCTCTCCCGCGGGCTACAGGGCACGCGCGGCGCTCGGCGGCTCGGTGGCCGGCGCGGCGGCCGGAGCGGCGCTCGGCGAGGCGCGGCGGCTGGCTCAGTGGAGAGGCGCCCGGCGCGGCGCTCGGCGGCTCGGCGCCCGGCACGGCGCCCGGAGAGGTTCGGCGGCCGGAGCGACGCCCGGCGGCGCGGCGGCCGGAGCAGCGCGGCGACCGGAGAGGCGCGGTGGCCGGCGACGAGGCGCCGGCCAAGCCATGCCAGCTGCGGCGGCGTCCCGCGAGCATGGCGGCGGTGGGCAGTGCTCAGGCTGGTGTTGGGTCTACGACCCGGTGTGGCGGGCCCCGCGGTAGGGCATGCTTTTTTTTTTATGTTTTCTCAGAATCTTTGCCGAGTGTCAGTTGTCCCACACGGCAAAGACTTATTTTTGCCGTGTGCCCCACTATGACACACGGCAAAGGCTATGACTCACGACAAAGCCTTTGCCGTGTGCGCGAAAAAGGACACACGGCAAATGTCCTTTTTGCCGACTAAACTTTGCCATGTGCCCTTTGCCGTGGGTTACACACGGCAAAACCTTTGCCGTGTGTATTTCGGCCTTTGCCGTGCACATCTGGCACACGGCAAAGGCCCGAGATCCGGTAGTGTAGATTTCTGGCCGGTTTGTCATCAGTCCTAGATGACAACTCGTTTTGTAACAAAACACTGTATTCTCTTTCCTTTTAATGAAATACGTAAAAAGACACGGTTGTAAAAAAATATAATTAAAAAAAAGGATTCAGGCAAAAAAAAATACTGGCCCAACTCCAAATGGCGTGGCAACGCCGCGCCCAGAGTTCTTGTTATGGTCTAAACGTGCCTGTGATGCGACAGTGCTTACTGGCGGGCACGCAGCCGGATGATCATCTGAGCATCAGGCAGACAAGGTGGAGTTGGTCCCGAAAGCAAAACACAGGCGGGTTCGTGTGGTCGTCGTGCCAGCCACGTGAACGATCCCAATTGCAAATGCAAGCTATCATCCCATCTGAATTTATTTCGTCGCTTATGTGCCGTCAAAAATTTAACCCCATCCTCTACGTGCCACTGCCGTTATATTTGCTGTAAATATGTTCGAATATGGTATCTGTACATCGTTTATTGCTGCTGGCGCATATTTCCTGCGCACAATGATGCTCTCGTGATTTTTTTTTTTTTGTGAAATAAGTTCAAATATGGTCTTTTTGTCGGCATGCTTCATCTTTACTATTCTAGGGGCAATATTGTATTTTCCAGTTGACAGCCATATGACTGTGCTGTTACGGACTACAGTAGTGGCACGTAGGGGATGAGGTTAATTTTTTTATGACACGTAAGGAATGAGATAAATCCGGATGGCACATAAGGGATGAGATAAATTTTTAGTGACATATAAGGAATTCTCTCGTCTAAAATTCTGAAGGCATGTGGCGCAGAACAGGATTACAGGAACGTGCAAATTGGGTCGCTTTCAACTTGGGCTATCTATGTCGGGGACTCAGGGTGTCGCATTCAGCTTCACTTCCGGGAGACTTCGTCCACCATTTGGCGCCTGTACGGATTAGCGGCCCCGCTTCGTATATTTCATTTTTGTTGTTTCCTACTGTTGAACCTCATCGTTGTACTGCTCAAAATCGTTTTGTTTGTTGGTTGGAATTTGTGAGTGGTGATATATTCGTCAAAACCAGTGGGAAAATCTCGTTCAATGCATTCCCGAATAAAAAATAACCATTTATCTGCTGTAAAGGAAAAATAATAATTTCATCCAGTGCAAGATTCTTGAGATTCCATCAGAATCCAGTGTTCAGTTTCAGTTTCATGTCTACATTGCTCTGCTTTCTTCAACATATCAATAACCACACAAGAACAATCTTCTCTATATGTACAACCATGTACTAGTAACAAATATGACTTGCAATAATAATCCTACCAAGCGAAACAGTCTACCAGGCTTCATTTTTTTGAATAATCAACAGTCTACCAGGCTTCATTCGTCTTCAGCATTCTCTCTATAGCTATCTAACGCTGAGATTCAATTCAATTCACAGCGCGAGCGTGAGCTTGTTGTCGCCGGGCCGGCGGTACGGCTCCGCTTAATTAGAAAATATTACTCAATGGCCTAATTAATCTTCTCCGTCCAATCAAAATGTTTAACTATATACCATCATGCATGCTTAGAAATTTGACAAGTGCCAAATTTTGTTGTCAACACAACGTGAAAAGTTAACTCAAATGAAAAATATCGTGCAAATTAGCCTTTTAGAAGTTTTACTAAAAAAGACTAATTTGCAAGTACTAAAACGATGCATATAATGGAGTATGTTCGAGTATACCACACCAATTCTATAAAGCTTCTATCTCGCTAAACTACTCTAGTACTCACTTGATCACAACACTTTACATCTTTGTTACCGATGCAAACCATTATTCTACATTTTACAGTCCTGAATCTATAGCATAAACTTTAATCACAAACTGCACATCCCACAGTCCCAGTATATATACAAGCTTAGTCCAAAGAAATTAGTGTAAATAATTTTTATTTTTGTGTTCTCCTATAGAATCATAAGCATGGACTCTAACCAAGAATAGAGTTTTAGTTAGTCAAGGCCTCAACGGTGGATATATATAGGCATGCAAAATAATGTCCACCCACAATAGTAGAATGATTGTTCATGATCCCACTCGTTCTAAAACTACCATAAGCAATCATCTCTTCCCATGACAGTCTTTATACATAACTACCTAATGTTGAAATAATTTATTTATATTTACCTCTTGGAAAGTATGTATTAGATAGTGAAGGCTGCTATATTGGTAGGTGCGTTGTTAGACAAAAATAAACTACTCTGGTACTCATTTGATCATAAAAATTTTCACATTTTCTACCGATGCAACCATTATTCTATATCTCCTATACCTATAGCATAATATTATAACTCTCAAACATGACATCACAAACAACACATCTCACCGTGCTAGTGTGTGTGTCTCTATATATATATATATATAGTGTGCCTATATATATATATATATAGGAAAAATCCTTTCTACACGCGCGTGTAGCTACTCCTACCTACGTATCTCATGATACATGACGTATCTGACCCAACCAGGAGTATGTATATGTAGTATGTGATGATACTACACCATCTGTGGTGGTATATACGTTAAGTATGTGAGCATACATAGAGTATGTGGACATACTAATTTTTATGTACTAGTAATAAGGTACAATAAAAATAAATTAAAAATTAGGGATGCTTTTGAAATTTTTCATGAATATCCCTTTGGATTATCTTAGAATTAGTATGTGGACATACTCAAAGTGATAAAATAGTATGTACACATACGTATGTTGGTATTCTGATGGTGAGAGTAGCTACACGCGCGTGTAGATAAAACGCGTCATATATATATATATACTCCGTGGCTGGCCACAGAATAGTTATTCTGTAGCAGGCCATGTGGCGCATCATGATTGGCCACGAGCTGTCCCAATTACCACGAGGTCCACACCTCCTTTACTATCCGGGCTGTAGCTGAGCCACCTAGCGAACGAGCCTACGGGAGCGACGGAGCCGGAGCTGAGGGTCATTACGTAATTAATCAGCGCTAGATTAGGAGTCACGGTCATTACGTCAATTAATGCCCGAAGAGCAACTTCCGGTACATCGAGATTTCTGTTCTGAATACATGCAAGATCCGGGAGCTAACGAAACGAAGGTTACCAGAATATATGGAGCGGCTAGTTCTTATCTGGACGTGTGTACGCAAGTGTAGAATACAAGAACCAGGGCGAGTAGTTTTGTAAATGGAATAGCGTAACCAATTTACTGCATGACACTCAATTTCATGGAATCGAAAAGCGTAACCAATTTACTAAATGATGCTCGAATTCTGGTAATTCAATGGCGTAACCAATTTACTAGATGATTGACAGCTCAATTTCATGGAATCTAATGGCGTAACCAATTTACTAGATGACACTGTTTTCATGGAATCAAATGGCGTAACTAATTTACTAAATGATGCTCAAATTCTGGTAATTCAACATTGGTTTTGCATTTACCACAATGGGGTATTCAGTTTACTACCATGTTTGGAGGAATACTACAGCCGAGTCACCACAACGGCATATTCATATTCAAAGTTACTATAAATATTTCCTCATCATGGCTGCTGGTCCAACACATACAACTTGGTTTTTACATGCATATCACAGAACAACTGAGTGATTTGGGCCAAGCATGGTTAGTTGCTTGTTCATGTAGCTCCATCTCCAACTGATTAAAGCAGGATCAGCACAGAAGTCAACTGGTCGATGGAGCAGAATTGTTTGCTGCTGTCAAATGTAGGATGCTGCTTGGCCCTTTACCAGATCTCATTGCCTAAAATCACAAGAAATAAGAACAATCTGAAATAAATTAATTATTCAGGTCATCAAATAGAGAATTAAGCTTCACAGAACTGTTAGCGTGTTTCCCTAATATGTCATCAGCTTCCTACCACGCAATCAAATAGGACAAAATAGACAGAACAAGATCGATTAGGATATGGTAAAGGGTGTTCAGAGAAAGGGATGTCTATCTTGCTAGTGTGGTGACCAGAATGATGAGCACTGTTTTTTAGTCTTGCTTTTTACCAAATAATTTAGATAAGTAAAATTTACAGTAACACAACAATGGTTGACGTAAATGGCTTACTATGATTTATGAGAAATAAAATTCTTGATAGTTAACTATAAAATTGAAGTTCCAACATGATTGAGAATGTTAGTTCCGTGTTATTTATAACCAAAATATAGATAAATTAACTAAAAAAACTAGTAAATTACATGGTTATTTTACCACATACAGGGTCATTGAAGATCTCGTAAATTATGAGAAATCTATATTATGACGACTGGTAATTTACTATAGGAAAGATAAATTGTTCAAAAATATATTTGGTACCTAAAAGTCTATGCAGGTACATAGAACAGTAAACATGGCTGTGTCTAAAATAGATGGAATGAAAAACATGGCTGTATCTAAAATAGATGGAATGAAACAAAAATATATGAAACCATGAACGATGTGCAAGCTGTGGCTATAATTCGAATAAACCAAACAAAACTATGGAAACTTCTACGAAATCGCCATTCTGAAGATTTGTCTATAACAGAAACTACTAATGAAACATGGCTAATCAGATGAATAAAAATGGGATAAATACCAAAACAAGGGGCATCATCTCCAGAATCAATCTACCTCAGGCATTACGGAAATTTAGGCTAATCTAATAGGAAGAAAAGTAAATAATTCAGCAGTGGAATCTGATGGAATCGACACTCCTAACAAAGAAACAACAGGAACTTTCCATTCATTGTCATGATTAACAAAAAAATTTGGAGGCCGCACACAAAATGGCCCATGCCAGCTCAGAAGGGGATGCGTGGATCTGCACGAATACTCACCTGAGGATCTTTTCTTCTCTAGCCACGGATTGGGATTGCTGGAGAAACCTAGCACCAAGCACGACGGGAAGAAAGCAGTAAGCTCCATGTCGTGGCAATTCTTGAGGGGTCCCGCTGCTCGCTGCGAACCACCACTCGAGCTGCACTACGCACCAGCCGGGAAGCTCTGGCTCCGCCCAACGGCGACCGTCGCGAGGAGAGGGAGGTTATCGCTGAGTCGCCGCAGAGCCAACATGCCACCCGGAGATGCCGCTGCGCCGCCGCAAGAATCACCGCACGTCTGGGTCACCGCTGCTCCCACACCAATCCGCACCAAACAAATTAATTTTAGATTGGGAACAAATCAATTGCTTGCAAGATACTCTGAGTCATACCAGGACGCCGCCTCCTTCCACTATCAGAGTGAAGCAGAACGAACCGGCCTTACTGATCGGAGCAGCCTGCATCGCCGATAGAGCCGGCTGCGAAAGGGGATCTGCGGCGGGCCGCCACCGAGCTGCCGTGGCCTCGACCGAAAGGGAGCTGCAGCTGGACGCGGAGATCCAGGTTGCAAAGCGGCGAGGAAGGGGCCTGGACAGCATGCCGGCAGGTGGGGGAGGGAGAGGTCGCCGGACCAGCCTGCTTCTTGCTCGGTGAAAGAATCGTGGGGCGGCGGCGATGTTTTGGCATCCGTGCGTAATGGAGAACGGGAGAAATTTTGGGGAGCCGCTTGGGCAGGCCGCTCGGCTGATTTGCTGGCAGCCAAGTCGAGCCGAGCCATGTGGGATGGAAGGGTGATGGCTCGGAATTGATCAGATCGGACGGCGGGGTTGGGTGGATGTAGAATAGATTTTGTGGCCGGCCACAAACAATATATAGGACAACCCCAAAATGTACCTGGGTGCATTTTGTATAGCAAATGCACAGACCCCGCAGACTTTACGAGTTCCAACCGCGGGCTAATCCAATCGCAACTGCGACACTTGGCCAATTGCAACTTAACGGAACTAATTGCAACAGATCTGATCCGGCTGCAACCAGGCACGACACCATGTCAGCTGCAACTATGACACTTGACCAATTGCAACTTGGCCGAACCAAAAGCAGATGTGGTCCTTTTTTTGAGAAAACAGATCTGGTCCAGTTGTAACTATGGACACGAACACCCTACGAATTGCAATCGGGTGACTAGACCAGTTGCAACAACGACACTCGACAAATTGCGACTTAACGGAACTAAATTGAAGCAGATCTCGTTTAGTTGCAACCGGACCCGACCTAGTTGCAACCTGTCACGTTACGCACTAAGTAGTTGCAATTGGGTGCAGTCCAGTTGCAACTATGTGATTAGATCAGCGCTACAACAGGGTGGGGTTTTCTATAGAGAATGCACCCAGATGCTATCCGAGTGGTGGCGGAGGAGATCGAGCCGGAGGCGTCATCGTCTTCAGCTTCCATCCTCGACCGCGTTCGGGCGCTCCCACGCTACTTCCGGCGACAGCTCTGCTCCATCAGCCAAGCTAGCTGTGGCCATGTCCTGGCAGTGCTCAAGTCGCTGTTCCCGGCGTCAGACCTGGAGCCACTCGGCCACGGGTATGCTGCTGGTACCTCTGAAGACGATGTGGGCAGACTGCTCCATGAAGTCGAGCCCATCGCCAATGCCCTGTCCAAGGACGTTGTTGATGACTCGGATGAAGCGGCCCCGTCTGGTGCTGGCGACCCTGCAGAGTAAACAAAATATTTGTAGTATGTGGTCGAACCAGTACTGTTTTTGAACAATGTATGAATTATTACTTCTGTATATAAGTTTTTAATTGGTCTACAACTCCCTTTCTTTCTGCGCTAGCCTTAATTTCTGAGTGGTTGACCTGTTACGGAGTAGATTAGCCTCGTTGGTCTCAGTCTCATGCCGCAGAGTCTTTGTCATACGTTTAGAGCTTTGACTTGGCGAGTACTTTCCCTCTCGATTTAAGGTTTATTCCCCTCATACTTTATGTGCGTGACGCGAAAGAGGAAATGCGAGTAGTAGAAATAGATGAAAGATGAAATCAAATTTATTGATAACTCATTGTGAACAAGCCGAGTCGTAACTGGGGGTGACTACCCTCCAAAATCACTCGGAACAAATAAATCTAAAAATAAAAAAGACAAATACATAACTGGATTAGGCGTAGAATCGCTGCAAATGCTTCAATGTTCCACAGATTTATTGATGTAGGCGCCCTATTGCGTCCAGAGTCAATTGATCCATACGCGCTTGAATTATCCTCTGATAGATCGCGCTGGCGTTTTTCAGACCGAAAGCCAAAGGAGCACCGATCGATGTGACGAACGGAGTTTTTATCTGCTTGTTAGGCTCCAGGTCTGTCTGGCTATAGCTTGGATAGCTGTCGAGAAAGCAGAGCAGGGCAGAGCCTGCCGTGGAGTCTGACTCTGCCCCGACGATGGCCGTCTTCTTTGGATCGTCCAGGTCCAGAGAGATCCTCTTCAGCTCCGTCTCCTTGCTTGGCGCGATGGTTTCTCTCGCTGGCTTCTTGGTGGGGATCTCTAGAGCGTCCTTGTCCACCTCCTGTGATGCAGCCAGTACTTGTTCCATGCGCTTGGACATGTCCAGGGCGGCTGCCGCGTTGAGAGTTTCCTGCTCGCACGTGTATGCGACTCGGATGTCTCCCAAGACGGTGATTACGCCTTTCGGTCCTGGCATCTTGACCTGCAAGTAGACGTAGTGAGGAATCGCCATGAACTTGGCGAGCGCCGGCCTCCCAAGGATGGCGTGGTATGCAGTTTCAAAGTTCGCCACCGTGAACTGCATATGCTCGGTCCGGTAATTATTCCGGTCTCCGAAAGTGACGGGCAGCGTGATGTGCCCGAGTGGTTCTGCCCCCTCTCCTGGTATCAAACCATAGAACGCGGATTGGGGGGGACTCAGATCGAGAGTAGTCAGGCCGAGCTCCTTCAATGTGTTAGCAAAGAGGATGTTCAGGCCACTGCCACCGTCGACTAGTACCTTAGTGAGCCGAACGTTGCGGATCGTCGGGGCTACTACCAAGGCATGGGACCCGGGCTTCGGTATGAAGTTTGGATGATCCTCCCGGGTGAATGTGATCGGAACTTCCGACCACTTGAGGTACTCAGGTACCGGTGGCTCCCTTGCGTGCATGACCTGGCGATGGGTGAGCTTCTGCTGGCGTTTTGACTCGAACTCTGGTCCGCCGTAAATCATGCGGACCACTCGGTCGGCTTCTTGAAAGTCATTATCAGGCTCGTCGTTTCGCCTGTCGTCTCGTGGGGAGCCATCGTTCCTCTTTCTGTATGGGGGGCCTCTGTTGCCCCCGGTGAAGGCTCGCTTGAGCCCATAGCACTCTCTCGCCGAGTGCTTGTGCTTGTGGTATGGGCATTGCTCATCGAGCATGCGCTGGAAGTCCTCTGGAGTTACCCGGCCTCTGGACCGGTCCAGGGCGGCGACCATGTCTCCCTCGCTCTTCTTCTTGCGAGGTTGGCTGTCATTGCGTCGATGATCGTCGTGTCGTTCTTCGTCGTCACGGCGGTCGCGTTTGCGAGTCGTCTTATTCTCTTCTTCCCAGCGGCTTCTAATCTCGCTGAGTTGTTCTCTTTCCGCGATCTCGGCGTCCGCCCACGTGCTAGCGACCCGGAACATGTCATTGACAGTCGCGGGTGGCTTCCGAGTCCACTTATGGATCAGTCTTCCATCGGAGATGCCACGCTGGAAAGCTGACATCACCTCCTGATCCGTGACGTCCGTGATGGAGTTGCGCTTTTCCGAGAACCTGCGGACGAAGTCGTGCAGAGTCTCGTTCTTGCACTGCCTGATCTGACCGAGGAGCCGCTTGCTCCCGGGCCTTTCCCAGGTACCGAGATAGTTACCGATGAAGAGTTCGGTAAGCTGCTCCCAGTTGTCAATGGCGTCCTGCGGGAGTCCTGCCAGCCAATTGCGGCAGTCCTTGGTGAGCATGATGGGAAGATAGTTTGCCATCACGTCCTCGTCGCCGCCGGCTGCTTGTACGGCGGTATAGTAGATCTGAAGCCATTGAGATGGGTCAGATTTTCCGTCGTACTTGTCGATGTCCGACAGCTTGAAGCCTCTGGGCCACGTCACGCTTCTCAAGCGCTCGGTGAACGACTGGAATCCGCCGATCCGACCTCTAGGGCGGGAATCACTCGGACCCGATCCGTCAACCGCTCTTGGGGGTGTGCTGTCCCTCCTGCGATCCCGGTCCCTAGGTGGGGAACGGGTCCTCCGATAGTTCCGAGTCCTGGGTGGAGTTCGGTCCTGTCGGTAGGTTCTGCTGCGCGGTGGAGTCCGATCTCTTGGCGGAGTCGGCCGCCTGGGTGGCGGAAGCACTCGTCGTCGACCACCATTGTTGCCGCGCCTTGGGCTACCGGAGAGGTCAGAGTAGTCTGACTCTGTCGAGTAACCGCTTCTGTTGGGGTTATGACGGGGATTTCCATGATCCCGATCATACTCTTGGCGCCGTCGGAGTTCTTCGCGATGACGCTCTTCAGCGCTATTGGTGATGATGTCCCTCGCATCTCGATCTCTGTTGATCGTGGTGCGGAGGTCTTCATCACGACCCGATCCGCCGCCGGCCCGGTGTCGAGATGAACCGGGTTCAGGAGCGTCGGTAGTCGTTCTACCTTGCATCTGGTGAACCTGGACAGAGGCGGCCTGCACGAGAGCCCTTACCTTTTCCAGGCCCGGAGTGTTAGGCGGTAGCCGATTGATTTCCTCGTTGATAGTAACGAGGTTCTGGACCGGTGTCTCGTAGACTTCGTGTCCGTTGAACTCGAACGTGCCGTCGCGCATCAAGTTCCGGGCGCTCCTCCGCTCGTGTTGATCCCGTTGGCGACGATGATCTTCCGAGCGAGGCTCCTGGAGTCGAGCAGTGCCAGATCCTGACGCGGCGGCTCCGTGTGGTCGTGCGGCTCTGCGAGTCGCCCGACTGGCATTGCGTCCTCGACGCTGGTTCCTGGCTTCGGTCGTCTCCTCAGCAGGAGTGATCTCATCTTCTGAGACGGGATTGGTAGGCGTTGCTGGCGCCACCATATAGCAGTATGATCCGACTCCTTCCTGCGCGAGGTAGTCTTCCTCGGACTCGGAGAAGTCGGATGTGGGCGTGTAACGCTCCAAACTACTCGGAGTCAATTCTCCGAGTGATCCTAGTAGTTCCGGCTCTGTAGAGGCATCGGACACCGTGTATCCTTCCGGCAGATCGTCTAGGATTGAGGGTCCCAGCAGATCTAGCCCGTAGGAGTCGCTCCCAGAGAAGTAATCATCCGACTGGACGATGTCCTTCATCTTTTGCTTCCGAGCAAGCGCGCAAAAGCCAGGGGTCTGAACAGCAATGACCTCAGGGCTCTGGACGCGTGTGGGTTGAGCGTTTACGCTCTGCGATGATTCGGCGACGCGACTCTCAGGAGTCGGATCGAAACCGAGTGATTGTAGATCTGTTCCCGACTGGTTTGGCCTCGCGTTCTGCGAAGGACTCAGCGGGGTAGATCCGGTACGATCAGAGGCGATCGGACCGGATTGGGCCGTGATGGCCGAAGTTGGCGCCAGAGAGGAGACCTCCGTGGCGTCCGTCGCATCCGCCGCCTGGGTGTCCAAGACGGTGGTGGTGATGACGTCCCCGAACTGGATCTCGACTTCGTCGACGTCCGGGAGGTTGCAGCTGTCCAAGATCTTGACGCGATCCATCGAGCTTACCAGATTGATCTCGGCGATATCCCCTACCTGGCGCGCCACTGTCGGTGATATTATCTCCGGCAGTCTTCCACGGGGTAGCCCACGGAAGTGATTTGTAATGTAGGGAAGATCGCAAAGATCGGAAGCAGGATGGTTAGGATGGACAGACGCAAGGGTTTATACAGGTTCGGGCCGTCGACTCGACGTAATACCCTACGTCCTGTTTTGGGGTGTTGTATTACTTGTTGAGATGTGGTGTCTAGTTATGAGATGCTTTTTGAGGGGGTCCCTGCTCGCCTTATATATCGGGGGGCAGGGTTACAAGTCGGTTTGTATCCGATCCTATCTCTAATAATCCTTTCCTTCTTTATAATAATTCCTATTCCAACTAGGACTTCTCCTTCCAGATCCTTCCTCCGTGCGCCGACTTGTCCCGCACGTCTTCAGGTCCAGAACGATGAGGTGGGCCGCCCCCTTTTGGTGGGCTGCCAGGCTTGCTCGTGAGGTACCCGGGTACTATATCCCCCACACCATCCATAGCAAAATTTGATTAAAATTGCTTCCTAGTGATTACTTGATTAGTGACCTGTGTTGTTCATCTTACTTCTGGATATTCATTACATTGTTGGGCAGCATGCAGCAGTATCTGGAGATGCCAATGCCCGCATTCAGTGTCAGGTCAAGCAGCAAGCAATAGAACACGAGGCTGCATGAAAAATGTTGTTTACGTGCTACACCACCCCTTCAATGAGGCAGGAAAAATGAAACTTGCTCCCAAGAGCTTCAGGCAGAGAGAAGCAAAGTGAACAAGTTATATCTCAGTACATTTGCCTGTGATTTGTGATCCATTACTGTATCGTAAATTCTGGTATATTGGACTCTAGTAAATTGGGCATCATATTGTGTAGTTACTTGATTACACCAGTCTGGTAAAAGCCTTTTGTGGTAAATTGATGATGCCAATGTGGTAAACCACGAAGGCATCATTTTGTAATTTGAGTATATTGGATTCCGGTAACCAGGCATCCTCGTAGTAAAAGCATCTGGTAAATTGATTATGCCAATGTGGTAAACCATCACATTTGTTCTCGTACACTATTGAAGGCATCGTTTTGTAATTCCAATAAATTGTATTCTAGTAAACTAGGCATCCTTGTAGTAACTTGATTACGCCATATTGACAAATTGTGGTAACTCTGAATAAAAGTTATAGTAATTGGTTTCTTCGTACTGCTTGACAACAAATTGTGGTAACTCCGGATCCTAATTGTCGTCTTGAGCCATTCAGGAATCAGTTTACGGTATATTTATCTCATCATTAACCTGTTCCTCGAAAAAGCTTGACGCCAAATTATGGTAAACTATTACCCGGCTCCCTCGTAACACCTTGACGATAAATCAGCAGCCGTGTCTTCATCTAAAAATGCATACTTGCACATGTCTTAGTATTCCCGTAGTCAGTATACAGTATGTATTGTCGTATCGCCTCAACAACTGCATGTACGAGCATGCCCTGTTGCGCCATCATGTATTCACGTAACACTAGCACGTACACATGCAACGTAACTACGAGTACAAACCACAGGCATGTATTATCGTAACCCGTCCATATGACCATACTCCCTCCAATTCAGTATTAGAAGTCGTTTAGGACAGCGACACGGTCACCAAAGAAAAACTTTGACTTACCTTTTCTATAAAAAATATTTCTTGAAAAGTTATATATGTATATTTTTATGAAAATAATTTTTAAGACCAATCTATTGATATGATTTTCATATTTTCAAACTCAACAACTTAAATGTTATTCATGATTTATATTCCCAATGCTTGACTCAAACCTTGTCCAAAACGACTTTTAGTACTAAACTGGAGGGAGTATCCTTGCAATCGCGCGCACTCGAATTCGCAAAATCACATTGAATTAATCAGCGTGAATTAGTTACTGATAACTTGCGTAACCAGTTTTGATTCGGAGGAGAATGCAGGTGAAACCAACTCGATTGGAAGTTTTGTTTTGGCGTGATTATTACGTAATAATGACCTTCAGTGTTAATGATCGTAATTAGTTTCGGCTCCACGCGGCCGGCTCGCTAGCTCGCGGGCTGCGCTCAGGCTGGCAGAGGTGGCGTGGACCCATTGGGGGAGCCAATCCTAGCGTGCCAGATGGACTGGTCACAGAATAACTATTTTGTGGCCGGCCACGGAGTATACTCACCGTGTGTGTGTATATATATATATATATATATATATATAGGGAAAATCCTTTCTACACGCGCGTGTAGCTACTCCTACCTACGTATATCATGATACATGATGTATCTGACCCGACCAAGAGTATGTAACATGTAGTATGTGATGATACTAGACCATCTGTGGTGGTATATACGTTAAGTATGTGAGCATACATAAAGTATGTGTACATACTAATTTTTATATATTACTAATAAGGTACAATCAAAATAAATTAAAAACTAGGGATGCTTTTGAAATTTTTCATGAATATCCCTTTGGATTATCTTAGAATTAGTATGTGGACATACTCAAAGTGATAAAATAGTATGTACACATACGTATGGTGGTATTTTGATGATGAGAGTAGCTACACGCGCGTGTAGATAAAACGCGTCCTATATATATATATATATATATATATATATATATATATATATATATATATATATATATATATATATATATATATATATATATCAGTTTAAAGAAACTAGTAAATAATTTTTATTTTATTATTTTGAATCATAAGCATTATTTCATCTGTGGAGTGGGCCAGGCTAGCGATATAAATCTCCTAGTATAATTTTAACATGTCCTTAGGCCATCTCTAGTGGCCTCCTCAAAGCGGTGCATGGACCGCGCTGGCAATGAATGTATCGATTCATTACCAGTGGAGGACGCCGAACCTTTGTACAGAAGAACGAATCGGATCAAAAAAACGAGTCGGTGCATGGACTCTAAACAATATATATGTACAGGAAAGGTGAACGGATGTCTCATGAGTCGCTGAGGTGAGGATGAAAAAAGAAGTTTTTTTAACTGTACGTGGACCCAAGCGACTGTTCACAACTACTAGAGAAGATTGATTTGTTTCTTGCGTGGCTAAGTTTACTGACATGAGCCGGATCACCACTACGGATGCTCTTAGGTGCTCTATGAGAGCGTCGTTGGTAATCTCTATGAATAGTTTTGAATATATGGCCGTGTTTAGTTCCGCGGTGAAAAGATTTTGGAAGGGAATCTTTTCACATTTGAAGTATTAAACATAGACTAATTAAAAAACTAATTGCAGATTACGTTTGGAATTCGCGAGACAAACCTAACGAACCTAATTAATCTGTCATTAGCACATGCTTACTGTAGCATTACTGTAGCAATTTAGTGTCTAATCACGTCCTAATTAGACTCATTGGATTCGTCTCGCAAATTCCAGTCCATCTATATAATGCGATTTGTTTTTTACCTACATTTAGTACGCCATACATGTGTCTAAACATTCATTTTGGATTTTGGATTTTGGAACTAAACAAGGCCTATATGTTGAGTAGGAAATTCATGAGGCCTCCCAGCAGCCATCGTCCTTGTTAAGGTCTTCATTGTTAAGGGGATGTTAGAATAGCCTCCTCCGTCGTGCCTCCTCCTAGGCTCCGCGCGTCTCCCGGAGTCGCCGACCGCGGCACCCTCGGCGGGTTCGCCGCAAATTCAGCCTGAAGAGCGCGAGCGCGCGCTCGCACTGCTTGTCGCCGTAAGGAACGGGGGCGCACCGTAGTCGTACGGTCACGACTGTCGAAGAACTTGCAGTGAGGGTTCGGGGCGTGCCAACAAGTCTCTGCCCCCCCCCCCCCCCCCTCCCCCGGTGAGGCCTCAGTCTCTTGCGGGCAGGCCCGGGCATTGTCGCTTGCGTGGCAAGAGGAGACAAAGAAGGGGGGGAGGGGGGTCGTGGATTGACAGAGACATGAGAGACAATGACAGGAGGGGGCCTCCCATTATGCTTATACTGAATTTTCATTTGACATGCATATTGGCATGGCTCATAGAATCTAAGAATATAAACTTAATAAGCGATCTGGAAAAGTAAAAGCATAGACCGGTATCTATATAACTTATGTAAGTATTCCCCACTAACTATTTCTCTCAACTCTCATGAAGCCACGTCATCACCTCCCACTAAGATGCATTAATATCCAACTAAGATGCATTAATTGCTATTTCTCTCTTATGTAGTGCAAATTTTCTATTCATTAGATGTATATCTTATTATTTTTTCTTATCTATTTAAAAGTAACATAAAAGTTTATAATTTTTATTTAAAGATAACTAATATGTCTCTCGGGGTAATATCTATAAGCGCACTATTTTTACGAGCATCTTAACAACCACAGTGATTCATAGTTTATCAAAAAAATTCTAAATCCCGCAGCAACGCGCGGGATGAACCAGTACTGCTTCCTGTCATAGTATATTCATAGTGGCATGACCATTCTGCTGAATCTACAGTAATTGACATCTGCGTACAGATAGAAAGATCACAATAAAGCAGATTGGTTAGAAACAAACAAGCTCGACTTTTGTTTGCATTATGAAAGACATCCAAACAAGATGTCAGGTGATGGTGAACAAAGTGTAGAACGTTCTTCTTAGCATGATGGTTCATGTCTTTCCAAGACATCTAGTTTTGTGAACAAAGTGTAGAACATTTTTCTTAGCATTTTGTGTACACAATATCATGATCATTTTAGTTTCTGTAGTCATACACAACATTATTTGTGATGGACAAACTTGGTGTACCTTCGTCCACCATTTAGCGCATGTACTGTTGAACTGAATCTCATCGTTGTCCACAAACTCAAAATGATTTCGTTTGTTGGTTGTAATTTGTGAGTGCTGGTATATACTAGTGGGAAATCTCTTGAGTTCTCAGTTTATTTTTTTAATGAAAAGCGCCATTTCTAGGGTTTTCAAATTTGAAAAATGTAGTGATTAAATCGACCTCGTTCAATGATTCCCGAATAAAAAAATTTGTTTATCTGCCATAAAAGAAAAAAAGAAAATAATTTCCTCAGTTAGAAAGCTTCCCTTCAAATTCCATCGGAGTTCAGTGTTCATTGACCATGTCTTTCATCTCTACAATAATTGCTCCGTTTCTTTGAACACCAGTCATCACACAAGGACAAATATAGACAACCTATCTAACCAAGCGAAACAGTCTACTCGCTATTGAATTCACAGAGCGCGAGTGAGATCGTCGTCACCCTGCTCACCGCCAGCGGGCCGGCGGTACGGCTCCGCTCTCGCGGCGGTGGCCCGGCCTTCCCTCAACATTGTTCCGCCTCCGAGGAATAAAGCTTCAGAGATATCTTCAGCAAGTTCCTCGGTCTCTTGCCTTAGTACCTCGCTAGTTTACTCTTTGCTTTCAGCAATTTATCTTGTCTATTTATGATCTGCGGGTACCTGAGTCTGCATGAGTGACAGCGACTCTTGTTTGGGGTTTTCTCTATAGCCCTTCGCGTTGGGTGGAGGTCAGTGGCTGAAAGTTTAGGCGTGGTGCCTGTGCTGGCTAGTCACATCAGGTTGTGTTGCACCCCACGGAACTGCAGTGGTAGGCGGCAGGTGGTGACAGACCTGTCTGTCCTTTGTACTCCACCACGTTCGGGTGTACTCATAACAGTAGTGCTGAGCCCGGAAGAACCCCTCTCTCACCCCATTCTGAGTTCTTCCCGTTCTAGCCGCCGAAGCAGATCATGTTAGATTAGGATAGGTTGTCTGGGGTAACGAGTGGCTAACTAAGGTTAAGCTCTCTACACCATTTACCCCGTTCGCGTCTACCGTTCCTTGGATTTGACATCCAGGTTTTACTCCCTGGTGAAAGGCTACATCGTACTCCGTGCGCTTGCGGATTTAGTTAGGCTAAGGAGTGCCAACAGTGGTGGCGATGGAAAGCGGCAGAAGCACAAAGTGACCAGCAACAATTGAACGCGAAGCACACAAATTCAACAACGTAAATTATTAAAAAAAGTGCAAGGCGAAGAAAGGTGTTGGGACAATGATCTAACCTGAATTTTTTTGGTTTTGTGGACTGTAGGTAATGGAACAACACTCGATAAAAACTCATCGATCAACCTGGAAAGCTAATACCACTTGATAGAGCTGAAGTGCCCGATCTTTCGATGAGTGGAGATAAATTCGATTTGGTGGAAGTAGACCCTCACGATCCGACTACGACGAGCGAACCCGAAGCGCCAATGCAATCGCTGAACCAACTCCCTGGGTTACTGAACCTGTTGCAATCAAGATCAGCAACTTCCTGTACGCAATCGAAGAACGAACAAGAAAAAGAAGGCGAGCAAACTTAATATCACTCGAAGGTGGAGTTCTGAATCACACGAGGACAGCACGTATTTGTGCGGTGTCGAATGTAGCTACAGCAAGATATAAAACAAAACTTGAACCCTAATGTGGCAGCGGCTACTGAATATATGGGCGTTAGGTCGTGACCTACCCCCATAGTCACGCCCCTATGGGCTCCAACACGATACACGGGCCACCGGCCCAAAAGACGGCGGCGCAGCGCCCTGGCAAATTCTGGACGTCCACTTGTTTCGACGATTACCGTTGACTCAGAAAGCATTTGGGCATGAGACCGGTGCCATTGGAAAGTGTGTTTCCTTAGCTTTCCATCCATATGTAGAACGCCCTAAACGGACACCGTATGTGGCCGGGTCGACCAAAACGTCACGGACTGCTCCAGAACTCCGAGATGGACTCGAACTTGAGTTGTTTTGGGCCTCCACCTTGGTGACTCGAATTGAATTAGCATTGGGCCTCCTTCATGACTTAGACAATCTTGTTAGACTCCTCCTTCACTAATGCATGATCCAATCATGGTCGTATGCATGTGTGTCATGTTCTCATCTGGTGATGGTGAACAAAGTGTAGAACGTTCTTCTTAGCATGATGGTTCATGTCTTTCCAAGACATCTAGTTTTGTGAACAAAGTGTAGAACAATTTTCTTAGCATTTTGTGTATACAATATCATGATCATTTTAGTTTCTGTAGTCATACACAACATTATTTGTGATGGACAAACTTGGTGCACCTTCGTCCACCATTTAGCGCATGTACTGTTGAACTGAGGGCCTGTTTGTTTCAGCTTCTGGCGAGTTTTTCATGAATAGCTTTCCATAT
This sequence comes from Urochloa ruziziensis, assembly GCA_015476505.1. Classification (NCBI taxonomy): domain Eukaryota; kingdom Viridiplantae; phylum Streptophyta; class Magnoliopsida; order Poales; family Poaceae; genus Urochloa; species Urochloa ruziziensis. Next base: position 44,109,547 of record CM027118.1, on the reverse strand, counting down.
ATCGAAAAGCCGGAAAGCTCTGAAACTGGAAAGCCAGAAGCCTATTTCTGTGAGCTTTCTAGCTTTCCAGTTTCGTAGCTTTCCGACTTTCCGATGTATGGAAAGTTGTTCACGAAAAGCTCGCCATAAGCTAAAACAAACAGGCCCTGAATCTCATCGTTGTCCACAAACTCAAAATGATTTCGTTTGTTGGTTGTAATTTGTGAGTGCTGGTATATACTAGTGGGAAATCTCTTGAGTTCTCAGTTTATTTTTTTAATGGAAAAGCGCCATTTCTAGGGTTTTCAAATTTGAAAAATGTAGTGATTAAATCGACCTCGTTCAATGATTCCCGAATAAAAAAAATTGTTTATCTGCCATAAAAGAAAAAGAAAATAATTTCCTCAGTTAGAAAGCTTCCCTTCAAATTCCATCGGAGTTCAGTGTTCATTGACCATGTCTTTCATCTCTACAATAATTGCTCCGTTTCTTTGAACACCAGTCATCACACAAGGACAAATATAGACAACCTATCTAACCAAGCGAGACAGTCTACTCGCTATTGAATTCACAGCGCGAGCGTGAGATCGTCGTCACGCCGCTCACCGCCAGCGGGCCGGCGGTACGGCTCCGCTCTCGCGGCGGCGGCCCGGCCCTTGCGCTTCTCCATGAACCGGTGCAGCGACGCCTTCCTCGCCACCGGCAGGTCGGCCGCCGAGGAGAGCTGCTCCATTCCTCCCCGCCCCCCCGCCGCCGCCGCGAGCCGCAGCAGGTCCGCCGCCCTCTCCGCCGGCACGTCGTCGAGCACCAGCGCCCGCCCGCCGTACACGATGGTCATCTGCGCCGCCGGCGTAGGCGCCGGCCCGGCCTCATCGGGCTCCTCGCCGACGTCGGCGCCCGGCATGAGCGGGAGGGGCCGCACCGGCACGGCGGCCGCCCGCCCGGCGGCGCCGGCGGCGCGCATCGTCCTCTCGGCCTCGGCCGCCCTGACGTACTGGCTCAGCGCGCCGCACGCCGCAGCGAAACGGCTCGTCGCCGTCGCCGCAGGGCCTGCCGTTGTCGTCGCTTCTGCCGCGGCCATCGCCGGCGATGATCTGCTAGCTCCGAGGATGATCAGGGGTTGATCAGAACTTGATTTGTTTTGGCTTGTTGGTCTCTGGTGGCCGGGTTCGCTGGGTGGTCTTGGTTCTTATAGGCGTCGTTGGACTGTTGGAGGAAACGTCGCCGAGGAGTGTGGAGCGCGCGGGGCGGTGGGTTCGTGGGCACGCACGAAGAACACGTGAATATTGCGGTTGCGAGGGGGAGAGGTTGGAGCGCACAACCAGTCAACCACCACTACCCGGGCTGACGGCGCCGTGCGCGCGAGGAGGAGACGTGACGGATGAGGTGGCATGGGACTTGCCAGGAATCGCGCGCGGGTTGTTTTTCAATTCCTCTGTTTAGAGGCGGGCGGGTGGGTCGGCGACTGCCCACGTAACGCACGTCGTGCTTCACGTCGAACGGGTCCGCGCACGTGCCTGCTGACCCAGAACCGTTGGATCACAAATCTAAGGCCGCGCAGACGCTCTTAGCAGATCGACCGAGAGACCAGCAAATATTCTATTTAGAAAACAAAAACGTTTTAGTTTCGGGGAATGCCATGCTAATTTTGACATATGGTTTTTATTAGGAAAAAAGAAGTTTCAACCCCTCAACTCATTATGAATTCATAGCCTCAAATTTTTCACACGCCAAGAATAAGCAACTCGTTTAACAATGCCCCCCACCCCACCTTTTTAGTACTTTCAACTCAATAAGAAATTTTGACACAAAAGGTTTGTGGGCCATTATTTCAAACTTTTTCACTTCGAGTTTGGAATTTATTACTCGCGGTCTGAAATTTTCAACTTCAACACAAAAAAAAAAAGGTCATAAGCACATTTTGGATTGCAGTCCTGGTGGTTACGATAAGCTGAGACAGTGTTGATCGTGCGAATACATTGGGGTCCTCAAACCTTAGCGATGGTAGCTGCGGCACACTAGCTGAAGCACGGATGCAATTTAAGATCGTAGCTGAGATAGGTGAACTTTTGTTTTTTTTTCTTTTTTGAGATTTTTTAACAAAAAGGGAACATATTTTAATATTTCAGCCGGTGAATTAACCAATGCATATAGTTGTTCTTTACTACACGCACATACCGTATGAAGGTAAAGGAAAACAACACAGTCGATGTATCAAGCACATAATTATCTGTAAGTTATACTAATCTGCTCGTAGCAAAAATGTCCATAGACATGGTTTCAAGCACACGGCACCCAAGCCATTATTGAGAAAATAAATAAACTTTTGTTTATCGCTGAAGCTTAGATGCAATTTAAGATCATAGCTGAGATGGTTGAACTTTTGTGGATCGTTCGAAATAAAAGTTGAGATTCAAAGCTGTTCTACATTGACTAATATGAAAATTGACCAAAAACAATCATATGCATTTGCGCTACATGACAAAATTTGGCTATGTTGCATATTGACCCGAAAAGTACTATTATTTGTATAAATTCAACTAGAACGAGTTTTTGTATAATTTGTTACATGGCACATTCCTATTTCATCCATAGATGTACCCTACCAACTAAAAGTTGATATTTAAAATTGTTCTAGATTGACTAATATGAAAATTGACAAAAAAAAATCATGTGCATTTGCACTACATAACAAAATTTGGCTCTATTGCATATTGACCCGAAAATTATTATTTTTGTATAAATTCAATTGGAACGGGAGTTTTGGACAGATTATTTCAAGACAAAAAACTATGATGCGCCATTTCCCCCAAATGTGGACACAAACAAACTAGTCTATAAAACAACCGGGTGTCCGGGTGCAAGGCAAATAGTCCCCCAGACGGCCAGACCACAGGTTGCTAGTTCTCCAATCTCTCCAGACGATTTTTTTATGCACGTAGCAGCGACCTGATTGATCGAAAGTTCGTGGCTTCTAGGTTTCATTTCATGTCCTTTTCATTTTTCAAGCTTGGCAGCACGTGTGTAAAAACTAGGACGGCGAGAATACAATGCCAACGCCGTGAGTCCAACACGCAATGTGCTGGCCTTCGGGAGACAAACTGGCACTTTTCCTAGAATGTGCATTTTTTTCCCTGGATCATGATGTGGAGATCAAGCTTAGCTAGCTAACAGGTCTGTGCATTGCAGGAATATGCTCAACCGCTAAGCCCTTGTTTAGTTGCAAAACGAAATCTTTTCACCTATCACATCAAAGGAGAATCTTAGATGCATGGAGTATTAAATGTAGGCGAAAAAGGTGAAAAGTTATATAGATAGACTGGAAATCGCGAGACGAATCTAATGAGCCTACTAAATCCATGATTTGCAACAGTAATGCTACAGTAACCATCCACTAATTATGAATTAATTGTCCTCTAATTACCGTCGTTAGATTCGTCTCGAGATTTCCAACCTATCCATATAACTTTCCACCTTTTTCGTCTACATTTACTACTCCTAAATCGGTAAAATCAAAATCCGAAATCTTTTCACCAAAATCTTTTCGGTAGCTAAACACGGCCAGCATGTGTTGTGTAGAGGCTCCTGGCCGATTACGACACGATAGTGCTTCTGACTTGTGTAGAGGCTGCAGAATTTCGCTGACTACACCCAGTCGCCTGATTGAAAAGCTCGCAGGCTTCATTTTCCTTTCCAGTAATGCCAGAGTCCCCCGGGACGTGCCGGCCTTCCGGGGACACGCTTGGTTTGCCGCGCGAAAATTCGTTTTCGGCGGCAAACAGGAACTCAACCTCGTTTAGTTCCAAAACGAAATATTTTCACCCATCACATTTAAGGAGAATTTTAGATACATGGAGTATTAAATGTAGACGAAAAAGGTGAAAAGTTATATGGATAGGCTGTAAATCACGAGACGAATCTAATGAGCCTACTTAATCCATGATTTGCAATAGTAATGCTACAGTAACCATCCGCTAATTATGGATTAATTACCCTCTAATTACTATCGTTAGATTCGTCTCGAGATTTCCAACCTATCCATATAACTTTCCACCTTTTTCGTCTACATTTACTACTTCTAAATTGATAAAATCATAACCCGAAATCTTTTCACCGAAAAGTTTTCGGGAACTAAACACGGCCAGCATGTGTTGTGTTGCTGCACCGGAAAATTCCGACCCGCAGGCGGCGGTAAGAGCATCTCCAGCCCAGCCATGGGCCTCTATCTCTCCTTTTAGTCTCTCAAGTGAAAAAACTAGCTCCAACCGAGCCCTTATATGGGTCTCTATTTTGTGGAGGCGACCAAATTTTGGTCCAGGGCCTTTACAAATGGAGGCCCTCTATTCCCACTCAACACATGTGTCGGTGTTCTACCATCGATCCTACCGAGGGGTATCCCGAGGTAGTAGAGTTTCAGGTGGGTTTCGCCGATATTAGGAACGCAAAGGCAAAGAGACTCAGGATTTAGACAGGTTCGGGCCGCTTAGAAGGCGTAATACCCTACGTCCTGTGTGGTGATTGGTATTGATGAGATCGTATGTCTTCTCTGTTGAGAGACTTGGGTTCGTGTTGAGAGGGTCCCTGCCCAGCCTTATATTCACGGCGGGCAGGGTTACAAGGTTGGTTTCGGATAGAATCCTAACCAATTACTACTCGGAGAGTGCTTTTGAAGGCAATCCGAGTAGTTTACAAGTCATACGACTAGTTTCCATAACGAGAAGAGTTCTTGCAGTACTCAACTCGTGTTCTTCACGCCTGGTACGACTCTGACTGGAGAATCCATGTGTCCCTGCGGGCCCATGGTCGTACCTCCAACAAGCTCCCAAGCGCTTCATCGTCGAGTATCGTCAACCGAGTGCTTGCCAAGCCAATCGAGTGCTTTTCGAGTTCTTCGAGTGCTTGATCAGTCTTGGACAGGTCTTGGTTGTCACGAGGCCATGAGGTGCTTAAGCCCCGTTTATTCTGATTAAATCAGTAGTCTTCAAAATATTATATGGTGTGCGATGAAAATCGCACTCCATATGGAGTAGCCCCCGAGCCTTAAGTTGAATCGAAGAATCAGGTTGAGGGTCCACAGAATCTTGAGTCTTCATCTTGTTCTTGAAATGTGCAATTTGGAAAAATTGCACTTGATATCAAGTAGCCCCCGAGCCTTAGGTTGAATCAAAGAATCAAGCCGAGGGTCTTCATTTAAATCTTTAGTCTTCAGAAAAAATAAAATCAGCAGTCGATGTATATCGCCTATCAGCCCCCGAGCCTTGAAACGATTCAGAATGATCTATTCAAGGGTCCAGCGAGCTTTAGGGTTCTTCAAATCATCTTTGAGATCATCATCCGAGTGGTAATTTGCACCCAGAAATAGTGGTCACATCGAATCATCTTGGAGATCATCATCCGAGTGGTTTTCTTGTACCCAGCCCCCGAGCATAGGAGCCAGCGGAGATGCATCGAGTAGTATGTAGTCGAAATAGCCATCATCAATAGAGTAGCGAAACAGAGGAGGTCGTGGTTGACTTGTCACGCCGCGATCTCCCCAGAAACTGGAGTCAGGTGCCAATGTAGTCGTGGTCCCATCATTGGTACTTGGCGACTCAAATATGCTGAAGAAAGACAACTAGGTAAGCCTGATGGCTAACCAAGTTGTAATTTTAGCGTCAGCCCCCGAGCCTGGAAGCTGGCGAAGATGTGATAGCACGCTGTGCGGCCTAGAAAGTTGTCATCCAAACAAAGTACTCGGCGCTTGGCCAATCTTGTTAGAATAAAATAAAAATAATTTAAATAAGTAACTTAGCTTGTTTGTTGTCATTTGTTGATGAAGCAGACTAGTCAGAGTTGATTCCAACTTAGTTTGAGTTCATCACGAGCATATTGACAATGCGGCGGTACCGCGGCACAAGCTGAAGTTGAACTTTGACTTGATAACTTGCAACGGGTTGAGGCGACCACACATTTATGAATTCCATTGATCATGAGGCGCCCGAAAAGTCATCCAAACCACTCTTGCAGTGTATTCAGGAAGCCCCCGGCAAGTTGTACTCATTTTGCGAGTTATACTTCAAAGCACTTGATAACTGGTACTTGAAGATCACTACTCATACTGTGGAGTAGACTCTAGAGTACTTTCAAATAAATACCCAAAGATTTGAAATTACTACTCTTTTTTGTGGAGTAGACTCTGAAGTACTTTCAAATAAGTCCTCAGAGATTTAAGATTACTACTTGCCTTGTGGAGTAGACTCTGTAGTACTTTCAAATAAGTACTCAGAGATTTGAAATTACTACTTGCTTTGTGGAGTAGACTCTGTAATACTTTCAAATGAGTACTCAGAGATTTGAAGTTACTACTCGCCTTGTGGAGTAGACTCTGTAGTACTTTCAAATAAGTACTCAGAGATTTGAAGTTACTACTCACCTTGCGGAGTAGACTCTGTAGTACTTTCAAATAAGTACTCAAAGATTTGAAATTACCACTTGTGGGTAGTTGCTTTATAAGGCTAGCTGGCCTCTACAGGTGTTCAGCCTGGTCTTAGTTACATCTAAGTACTCAGGGATCCTGGAAAGTAGTCATGGGATCTACTCTTCAGATTTTGACCGATGTATACTTTGTTGAATCAACAAGTATCAAAGGGAACTCCGGAACTTCTGCACGAGTGTAGTCGACGCACATGCACCACTCGTTGTTGTTCTTCTTTCTCACCAAGACTGGATTTGCCAACCAGTCGGGTGGAAGACTTCCTTGATGAATCCTGCGGCGAGTAGTTTCGCCAGCTCCTTCTTGATCGCCTCTCGCTTGTCGGTTGCGATCCGTCGCAACCGTTGCCTCGTGGGTGTAGCTTTGGGATCGACGTTAAGGCTGTGCTCGATCAGGTTCCTTGGCACTCTTGGCATATCTGCAGGTTTCCACGCAAAGATGTCGCGGTTGGCTTGCAGAATCCTGACGAGCTCGCCTACCTATTTCGGGGTTAGGCCGGCCCCGATCTTCGTGGTCTTCGACTGGTCTCCTTCCAGTAGTGGTGCATCCTTGGTCACCACGTCTTCAGGGATAGCCGCCTTGTGTGGTCCGGGCTCCTTGCTTGGGACCTCATACTCTGTCTACTTCAGCTTCTGAGCCGCTGCGAAGATTTGGGCCATGGCGTTGGGTACCTGAGTGCTAGCCGCAAACTCCACAGCCTCTCTGTCGCAGTTGTATGATCGTTGCAAGTCACCGCGGATAGGGATGACGCCTCTGGGTCCTGGCATTTTGAGGACGAGGTAGACATAGTGTGGTATGGCCATGAACTTGGTCAAAGCCGGACGTCCGAGGATCGCTTGATACGAAGTCTCGAAGTCCGCCACCTCGAGCTTGATGTATTCCGTCCTGTAGTTCTCCTGTGTGTCGAATGTGACTAGTAATGTGACTTGGCCGAGGGGAAGACTGCCATTACCAGGGACAATGCCGTAGAACAGGGAATCGGTGGGAGTCAACATTTTTTCAAAGTCGAGTCCCATCCTCTTCAGGGTGGCAGAGAATAGCACGTTCAGCCCTGCCCCGCCGTCGATGAGCACCTTGGTGAGTTGTTATCCTGCCACCGTGGGGTCCAGGACAAGTGGCAATTGCCCTGGTTCGTCGTAGCTGTTCCACTGATCTGCCCTAGAGAAGGTGATTGGAACCTCCGAGTACTTTAGGTATCTTGGGACGCCTGGCTCAATTGCCATTATGTGCCGTAGAGTGAGCTTATGCTTCCTCCGAGTGGGGAATCCATAGTCGCCACCCATGATGACCATGAGTACATTCTTGGGCTTCTGGAACTTGGGCGTCTGGTCCTCGTCGTCATCTTCATCTTCGTCGTCGGCCCTTTCCTTGTTCTTGTTTTCAGGATCGAGTGGTTCCCTTGCCGTCTTCTTCTTGGCCTTGTTCTCTCGATCCTTCTCGGCGTATATGCGTTGGAGATCGTAGCATTGGCCCATAGTGTGCTTATGCTTCGGGTGCATTGGGCACGGCCTGTCCATGATCTTCTCAACGTCGCTCTTGCCGGGGTAGTTCTTCTTTTGGCTTCGCATGCCAGTCTCCAGAGTTGCGACTGTGTCGTCTGGCTTGCGCTTGTTGTTCTGGGAGCCCTGCTGGCCTTTGGGAGGTCCATATTTCTCGAGGTCGCGGTCTTCTTGCTCAGACCACGTCTCGACTTGGTCACGCAGGGCGTCCAGAGTCTTTGGTCGATGCAGGCCAAATTGCCTGTCAAAGAACCTGTTGGTGATGCCGTTCTGGAACAAGTCGATGCAGTCGCGGTCAGAAACGTCCACCACCAGAGTCTTGATTTCCATGAAGCAACGCATGCAGTCGCGCGTGCTTTCTCCTTTGTGCTGTTTGCACATGGCGAGGTCGTGTCGAGTCTTGGGGCGACTGTATGTGCCTTGGAAATTTGACACGAAGATCTTCTTCAGGCGTCCCCAGGAGTCGATGGAGCGTCGTGGCAGGTTTTCAAACCATGTGAGTGGAGCGGGCTCGAGTGCCATTGGGAAGTATCTACACTTGATGGCGGTGTTGCCACCCGTGCACTCGATAGCCGTAGAGTAGATGCGCAACCACGACTCAGGGGAGGTCTTGCCGTCGTACTTCTCGAAGCCGACTGGTTTGAATGGTTGTGGGTAAACCGCCATCCGGATGTCCCTGGAGAACATTGGGTACTCGTCATCTTCTTCCTTGTATCCCCGGGCTTCATCATGCCTCTTGGATTCAAGGATGGAGTGCGCGTCGCGGTTGACACTGTGTGCCGGCCCGTGGGATGATGTAGTAGCGTCGTTGCGATGAGTGCGTCCGCCTCGTTGACGATCATCTTCTGATCGGTGTGGGGTGCGCCTTCTGCGCGGTTGGCTTCTCCCAGTCGGCTGGGGTTTGGGGGGCGATTCTTGTCGCGGGGAGGTTGGCGTCCGCTGCTTTCGACTTCTTCGCTTGGAGCTGCTCGGCCGGCGGCGGCGATGGCCTTGTCAAGAGTGCGGATCATGTCGTTGATCCTTTCGAGTGCAGCTGCCGTCTCTGGGGTTCTTGGCAGACTGCGGATGTGATAGGCAATCTCCATGGCGTTAGCCATAGGAGAGTCGTAGCGTGCCACTCGCGCGAACTCTTGAGCGAGGTTGCGCCCAGCCATGACGCGATTGCGAGCGTTTAGGCGGCGCTGAGCCCTCTTGTTGTTCCGGATTTCTCTGTCCGTGGCCGCTTGAGTGGATTCGCCAGCGGGTGCGTCTTCATTTGCAGAGATATCTCCTTCTAGCTCAAAAGTATAGCGCGGGTCGTTGTCGACGTCGCCAGCTGCTGCTGCGCCAGCCATGAAGACTTGTCGATTGGGCTCGACAGAGTCGCTGGAGCTTGGGGTGATGAGCTTTGTAGAGCTTTCCTCTTCTGGCAGCAGTGGTGTGCCGTACTGGAATTGCAGGTCGTCAGTAGCTTCAGGCCCAAAGAGTACAAAGATCTGGCGGGACTCGTAGACGTCTCGTGGGATCCTGTCTCTTTGGTACTCTGATCTTCCTTCAGTCGTGGCGTAGATCACGAGGTCGTGTTCGCCATTTTCTTGTAGTGTCTCCTCGTCCGAGTCCGAGTGGCATTCGGGGACCGCTTGGCTCAGAGAGTTGGCGTGTTCTGCCATGACTCGGACTGGGACGTCCCGCTTAGAGTCTTTGACGGACTCGAACTGGCTCCGTAACGCCTCACAATATGCGTGGGTCGAATTACGGAGTCCAAACGGGAATTCTTGTAGTGTCTCCTCGTCCGAGTCTGAGTGGCATTCGGGGACCGCTTGGCTCAGAGAGTTGGCATGTCCTGCCATGACTCGGACTGGGACGTCCCGTTTCGAGTCCATGACGGACTCGAACTGGCTCCGTAACGCCTCACAATATGCGTGGGTCGAATTACGGAGTCCAAACAGGAATTGGGGTGGGAGGGTTGTTTGCTTCTCCGTAGTCGTGATCGACTCGGACTCATGCCCACGGATGAGGTCTGCGAGCGTGATCTCGCCGAGTTGTTCGGCCAAATCTTCCACGATGGGCGCTTGCTCCTGCTTCAACTCGACAGGTGTCTCGAAGTAGCTGTAAAAACCACCCGAGCCGTCGGCGACGTAGACCCACGAGCCAAAGTGGAACGTTGTGCCCCCCTGAGGCGCTTCAGCTTGAATGTAGGTCACCATTGCGTTCTCCACGGGATCTTCGAGGAAAACCCCTACCTGGCGCGCCAGATGTCGTTGTTCTACCGTCGATCCTACCGAGGGGTATCCCGAGGTAGTAGAGTTTCAGGTGGGTTTCGCCGAGATCAGGAACGCAAAGGCAAAGAGACTCAGGATTTAGACAGGTTCGGGCCACTTAGAAGGCGTAATACCCTACGTCCTGTGTGGTGATTGATATTGATGAGATCGTATGTCTTCTCTGTTGAGAGACTTGGGTTCGTGTTGAGAGGGTCCCTGCCCAGCCTTATATTCACGGCGGGCAGGGTTACAAGATTGGTTTCGGATAGAATCCTAACCAATTACTACTCGGAGAGTGCTTTTCAAGGCAATCCGAGTAGTTTACAAGTCATACGACTAGTTTCCATAACGAGAAGAGTTCTTGCAGTACTCAACTCGTGTTCTTCACGCCTGGTACGACTCTGACTGGAGAATCCATGTGTCCCTGTGGGGCCATGGTCGTACCTCCAACAACATGGGCCCCATCCCTCTTTTTCCTCTCTCCTCCTTTCTCCTTCCCATCCCGACTCCAAATCGATCCTCGGTCGCGCGAGAGAGCGACGGGCCGCCGCCGCCAGCATCCTCGGCCGCCGCGGCAGAGAGCGACGGGGCGAGCCGGAGACGCGCGGTGGCCGGCGGGAGAGAAGCGCGGCAGGAGAAAGGCGCGATGGGTGCGACAGGCACGGCGAGAGAGAGGCGTGACAGGCCGCCGCCGCCACCAGCATCCTCGGTCGCCACCGGCCTCCCCACCGGCCTGCCGGGCGCCGGCTGCTCCCTCCCCTCGAACGACGGCGCAGGGGCGGGATCTTGAGGCCGATGCCCAGGAGGAGCTTCCCCGCGTGCGCTCCCTCTTGATGCCCTACTGCACGTCCCGCGGCAGTGTCCACGCGTTCGGCGCCGCCCGCGCCCACGTCGGGCCACCGGCGGTGTGAAGGCCGCACAGGTTCCGCCCCTACACCGTCGCGCTCCGCGAGATCCATAAGTAGCTCCTGGCGCGCCGTCCCCTTGCCTCCTGGCGTGTCGTCGCCATGCTCCCCTTGCCTCCTGGCGGTGCCTACGCTGCCGCGGCGCCCCCGCCTCCTGGCGCGCCGTCGCCCAGGACAGTCTTGCTCCTCCGCCGCGTCCGTGGAGGGGAGGAGGGGCGCAGAAGAGGAGCGCAGGGGTGGCGCGGACGACACCGACGAGAAGGGCGCGGGGGAGGCGTGGCCAACGCCGGGGAGCAGCGAGGGGGAGGCGCGCCCGGTGCAGGGGAGCAGCACGGGGGAGGAGAACGAGAAATTTTGGGATAAGGGGGTGGGGCTGGTGGTGAAAATGAGGCCATAATTTAGTCGGGCTGGCTGGAGCTCAGAGAGAATTCCAAGCCTCTAAATTTTATAGGCCTGACTAAAGTACAAAATAGAGGCCTATATGGCTATATTTGAGGGCTGGGCCGGAGTTGCTCTAGACAAAACCAATGGCAGCCTTGACGTAGACCGATGACGACGTTTCCGCGTCAGGTTTGAGCAATTGAGCTACAAGTACTATTCTTGGATGGACTTGAGAGTTAAGACTTAAGACAGAGTCCTCCTCTGGTCTCTGGAACGCGGGTTGTTTCCACTATAGTGCAAGAATTCAGCCGAGCCGAGTCATGTGAAGTTACAGCGTTCCAGAGCCTGTGCGCATACGGAGTATGTGTGTACGGAATGGATTCACGAGGAATCTTTTTTTTTCATCTTAATTCAGATTTCAGCTTATAATTTGGGCTCCATTCAGTAGCCACATTTGTATACGTTCTGCTCTTCCTGCTGTACATACACAGATGCTCAGAGCGTGAGCTTGAGCTGGTGGCGAGGGCACGCAACCTTCAGAACGCATGCAGGGTTGCTTTTTTTCTGAATCCTTCTGCCTTCATTTTTTGGTTAGTAAGAATTACATCCTTTCTTTTTTTTTTTGCGAAATTCATTCATGTAGAAATTCCTTCCTGCCTTAAAAGAGAGATAACGCCATTGGGCATTTACGAAGAAAAAACATCTGATCTGCCATTCTGAATCGAACCCGCGATTTGGCTTCCATTTTCTATCACTAAGCAAATGCTCTGACTGACCATCTCTACAGTTGAGTAGAAACACAGCGAGCAGTCTAGCGAAGGAATCAGAGCGCAAGCTTGAGATGGTCCTCATGGCACGCGTCGCCGCCGTCCGGCCGGTGGTACGGCGCCTGGCGTGCGGCGGCGCGGCCCCTGCGCTTCTCCATGAACCGTTGCAGCGACGCCTTCCTCGCCACCGGCACGTCGGCAGCCACGGGGATCCTCCAGCAGCACGCGGCGGCGCCGCTCGGGCTCGACTGCGGCTCCACGGAGGCGGCGAGGCACAGGAGGTTCGCCGCCTTATCCGCCGTGACGTCGTCGAGTACCACCAGAACGCACCCGCCGTAGACGATGCTCAGCTGCGCCGGAACACAATGTTCTGCTGCTGCTCCGCCCTTGTGGTAGAGGAATTCGATGTGCCGGTACCATCGTTTTTGTTTCTCTCTTTTATCTAAGGATTAGGGAAAAAATAGAGGATATAGTAGGAGTACTAACTAACCATAATCAGTTACTTCTACGTATCCATGCCCGAGGCGCCGGTGGCACCTCTGATCCATAGTCCACACTGGCGGCCCTTGTAGCATTTCATTTCCTTGCCCTCTAATTTGTGAAAGAGTTGGCTTTCCAATCCAACAATAATAAAAAAACGAGCCACTAGAATGAATTTTCCTTGCCTCATGCAACATCCTGCTCAGCTCACAATCTCCATCAAGGGAATCACACGCACGATGGCCCGCAGCAAGCTGATCCTCGGAGAAGCGCCCAATCTGCCCAAATTGAGCAGGGAGCCAATGGCATGAAGCAAAGCTGCAAAGGGCATGAACAGCAAGCTGCACAGAGATAGCCACCCACAATCAGTCCTCGCGCGCGCGCGCTCTCTCTCTCTCTTGTTCTGCTATACAGGGCATGAACAGCAAGCTGCATAGAGTTTGCGTTCCAATCCAACAATAAAAAAAGCCACCAGAACAAATTTCCCTGCCTCAGGCAACATTTGCGGCATCCTGCTCAGCTCACAATCTCCATCAAGGGAATGACACGATGACCCATTGACCCGCGACAAACTGCCCTCGGAGAAGCCCCCAATAATCTGCCCAAATTGAGCCGGGCGCCGACGGCCATGAAGGCAGGGCATGAACGGCAAGCTGTACAGAGATAGCCACGATCAGTCTTCGCTCTCTTTTTTTCGTCAGGTTCGTTTTGCTAGGCTGGGCTGAAAAGTCTGAGAAAAGAATGCTCGGATGATAAGCTAAACGAACAGTATGAAAGAAGAATAATCTGCTGAGCGTTTTTCTTCTGCTATACAGGATCTGAATAATTTATTTTTGTCTACAGTTTCTACCATATGTTTAGCTCAGAAAAACGCGCGTCCAGTTGCTCGTGTTACGCATGCTTAAGACATGCAATTCATCATTTCTTTTCTTCTACATGATTGGATTTCCTTCTATGGTGATTTGTGGTTCCTGAATCGCAATGCTAACGGTTAAATATAGCTAGGGAAAATTAGTTATATAGTATTGAATGAGCGTCACTTCTGTAAAATGCTATTGAAAGATAATCATTAAGTGAAATACTACCGGAAGATTGAACATTAAGTAAAATAGCATGATTTGTGGTTCCTGAATCGTAATGCTAACGGTTAAATATAGCATGAAACTCATTTCATCTCTCTGTTCATTAATATACTGCCACATTATCAAAAACAGTGACATGACAACCTATTTAATAACCACGAAACTCTCACTGAGACTGGCCTTATAGGGTAAGATTTGTGCGCGTGAGAGTATGCATACGAGGTATGTGACTGCACGTGTATGCGCTATGTTTAAATTAAAAAAAATCATGTATTTTCGTCATGGAGGCGCGGATGCTAGACATTGTGTTCAGTTCGTGAGGAACCTGCAACAAAGGAAGAAAAAAGGTAAAAAAATCACGAGTTTTGTTCCACTTGAGTTTCAACTTTTTTTTAATGAACCGGCATGAGATGGTGCCAATTTCATTAATAAAGATGGTGTTTTTTGTTGCAATTAGTTCTTGGCTCATAATAAATCCCGATCCATATAACCAAATAAGACCTCGATCCGGGTGGAACCGTTACATACGAACCGAACGAGCCCTGAGATAGATCTTATGCTCTTAGCTCTTTATGGAACAAAAGAAAAATAGAGAAATTTAGGTAGACTTCTCCGATATTATATCGGCATGAATATTTTCTATAGGCATCTATGAAAAGAAGAAAGAGTTGCTCTATAAATTTATAGGAATTATGGAGGAAATTTGAGCAATGGACTCGAGTTCTGCCATTATACTCTCTCGTAGTATGTAAATGAGACGCAATTGTAATAGACAAAAACAGTGGACAGTGCTCAGCGGTTTGGTTGACCCAGCAGCACGTGCAAGTTAGGCAGGTTGCATGCTGCCTGTCCACCACACCATGTACCGGCCCGCCGGGTACACACTTCACTTGTTTGTCGCCACTGTATTTTGTCAACGTTTTGCGCCGATAAGTCCCGACACATCCCGAGCGGTATCCGTATCGTACGCGATGGCGATGGTGGACATGGACTTGTATTATCATCAAAACAGAGAGGTTTGGCAGCTGGCTTTTGTGATGGTTTCAGTTTGCTTTGTACAATTGTACTAGTGTTGTTCGGTTGAGGGATGGAGAGCTGGCCTGTTGCCAGGAACAGGAACTGGAGCGCACAATACAAGCACAAGTTTTTACAATTCCGGTTCCAATCGGCGATCAGTACAAAGGATTCCTTCGCACGGGCATGGATCTCCAGCTTAATTTGCACAATTTGGCGGATTCAAGTTCTTTGTTTTGTTCCTAATACTAGAGAATTTATGTGCACACAAATTTCATCATTGTGGACATCTCAAAATAAGCTAGCAATTTGAACTTTGTCTTGGATTAAGCAGCGAAATGCTTGCTCTGTACATTCCACTCTTCCTACTCTACCAAGTACCAACACGCAAGTGAAACAGAGGAAATTCAGAGCGCGAGCTTGAGATGGTCCTCTGTGACTGTGCACGCGTCGCCGCCGTCCGTCCTGCTGTACGGCGCCCCGCGCGCGGCGGTCCTGACTTTCCGCTTCTCCATGAACCGCAGCAGCGATGCCTTCCTCGCCACCGGCAGGTCGGCCGCGGCCGCG
The DNA here is from genome assembly GCA_015476505.1 of Urochloa ruziziensis. Lineage (NCBI taxonomy): Eukaryota > Viridiplantae > Streptophyta > Magnoliopsida > Poales > Poaceae > Urochloa > Urochloa ruziziensis. The sequence goes on along the minus strand of CM027118.1, from coordinate 44,094,161 downwards.
GCGGCGGTGGCGAGGCGCAGCAGGCCCGCCGCCCTGTCCGCCGGGACGGCGTCGAGCACCAGGACGCGCTCGCCGTAGACGATGGTCATCTGCGCCGGGAGCGCCGCCGCTCCGGCGGCAGCAGGATCCTCGCTGCCGTCGACGTCGGCGCCCGGCATGAGCGAAAGCGGGCGCCGCGCCGGCGCGTGTGCCCTCTCGGCGGCCTCGGCCGCCTTCACGTACTGGCTGAGCGCGCCGCACGCCGCCGCGAACCGGCTCGTCGCCGCCGGCGCCGGCCAAGCTCCGCCGCCCGCGCCTCCCGATGCTGCTGGTGCTGCGGCTGCCATATCCGGCGATGAAGAGCTGCTGCTGCTGCTGCTGGTTTTGCGAGGAGGATCGATGGTGGTTTGGCTTGGGCTTTGGTTGGATGTCTTGTTTTATAGGGGTGGGAAGCAAAGGATCACGTCGTGTGGGAGCAAGCAAGTGTGAAGCGCGGCGGGTCGTCGGGGCACCAAAAACACGTGAAAATCGTGGGGAGCCGCACAGCTAAACAACCCGCGGCCCGCCGGTGGAGATGGTTTAGATGGAGACGGCGCCATGCCAAAAGCAAGTGGACGACCTGGCCGACTTGCTGGCCTGGCGGGCCCGCCGGAGATTTGATTAGAGCGAAATCGGTGGGCGTGCCGGCGACCACGTAGGCGCGGACGTCAGGGCCACACGTCGGCTTGTGTGGTCGTGCTCGTGCGAGCTCGCTCTGCTTTCCTGGTCCTGCTGCGCACGCCGTTGTTGGATCAGCGGAAGAATCAGCGGGCCATGCATAAGTCTAGCAAAAAGGCGGCAAAAAGCCAATAATTCGCCCACGTTTTTGGTACTGTGTATGTAGAGTGCCTGCGCACTCTGATTGTCTCTCGTGCATAACTCTTGAACGATGGAAAGAGTTAGGATTTTGACATTATTTTATAAAAAAATTGGCCGGTTTCGGTTTGGGCCGTGCCGAATCTGTCCACATCCGGGCATCCGGCTGCCGGTGCGAGCACGTGCCAATTAGGCCGACGAGGACGCCGTGCTGCCGGTCTGCCTGCCACGGCGATGTGCCGGCCCGCGGGGCACACGCTTGCCGCTCGTGCTACGGAGTACGTACGTAATTTCAACGGTAAACCATCTGATTATCTGAAGGCGCATAAACAGCAGGCGGTGGGTGCAGCGGGAAGCTCCGACACGGTCACCACACGCACTAGTGAGCAGTGACTAGTGGTTGGCGAAAGCGACGGCGTACTTGCACCCTGATCGTATCGATCCGCACCAGGAAGGGAAGCTTCGCAGCTGGTTTTGCCTTAATTTGTTTTGTGAAAATGCTATCGATATTATTCTTTGACCGGAGAGGGTCGAGACATGTGCTCGGGATGGGAACGGGACCGGCAGCGGCCCAGTGGGCACGCACGCTTGCTTAAAACAAGAAATTCTTTGTTTTTTCTCTCTCTCTTTTTTCCTGAATATAATACGCGAATAATTTCAATCTCCATCCAGACTGCAATATAATGCTCAATTCATCGTGAACCACAAAAATCTCTCTCTCTACAATCCATATCCACGCTTCCTATGCTACAACCACGTAGAAATAGCACGCGAATCAGAGCGCGAGCTTGAGGTGGTCCGGGAACGACGCCGCGCCGTCGGCGGCGACATCGGCGTCCGGGCGGCTGTAGGGCGCCGCGCGCGCGGCGGCGGCGCGGCCCCGGCGCTTCTCCATGAACCGCTGCAGCGACGCCTTCCTCGCCACCGGCAGCAGCAGGTCGGCCGCCGCCCCCTGCGCGGCCGCGAGCCGGAGCAGCTCGGCCGCCCTGTCGGCGGGGACGTCGTCGAGCACCACCACTTGACCGCCGTAGCAGATCGTCAGCTTCGCCGCCGGCGCCGGCCCGGCGGCCTCCGCTTCGAGCTCCTCCTCGTGCGCTGGCACGTCCGCGCCCGGCATCAGAGGGAGCACCGCCACCGGCCGCGCCTCTACCGCCACCGCCGCCGCCGCCCTCTCGGCTTCGGCCGCCTTGACGTACCGGCTGAGCGCGCCGCACGCCGCCGCGAACCTGGCGCTGCCGCGGCCCTGGTACTGGACGCTCCCAACTGCTGCCATTCTTGATCCTTGCTTGCCGCTGCTGCCTTGTCGCGTCGTATAAACGAGAGCTTTCTTCTCAATCCTGTTGCGTTGGGGGAATGAAGAGCGGATGCTTTGGGAGTTTGATGGATGGGCTTGGGGACGAGCTTCCATGGCTTGGATTTTATATCAGCGTCGAGGTTGGAGAGGAGAGCGGGTGGGAACGAGGGAATATCGCGGTGCGTGCCGTGTGAAAGCAGCCTCTTTTTTGTGCTCCTGTCTGCCACGACGAACACGTGATGGTTTGGAGGGAGTGATTGGATGGGGATTTTTCTTGGGACGTCGCTGGCTAGTGGTTTGTTTGGCTCTAGCCTGTCCTCATGGTTTCATGTGTGGCTTTTCGCTCAAAACGGAAAAATTATGATGACTGTGTGGTACGAATTGCCCTTAAAATTACTTTCACGCACTGCTTTGGTTGGTTTACCATGTTTACAGTGTCCCAATAAATATGGTTAAGCATGCTTCTTGTTTGGCTCACGGTGATTATTATTACTTAACAGATCTACTATATGTAAAGCATGTGTACAATGTGTATTTCATCTTTGAAAATATGATAACGCTATTCTACGCATTAGATAAATTGGATGCCTCAGCACATGTACCTCTTCCCATCTGCCACCCGTAATTCATCTATTAACCTTTTGGTGGTGACATGAGTTTATATACAAATGAGCAACATACAAAATTATGTATGAGACTTTTCTGACGGTGACATGGCTTTTTATGTTGCAACAGTTCATTTTATTTGTTGCGAGATACCTTTGGAAATGTTGCAAATAACTCGATTCATTTGTATCGTGGCCTTGAAGGCTTGAACCATTTTGGTCCACAATGGTGATAACACCACTTTACCTATATATGACATTCATGTATGCGCATAAGTGTCATAAGTAGTAACTTCATTCCAATAAGAGAAAATTGCAAAGAAAAAAAACTCTTATAAATTGTTTTGTTGAAAATGCTAATACTCCAACATTTGATTTTGTTGCAAAAACCACCTTAGTGCGCGCATATATGCTTAACAGAGTCAGATATTTCTAGAGTATAATATCGTCATTTTTTTCGGGATTTCACCAAATGAATCATTGATGAGAGATGAAACATTGTCATACTAGTTTTGCTATTTGCAAAAAAAAAAAAAAAAAAAAAAACGCAACATGATGAGTAAACTTGATCGAAGCACTTGGGGTAAGCTTAACTCTGTACTGGTTTCGTCTTTCGTAACTCTACATCAGCGGAAATGGACATAATCAGTTAACCATGTGTGCACTAGGTGTCTAGGGCGATTTTTGCAACATAATAGAGTATGTGGTGTGCATATGCAGCTACATGACAGAGGTAGTCTGAAACGCAAAGTGACATATGTAATGATTTTTTTAATATTTTTCTTTCTAATATGAACCTTATTTTCCCTTGTATGTAGTGGTGAAAAAAATATGCATGTCTTAGCGCCCAACTCATCCAACAAGATGATAACTGTAACTGGTTCATCTTTACCTCCCACTTCTATCCAATCCTTTACAAACACCGCTTGAAAAACTTAAAGCAGCTCCTACTCGAGAGAACAAAACCAAATAATAGGAACATCATATCTTCTCTCTACTGTTTTGATTGCTTCACCACCGGATATCTCTTAGTTTATTTAACAACGAATTGACAAATATGAACTCTCTTGGATTTTTAGATTGAAGCCCTTTTTTTGGACATGTCAGTTTTTCCCTTTTCTTATTACAGTGAAAAATGTACTGAATCAAGCAATCTTTGTACAAGTTCCTTGTGAAAAATAATGCCGCATTCAGACGAGCTCCGGCCATTGTATAAAATGTAATTTAGTACTCCATACGTGTATGCTAAAGTACAATCTTTGGAGTAGTACGTATTCACAAAGAAGCTGGACTTATTATTAAGTAGGGTGTCAAGTCAATGGCAAGTGTGATATTTGCACGGTACGGTGGCCAACAACGTAACAATCGTTCAAAAAGGAAGACCACGACCGATGCAATTTGCGCAACAACGACTCGCATCCGGTTCCGTAAAACCTCCAATAATTAAGGCGTGTGTTCGTCTTTCTATGCAGACGCCAATGAACTGTCCGATTTGTACAGTATCAGTATGACGACGACTGTGCCAAGAAGACGTTACGGTACGACGCGCACCCTCCTGGAACACCGAGACGGAGCCAGCACCCTGAGTCCTTCCGTTTCTTGAGCGCCGGCGAAGAGTTGGCGAAGAGTCCTCGTGTCTGCTCTTGACACTCGGCAAATGGCTTGTTCACCGAGTGTATTTATGTCGCTGAGTGCCGCGGTATGAGCACTCGGCAAATGGCTTGTTTGCCGAGTGCCCGCAATTTGACACTCGGCAACTCCTTGGTTTCCCGTAGTGCATGTCACCATCCCCCGTGGATATATGCTCACCAACATATGCAATGGCTTCCTCTGCTTCGCAGTCGACCACAGTCAAGCGCTGGCCATCGTATGCAACCCCGCCGCCGGCGAGATGCTGAAGCTTCCAGAGGCTTTCACGGTTTCGTCCAATCTTTAGCTCGCCGCCGGTGCTCATAGACGGCAATCTATATGTGCTGACCACTGATGATTTGAGACGCGAACACGCCGCCCGAATGTTAGTACTAAACGTGGCGACGGAGACAGGCTACATGTATCGTGCCCCGTACTACTACCGCATTATTATAGCTCACACTGGAATGAGATGCTGGCCGACGGCTTTGACCTGAACGGGCAGATGCGCCTCGCCGTGAACATATCTGACCCTTCCCGCAAGATCCGTTCTGGGTTATGACGCCACCAGTTGAACATGAAGACAAGGATGACGACAAGTTGTACTGGAATTTGCGCTACTGCTTCTACCCCGGTGAGAGCTACTACTTCAACCAACAGAGGAGCGCATGGCTTGACCACAACCAGATGTTGTGCTACCGTCTTGGAAAATCCTTGTACAAGCATGACATGAAAGGATACCTGTCTTCTCCCAAAGTTGGTGCCGATGTGTTGTTTGACCGCAAACTGCAGCTCCCACAATCTCCATCTCCGGCACCCCCTACTGCTAGTCCCCAGTTCATTCTGTTGCAGTCTTGCCGATTGAACGTCTGCGGGGGTTACGCCCCAGCCTGCTCTCCCCTCTCACCTTTGCATTGCCACCATCCCAGGAAGAAAAGGGGAAATCACGACAGTTCGAGGACACCTTGCTCCATGCCCTCACACAGATCTAAACACCGTATTATGGGTGGGTCGGCACCAAGTCGCTCAAAACTCTTTTGCATCACACTTGAAAGTGCCCCCATTTTATTATTTTTTTAGGAAATTGAAGGTGCTCGCTTTTTTTTTTGCAAATAATTAAAGGTGCACTTTTTTTACGAATAATTGAAGGTGCTCTCTTGGTAAACTTGGTTAGGTCCGCGGCATCCTTTTTGTCTTGTTACAAGATACTGTTCTCAGTGTTACCGATGGAGTATGGGATAGGGTTAGTCTAAAGCTTTAGGATGTGTGTGATCTGTACTGTTCTTTGGTCGGATTATGGTTATGGAATTGAATACGTGTCCGCCCTAATAATATCCCTGTCCAAGGCAACTTTTGCGTACTTCCTCCTGCTGTTCCAAGAATACCCAGCCCAATCGACTTAGCAGGCCAGCCGCATCAGCAGCCCAATCGACTTAGCAGGCCAGCCGCATCAGCGCGCGCTTCCACCTGGAATACCCATCTTGAGGCAGCAGCAGTCTTCAGCTTCCCCCTCTTTACCTTTCTCAGACGTCGCCGCCGCCGTTCGGAACGCAGCGGCGGCGTACGGCGACCGCGAGGCGGTCCTATCGCGCCTCTTCTCCATGAATCGCTGCAGCGACCCCTTCCTCGCCACTGGCACGTCGTCTTTCGTCCCAACGAGGACGGCTCGCAGGCCGGCGGTGACCGGTGACGCGCACAAGGTCGGCCACCCTGTCACTGTCAGCCGGGACGTCGTCAAACACTGGCGGCGTTCCCTCGGCTGCCTGTGTTCGATTTGACCTCGGTCAGGCCTTGTTGGACCATTAGGCCCAATCTTAATCCTATACTAATCACTGTTAGTTGCCTTGATCGGGAGGCAACCCTAAGGTCTATTGGGCCCGGCCCCAAGTCCACAGTGCTATATAAATGAGAGAAGAACCCCAGGGTCAGATTAACGAAGTTAATCTCGAGTTAATCACATGAGTTAAGCCTAATCTACTCAAACCGGTCATTAAGGTGCTGGAAGGCTTGGAAGCACAGAGTCCCGTTCTTCTACATCTTCTGCATCTACTACTTCATCTACTACTGTCAGAGGACATGAACTTCGCTGGTAAGTCATAAGATCTACTAAGTTTCCGCATTAATCAGTGAGTTAGGCATGATCAAGTTCTAGACTAGAGATCCTGTGGTTAAGTTGTTGTTAATCATGTTCATATTGATCTGACAATTGGTATCAGTCGCCCGATCTAGTCTGTTTTGATCCCCTAAAGTCATCTAAGCCTCTGTTCATGTTTACTGATCCATCTAAGTTAAAGTTTTAATTGAGTTTCTAATTAAGTAAGTGAAGATTCGATGCCTAGAACATGAAATAAGTGAGTTTTCTAGGTGTTCTTAGTTAAGTTTATTTAAGTCAGTGTTGTTCGAGTACCTGCAAGACGAGATCAGTCAAGTTTTACATGTGTTTTTCATGATTAAGCTAAGTTCTCTTACGAATCAGTACACATCTAAGTAAATACTCATGCTTTTGGTCAGTATTGATCAACCCAGTGCATGTTTTTAGCTGAGCCATGATGTTTCGAGCTAGGGTTTGAGTCAGACATGACATCACTCTCGGTTTCGCTCAAGTTCATGCATGTATATCGTGCAAATCTCAGAAATAAGAAATAACCGAGAGAAATTACAAGAGGAAGCAAATCTAATAACAAAATCTCAGATGCCCCATCCGAAACCCTAACCCCGATTCAGTTCTAAGCCAAGGGGGCTTACCTACCCTCGGCCGCGTGTGGCATGAGAAGCCGCCACGCATGGACGCCGGTGGCCCCCGATCCAACTCCGGCGAGTTAGGCTCGCCGCGGCGCCTTGGTACTCCAGCGGAGCCCCTCGACGGGCCGCGCGCGAGACGCACGCGGCGCCGCAGAGAGGGCCCGCGGAGCACCGGCGTGTTGGAGACAGGGAGCGCCGGGCTTGGGCTTTGCTCTCGCTGGCCGGAGGTAAGGGAGAAGGTGAGCGGTGGGCGGTGCGCGTTTCAGTATAGGTCGGGCTTTCCTCTAAGCCGCGACCCGCCGCGCCAAGCCCAAAGCCGAGCCGCCAAGCCGCTGAGCCGGGCGTACGCATGATGGGCTGGGCCGCATTGCGTCGCGCGACGCGATGGGTCGATCATGTCAGCTGGGCCGCACGCGCATTAAGGACGTGGGCTGCATTTTGTGGGCTGCTTTAGGGCCGTAGTAAGTCACGGGCTGAAATGAGGTTTTCTTTTATTTCAGCATTTTTAGCGCCTTTTTCTTTTAAGCCCACGTTTATTTCGGAACTAAGTTAAGTTAATTATTGCATGATCAACTTTATTTTAAGTGATTGATGTTTCCTTTCATCTTCAAATTTTAATAAGTTAAATTTTAAGCTTAAGTTTTAAGATTTAAGTACTAAGTTTATTGCTTCCGCATTAAATATAAATTAATTCTTGCATAAGAATTTTAAGCATTAAGTTATTATGTTATTTTAAGATGTATATTTAAGTTTTTGAGTTATCAGTTTTTAGTGGCTCATTGTTTTTCGTGCAAGTTTATTTCTTAATTGCAAATTAAGTTTGAGCTATTAAGTTTTATTTGATTATGCACTGTTACACATGAGTGGTGTTTTATGTCGTGCTTTTGCATGTTATTATTATGCAATTAATAAATGCTAAGTTTTCATGCACTCATAAAATAAGTTTCAAGTTTTCATAAGCATGATAACTTTCTGGTGCAATCTATTTACTTTCTTGCACTGTTTTTGCCTTACCTTTAAGTATCTTTCTAAGTTTAAGTTTAAATCCAGAATAAGTTTATTTATAAGCATGCTTTTGTGTTAGCCTATTATTTGAGATAAGTATGCATTATGAATAAGTTTTGCCTTGTTTTTGCATAAGTTAATTTTTGCATTATTTGTTCTTGACATAAGTTAAACCGAAAGTTCATTCTCTTTCCACCAAGTGCATTTAGATGCCTCTATTTGAATGGAACCAACGAGAAGTTCATTTAGAGTACACTTGTAATTAAACCTGACCAACGTTGTTTTAATTATGAGTTTGAGTTAAGCTTCGCTTGTTTTCCCCAACGGTGATGCAAGTTGTTGCTTATTGCGTGACTTTTGATCGACCAACGTAGGGTTGAATCTCATGCTTTCATGTGCATCTTAAGACATATTTTTTATTTATAAATTTTCCAGTTGATTATTCAAAGTTGCTAAGCACCATTAAGCATTATGATGGCACAAACTTTCCTAGTTGGAAGTTGGATGTGCTAGGCATTCTCAACACCTTGGATCTTGATTATGCGTTACGTGAGGATAAGCCAACTGCTCCGGCGGTTGGAACTCAGAATTATGTTGATGAGATAGGTGAGTACAACTCAAACTCAGATAAATGGGAGAGATCCAATAACTTGGCAAAGATGGTCATTAGACAAACCATCATTGAGGCCTTGAGAGGTTCTTTTCCTATTGAGATCAAAGGTAAGGAGTTATCAGTTAAGGAGTTTACGTACTCAATTGAGAAAACATATAAACGTAAGTTAACTAATTTCCTCGTTATGAAATTAACAACCTCGCGTTACAATGATCAAGGTGCATTGAGCGTACACATTAAGAGCATGGTCAACATTGCTGATGAGCTGAAAGTGCTTGGGATACATATCTCGAGGGACCACCTTGCGCAAATCATCACGGATTCTCTTCATGAGAACTATAAGAAGCGTGCTAATAAAGAAAAGTATGCTCAAGTCATCCGCAACTTTTGCAAGTCACTCAATCATGTGCAAAGGCGATGCCCCAGATTTATTGCATGGCTTCAGAAGAAAGGTACTTAAGTTGTCTCATAAGTTTTCATTAAGTTTATTTGCTCCCACAAATTTAAGGTGGAATAGCTCAGGTGCATTTGCACATATTAAACTTCCTTCTGGTATTTAGGGTTCTTGGACTTTAAAGGAGGGGAGATTCAGGGGAGCAAACTTTACAAGATTTCATCAAAGTTAAAGACTGTGGAGCCTCGCATTAGGATTTTCATTAAAGGGCAAATGTTAAGAGTAGCTCTGAAGTGATATAATGTGAATGCATACACAGCTATGCCTGTTTTTTTGTGTAATATAGCAAATTTTATCATAAGTATAAAGGTTAAGTCTAATTAAATAGGAAGATGTTTCTAATGCTTCAGTTAGAAGCTATATGCTAAGATCTATAAGTGATTGACTTAGCATGACAAGCTGGAATGCTTGACAAATTTTATTAGTCTTAGTTCAGGGGAGGTCCACTGGAAAAGGTGTATAAAAGATTAATGCACCAAATAACATGCTTATTTAATTAAGTACTATTCAGATAAAGTTTTGTAAAAGTGTATGGATGTAATTGTGCACATTAAGTTTACATCCTTCACTCTTACAGATCTGAGCGATTCTGCAAAAGCTCTAAAACAAGGTTAGCATAATTAAGGCTAATTTTGTATGGCATGTTTTAGGCAGGCATATGAGATATATTTCGGTATTATTAATGTATTAATATTGATTTCAAATCAATGCCGTTGTATTTGATTACAGTATTCCTTTCAAGTAATGACATATAGTTGATGATGTCAAGTACATTGACAAATATATTGTTATGAAAGAAAAGTCCCAGGATCAAGTCATTTTAACGCTTTAAGTAAATTGATAGCCATATGACTAATTGAAGGTTTTTTTTTGTCTCTTATCCTATTTTCGCGAAATTAGTATGGATTTGATGATTAACCTCAAATATGGTTTTGGATGAGGCCGAATAAATAAACTCTCAACTAAGTTAGTAAGTGTTCTATCAAGGTACTATAGTGGACTTTTAATTAATGATGTCCCGGTATATCTGTCATGTCTGCCGATGACTCATTCGCTAGGTTTTGCTATTGTATTGAGTGTGAACATAAGACGAACACAAGTAAGTTTAAGATTAAGATTGTTCGATTAAGCGGGAGATTATTGGTCTGTGTATATCCACCTTCACGTGATCAATAAAATTAGTTAATTTATAAGAATAAGTTATTGACCATCGGTCAAGAGGAAGAATGTTAGATTTGACCTCGGTCAGGCCTTGTTGGGCCATTAGGCCCAATCTTAATCCTACACTAATCCCTGTTAGTTGCCTTGATCGGGAGGCAACCCTAAGGTCCATTGGGCCCGGCCCCAAGTCCACAGCGCTATATAAATGAGAGAAGAACCCTAATCTCGAGTTAATCTCGAGTTAATCACAGGGGTTAACCCTAATCTGCTCAAACCGGTCATTAAGGCGCTGGAGGGCTTGGAAGCACGGAGTCACATTCTTCTACATCTTCTGCATCTACTACTTCATCTACTACTGTCAGAGGACATGAACTTTGCTGGTAAGTCATAAGATCTACTAAGTTTCCGCATTAATCAGTGAGTTAGGCATGATCAAGTTCTAGACTAGAGATTATGTGGTTAAGTTGTTGTTAATCACGTTCATATTGATCTAACAGCCTGCTCGTCGTGATGTCGGCGCCCGGCATGAGAAGCATAGTAGTGCACGCTTCGCCGGCACGAGCGGCGTGAGCCACTGCTGCCGCCGTCTTCCCAGCCACGGCCTCGGCCCTGCCCCTAGGCTGAGGACGCCACACGCCACCGCAAACCGCCGCTGGCCGCTGCAACCGGCTGCTGCTGCCATTTGTAGCGGCGGACCGAGAATCCTATATCAAATTCTCGCTGGAGTTTGTTTGTGTTTACGCACGTTTGGTCTTCCCTTGGATCGATTCGGTCTGCTGACCGCCCTTGGTTCGATTCCCTTGGATCAACGGCTTCAGTTTATACTAGCAGTAGGCAAGCGAGCTTATGGGTTTCCTCGTGGAGTTGGCGGTGCCAAATTTAGCGCTAAAGATGGCGGGCAGGATTTGTTTCGCTCGATGGACACGGCGAAAACGTGGGATTCCGGGGGAGGCGTGCTCACGACGACGACGACAGTGTCAGGTCAGGAACAGCGAGGCCGAGAGGAGGACAGTGCATATATTTTAGTCGGCCACAACCACCAGCCCACAATTGAACATGACATGCAACAAGTTCGTCTCGGCGGACGAGAAAATTAAATAGGCGCCTCTTGGCCGTGCGCGTGCTAATCGGCTACCCGTTTTGGCAGGGATGTCCACTGGTAATTAACAAATGGGTTAAATGGGAAAGACGACGTCCATGGTAGGCTATCTGAATTGAAACGATCGAGCCGGAGAAACAACAGAAAATTAACGACCAGTGCTGTGTATACTTGTTCTAGGCGTTTGATATATCAGTATATGGAACCGTCAAATTGTCGCTTTCTCCATTTCTAAATACATAACTTTACCAATAATTAAATGGATGTCATAAATTTAAAAATGGAGAAAGCACCGTACATAGTATTTAATTTGGTAGCCACACGCCGCCATTCAAATGAAACCTGAGGCTGACGCTATCTCATCTGGTGTTAGTTTATGTTGGACGATTTCGATTTTAAGAAAGACATTGGGGTTTGGGTTCGAGGGGTGCCGTGGGGCTGAACCATTGCACATATATATTTAGTGACAGAGATTCTAGATATTATTGAGACTGTAATAGTACCATTGTTCACAAAAATATTGCTACAAGTTTTACTCTAGTCCTTTCCCATGGTTTATGTTAATAAAGAATTACCTTTACCATTGTTTTATTTGGTATTTCTTAGTACAATCCCTTTAGCTCATCATGTCTACCAGCACACTAATCAATTGTGAAAACATTTTCATATATAATGTTAAAAATATCAAAGTTAATTATTTTGATATTTAATTACTGAATTGAAAATATTACAGACTATAATAAGATATATTATTATGAATAATTAATCAGATTCGTGGGTGAAGAAAAGATTCGTTCATGGGACATGAAGCTATGTGCATGTGTCCTGACCCGAGTAGTGCTTTGAACGACTTTAATTTGCGCTCTACTCTAATATAAAGATTGTCACAATTGAAACAGTTTCTCACCCAAAAGATTACCCTCCTATACCTCACAGAGGACCCACAATTCAGAGCCAAATGATGGCCCCGGACGACCGGGGGGTTAGACGCGTTTGGTCGTCCTCCCGACGTTCTTTTGCGCCTCGACGCCATCCCGTCCCCCCTATTCTTTCTCACCTTGGCATTTTTGTATAGCCACTGCCTTCCTTTCCTTTTGATCGCGTTCTTTGTATGGTAATGCAATCAAGGCGCCGGTTTAGCTGTCCTTTCTATTCGTTGTCTCCTTCTTTTTAATACTTGATTACTTACCATAGTTGTGGGAGTCAATCAGGGAATCGATTACTTACCATAGTCGTGGGCGTCCTGGTTCATCTCCTTAGCCCTACTGCCCCCTATATAAGGCGCCCCTCCTTATTCTCAAAGCACACAATCTCTCCCTTCATTCTCATCATCTATTCAAGACTACTGATTTCTTTGCAAGGGCGTCGGCGTCGAGCGCGGCGCAAGGGTGGCCACGACGCTCGTCGTGTCCAAGCTCGCCAGGTAGAAGCGGAACGTGCTCCGCGTTGTGACGGTGTCCGGTGCCGTCGAGTGCGTGGCGTCGTTGCTCCACGACACCGGCGACGAGGAGAGCAACCTTCTCGGCCTCCCCGTCATCAAAAAGCTGGCTGCGGTGCCGAGTTCCTTCTGTTTCCGCCGGAGGTCCAAGCTTTTGATGTATGAATATGTAATTTTTAATATGAGATGCTATTGAATAATTTTAATATGCGATCTAAAGGCATTCCGAGTGCTTTTCAAGGCAATCCGAGTAGTTTACAAGTGATACGACTAATTTCCATATCGAGAAGAGTCCTTTCAATTCAGAGTCCAGCGAGCTTTAGGGTTCTTCAAATCATCTTGGAGATCATCATCCGAGTGGTAATTTGCACCCAGGATTAGTAGTCACATCGAATCATCTTGGAGATCTTCATCGGAGAGTGCTTTTCAAGGCAATCCGAGTAGTTTACAAGTCATACGACTAATTTCCATATCGAGAAGAGTCGTTGCAGTACTCTACTCTTGTTCTTCACGCCTGGTACGACTCTGTCTGGAGAGAATCCACGTGTCCCTGTGGGCCCATGGTCGTACCTCCAACAAGCCCCCAAGCGCTTCATCGTCGAATATCATCAACCGAGTGCTTGCCAAGCCAATCGAGTGCTTTTTCGAGTTCTTAATCAGTCTTGGACAGGTCTTGGTTGTCACGAGGCCATGAGGTGCTTAAGCCCCATAGAAGCAATCGAGAGGTCCGTTCGTCCAATATGGAGTCGAATCCTAACCAATTACTACTCGGAGAGAGCTTTTCAAGGCAATCCGAGTAGTTTACAAGTCATACGACTAATTTCCATATCGAGAAGAGTCCTTGCAGTACTCTACTCTTGTTCTTCACGCCTGGTACGACTCTGTCTGGAGAGAATCCATGTGTCCCTGTGGGCCCATGGTCGTACCTCCAACATGCCCCCAAGCGCTTCATCGTCGAGTATCATCAACCGAGTGCTTGCCAAGCCAATCGAGTGCTTTTTCGAGTTCTTGATCAGTCTTGGACATGTGTTGGTTGTCACGAGGCCATGAGGTGCTTAAGCCCCGTAGAAGCAATCGAGAGGTCCGTTCGTCCAATATGGAGTCGAATCCTAACCAATTACTACTCGGAGAGTGCTTTTCAAGGCAATCCGAGTAGTTTACAAGTCATACGACTAATTTCCATATCGAGAAGAGCCCTTGCAGTACTCTACTCTTGTTATTCACGCCTGGTATGACTCTGTCTGGAGAGAATCCATGTGTCCCTGTGGGCTCATGGTCGTACCTCCAACAAGCCCCCAAGCGCCCGAGTGGTAATTTGCACCCAGAATTAGTAGTCACATCGAATCATCTTGGAGATCTTCATCCGAGTGGTTTTCTTGTACCCAGCCCCCGAGCATAGGAGCCAGCGGGGATGCATCGAGTAGAATTCTAGCCAATTACTACTCGGAGAGTGCTTTTCAAGGCAATCCGAGTAGTTTACAAGTCATACGACTAATTTCCATATCGAGAAGAGTCCTTGCAGTACTCTACTCTTGTTCTTCACGCCTGGTACGACTATGTCTGGAGAGAATCCATGTGTCCCTGTGGGCCCATGGTCGTACCTCCAACAAGCCCCCAAGCGCTTCATCATCGAGTATCATCAACCGAGTGCTTGCCAATCCAATCGAGTGCTTTTTCAAGATCTTGATCAGTCTTGGACAGGTCTTGGTTGTCACGAGGCCATGAGGTGCTTAAGCCCCGTAGAAGCAATCGAGAGGTCCGTTCATCCAATATGGAGTAGAATCCAAACCAATTACTACTCGGAGAGTGCTTTTCAAGGCAATCCGAGTAATTTACAAGTCATACGACTAATTTCCATATCGAGAAGAGTCCTTGCAGTACTCTACTCTTGTTCTTCACGCCTGGTACGACTCTGTCTGGAGAGAATGCATGTGTCCCTGTGGGCCCATGGTCGTACCTCCAACAAGCCCCCAAGCGCCCGAGTGGTAATTTGCACCCAGAATTAGTAGTCACATCGAATCATCTTGGAGATCTTCATCCGAGTGGTTTTCTTGTATCCAGCCCCCGAGCATAGGAGCCAGCGGGGATGCATCGAGTAGTATGTAGTCAAAATAGCCACCATCAATAGAGTAGCGAAACAGAGGAGGTCGTGGTTGACTTGTTATGCCGCGATCTCCCCAGAAACAGGAGTCAGGTGCCAATGTAGTCGAAGACCCATCATTGGTACCTGGCGACTCAAATATGCTGGAGAAAGACAACTAGGTAAGCCTGATGGCAAACCGAGTTGTAATTTTAGCGTCAGCCCCCGAGCCTGGAAGCTGGCGAAGATGTGATAGCACGCTGTGCGGCCTAGAAAGTAGTCATTCAAACAAAGTACTTGACGCTTTGACTTGATAACTTGCAACGGGTTGAGGCGACCACACATTGATGAATTCCATTGATCATGAGGCGCCCGAAAAGTCATCCAAACCACTCTTGCAGTGTATTCAGGAAGCCCCCAGCAAGTTGTACTCATTTGGCGAGTTATACTTCAAAGCACTTGATAACTAGTACTTGAAGGTCACTACTCATACTGTGGAGTAGACTCTAGAGTACTTTCAAATAAGTACTCAGAGATTTGAAATCACTACTCGCCTTGTGGAGTAGACTCTGTAGTACTTTCAAATAAGTACTCAGAGATTTGAAGTTACTACTCGCCTTGTGGAGTAGACTCTGTAGTACTTTCAAATGAGTACTCAGAGATTTGAAGTTACTACTCGCCTTGTGGAGTAGACTCTGTAGTACTTTCAAATAAGTACTCAGAGGTTTGAAGTTACTACTCGCCTTGTGGAGTAGACTCCGTAGTACTTTCAAATTAGTACTCAGAGATTTTGAAATCACTACTCTTATTATGGAGTAGACCCTGTAGTACTTTCAAATAAGTACTCAGAGATTTTGAAAACACTACTCTTATTATGGAGTAGACTCTGTAGTACTTTCAAATAAGTACTCAATGTACTTGTATGATTGCATATTCCACGATTCCAGAGTTCCAAGGCATCCCTGATAGTTATTCCCCAATGTACTTGTATGATTGCATATTCCACGATTCAAGCCTCCCGAAGCCAAAAGTTACAAAACAAGTTTTAGAACAAGTCTTCATATACTTCATATGAGCTGTCCTTTATATTTGAGTGAGTTCGAGCTGAATGGAGAAATAGCATACTTTTTTTCTTTTAAAATCAGAGTCTTTAATTCTGTGTTATTTTTAACACGTGCCTGTGGCACGTGCATCCCTACTAGTTATAAAGTTAAGATTCATAGAATCCTGGCAGCGCCATTGAGAAACAGTCGTTCAATAAAAAGACAACACGATTTCCCCAACTTGCGTCACCAAAATTCTGCAGCTAATCTAATCTGAAAATATCTCTAATTTAATTTGTGTACGTACACATCCATGCTATTGGTACGATACAATGTACCAATTGAACGGCACCGGTGGCAGCGAGCTACTCCCTCCGTTCCAAAATAGATGACGTTATGGGATGCGTGCCGGTCAAACTTTCTCAACTTTGACTAGATTTGTAGAAAAAATGTGCAACATTTTCATCTCCAAATAAATTTGTTAAAAAACTAGACTTAAAGATCTTTCCAATGGTACTAATTACTTAGCATAAATATTTATATATTTTAATATATAATTGCTGGTATTTTGAAAATGTTGACTTCTCGAGAAGCGAGAATGACATCTATTTTGGAACGGAGAGAGTAGGCAGCATCTATCAGGGCGCGCATTCCCAGGGCAAGCCAGCAGGCAGCGTGCCGTCTCCTTCCTCCCGCCCCTTCTTGGAGGCTGCCACCATGCATCGGGCGGGTTGATGCCTCGATCAGTACGGCGCACGCGCGTGGAGCCTCTCCCGTCTCTTCTCCATAAACCGCCTGTGGGGGATATAGTACCCGGGTACCTCACGAGCAAGCCTGGCGGCCCACCAAAAGGGGGCGGCCCACCTCATCGTTCTGGACCTGAAGACGTGCGGGACAAGTCGGCGCACGGAGGAAGGATCTGGAAGGAGAAGTTCCAGTTGGAATAGGAATTATTGTAAAGAAGGAAAGGATTTTTAGAGATAGGATCGGATACAAACCGACTTGTAACCCTGCCCCCCGATATATAAGGCGGACAGGGACCCCCTCAAAAACATAGGAACCACGACTCGAGCCAACTCGAATCACAATCTAAGCAATACAACATCCCAAAACAGGACGTAGGGTATTACGTCTAGTCGACGGCCCGAACCTGTATAAACCCTTGCGTCTGTCCATCCTAACCATCTTGCTTCTGATCTTTGCGATCTTCCCTACATTACAAATCACTTCCGTGGGCTACCCCGTGGAAGACTGCCGGAGATAATATCACCGACAGTGGCGCGCCAGGTAGGGGATATCGCCGAGGTCAATCTGGTAAGTTCGATGGATCGCGTCAAGATCTTGGACAGCTGCAACCTCCCGGACGTCGACGAAGTCGAGATCCAGTTCGGGGACGTCATCACCTCCACCGCCTTGGATGTCCAGGCGGCAGGAGCTACGGTCGCCACGGAGGTTTCCTCTCTGGCGCCGACTTCGGCCATCACGGCCCAATCCGGTCCAATCGCCTCTGATCGTGCCGGATCTACCCCGCTGAGTCCTTCGCAGAACGCGAAGACAAATCAGTCGGGAACAGATCTACCATCACTCGGTTTCGATCCGACTCCTGAGAGTCGCGTCGCCGAATCATCGCAGAGCGTAAACGCTCAACCTACACGCGTCCATAGCCCTGAGGTCATTGCTGTTCAGACCCCCGGCTTTTGCGCGCTTGCTCGGAAGCAAAAGATGAAGGACATCGTCCAGTCGGATGATTACTTCTCTGGGAACGACTCCTACGGGCTAGATCTGCTGGGACCCTCAATCCTAGACGATCTGCCGGAAGGATACACGGTGTCCGATGCCTCTACAGAGCCGGAACTACTAGGATCACTCGGAGAATTGACTCCGAGTAGTTTGGAGCGTTACACGCCCACATCCGACTTCTCCGAGTCCGAGGAAGACTACCTCGCGCAAGAAGGAGTCGGATCATATTGTTACATGGTGGCGCCAGCAACGCCAACCAATCCTGTCTCAGAAGATGAGGTCACTCCTGCTGAGGAGACGACCGAAGCCAGGAACCAGCGTCGAGGACGCAATGCCAGTCGGGCGACTCGCAGAGCCGCACGACCACACGGAGCCGCCGCGTCAGGATCTGGTACTGCTCGACTCCAGGAGCCTCGCTCTGAAGATCATCGTCGCCAACGGGATCAACACGAGCGGAGGAGCGCCCGGAACTTGATGCGCGACGGCACGTTCGAGTTCAACGGACACGAAGTCTACGAAACACCGGTCCAGAACCTCGTTACTATCAACGAGGAAATCAATCGGCTACCACCTAACACTCCAGGCTTGGAAAAGGTAAGGGCTCTCGTGCAGGCCGCCTCCGTCCAGGTTCACCAGATGCAAGGCAGAACGACCACCGACGCTCCTGAACCCGGTTCATCTCGACACCGGGCCGGCGGCGGATCGGGTCGTGATGAAGACCTCCGCACCACGATCAACAGAGATCGAGATGCAAGGGACATCATCACCAATAGCGCTGAAGAGCGCCATCGCGAAGAACTCCGACGGCGCCAAGAGTATGATCGGGATCATGGAAATCCCCGTCATAACCCCAACAGAAGCGGTTACTCGACAGAGTCAGACTACTCTGACCTCTCCGGTAGCCCAAGGCGCGGCAACAATGGTGGTCGACGACGAGTGCTTCCGCCACCCAGGCGGCCGACTCCGCCAAGAGATCGGACTCCACCGCGCAGCAGAACCTACCGACAGGACCGAACTCCACCCAGGACTCGGAACTATCGGAGGACCCGTTCCCCACCTAGGGACCGGGATCGCAGGAGGGACAGCACACCCCCAAGAGCGGTTGACGGATCGGGTCCGAGCGATTCCCGCCCTAGAGGTCGGATCGGCGGATTCCAGTCGTTCACCGAGCGCTTGAGAAGCGTGACGTGGCCCAGAGGCTTCAAGCTGTCGGACATCGACAAGTACGACGGGAAATCTGACCCATCTCAATGGCTTCAGATCTACTATACCGCCGTACAAGCAGCCGGCGGCGACGAGGACGTGATGGCGAACTATCTTCCCATCATGCTCACCAAGGACTGCCGCAATTGGCTGGCAGGACTCCCGCAGGACGCCATTGACAACTGGGAGCAGCTTACCGAACTCTTCATCGGTAACTATCTCGGTACCTGGGAAAGGCCCGGGAGCAAGCGGCTCCTCGGTCAGATCAGGCAGCGCAAGAACGAGACTCTGCACGACTTCGTCCGCAGGTTCTCGGAAAAGCGCAACTCCATCACGGACGTCACGGATCAGGAGGTGATGTCAGCTTTCCAGCGTGGCATCTCCGATGGAAGACTGATCCATAAGTGGACTCGGAAGCCACCCGCGACTGTCAATGACATGTTCCGGGTCGCTAGCACGTGGGCGGACGCCGAGATCGCAGAAAGAGAACAACTCAGCGAGATTAGAAGCCGCTGGGAAGAAGAGAACAAGACGACTCGCAAACGCGACCGCCGTGACGACGAAGAACGACACGACGATCATCGACGCAATGACAGCCAACCTCGCAAGAAGAAGAGCAAGGGAGACATGGTCGCCGCCCTGGACCGGTCCAGAGGCCGGGTAACTCCAGAGGACTTCCAGCGCATGCTCGATGAGCAATGCCCATACCACAAGCACAAGCACTCGGCGCGAGAGTGCTACGGGCTCAAGCGAGCCTTCACCGGGGGCAACAGAGGCCCCCCATACAGAAAGAGGAACGATGGTTCCCCGCGAGACGACAGGCGAAACGACGAGCCTGATAATGACTTTCAAGAAGCCGACCGAGTGGTCCGCATGATTTACGGTGGACCAGAGTTCGAGTCAAAACGCCAGCAGAAGCTCACCCATCGCCAGGTCATGCACGCGAGGGAGCCACCGGTACCTGAGTACCTCAAGTGGTCGGAAGTTCCGATCACATTCACCCGGGAGGATCATCCAAACTTCATACCGAAGCCCGGGTCCCACGCCTTGGTGGTAGCCCCGACGATTCGCAACGTTCGGCTCACCAAGGTACTAGTCGACGGTGACAGTGGTCTGAACATCCTCTTTGCTAACACATTGAAGGAGCTCGGCCTGACTACTCTCGATCTGAGTCCCCCCCAATCCGCGTTCTACGGTTTGATACCAGGAGAGGGGGCAGAACCACTCGGGCACATCACGCTGCCCGTCACTTTCGGAGACCGGAATAATTACCGGACCGAGCACATGCAGTTCACGGTGGCGAACTTTGAAACTGCATACCACGCCATCCTTGGGAGGCCGGCACTCGCCAAGTTCATGGCGATTCCTCACTACGTCTACTTGCAGGTCAAGATGCCAGGACCGAAAGGCGTAATCACCGTCTTGGGAGACATCCGAGTCGCATACACGTGCGAGCAGGAAACTCTCAACGCGGCAGCCGCCCTGGACATGTCCAAGCGCATGGAACAAGTACTGGCTGCATCACAGGAGGTGGACAAGGACGCTCTAGAGATCCCCACCAAGAAGCCAGCGAGAGAAGCCATCGCGCCAAGCAAGGAGACGGAGCTGAAGAGGATCTCTCTGGACCTGGACGACCCAAAGAACACGGCCATCATCGGGGCAGAGTTGGACCCCAAATAGGAAGAAGTGCTCGTCAAATTCCTAAGGGAAAACGCCGACATATTCGCGTGGAAACCATCCGATATGCCAGGTGTCCCAAGGGAACTTGCCGAGCACTCCTTGAAGGTCAATCCGACTGCCAAACCGATCAAGCAAAGGCTTCGTCGATTCGCGCAGGACCGCAAGGAGGCAATTAGGGCAGAAATTACAAAGCTGTTAGCAGCCGGATTCATTCAGGAGGTGTTCCACCCCGACTGGTTAGCTAATCCAGTTCTTGTAAGAAAAAAGAATAATAATGATTGGAGAATGTGCGTTGATTATACAGATCTCAACAAAGCTTGCCCTAAAGACCCCTTCGTTCCCCCCCGCATCGATCAAGTTGTTGATTCCACGGCAGGTTCCGCCCTGCTCTGCTTTCTCGATTGCTACTCAGGATATCACCAGATAGGCCTGAAGCTGGAAGACCAGATAAAAACCGCGTTCATCACGCCGTTCGGTGCCTTTTGTTACAACACAATGGCCTTCGGTCTGAAGAACGCAGGTGCAACCTATCAAAGGACAATTCAAGCATGTCTGGACCAATTGATCCCAGACATAGTAGAAGCTTACATCGACGACATCGTGGTCAAGATCATGAACCCTGAGGACATGATAGGGAATCTGACAAAGGTCTTCGAACGCCTACGCGTATTCCGGTGGAAGCTCAACCCGGAAAAGTGTGTCTTCGGAGTACCCTCAGGTAAACTACTCGGCTTCATGGTCAGCAACCGCGGGATCGAGGCAAATCGCGAGAAGATCACGGCCATCACCAAGATGCTACCACCAACCTGTCAAAAGGATGTGCAGAAGCTTACTGGATGCATGGCAGCGCTCGGTCGTTTTATATCACGACTCGGCGTTCGTGGATTGCCGTTTTTCAAACTGCTCAAGAAGCAGGACAAGTTCGTGTGGGATGAAGAGGCGAAGCGATCTTTTCAGGAACTCAAAGATTACCTGCAGAATCCTCCCATCCTTGTCCCACCTCAACCAAGAGAACAGCTCTACCTCTACATTTCTGCTACTCCCCGAGTGGTCAGCACGGTACTAGTGGTCGAGCGTCCTGAAGAAGGACACGCATATGGAGTTCAGCGACCAGTCTACTTCATCAGCGAGGTTCTGACCATATCTAAGGTACGCTACCCCCATGTGCAGAAATTATTATATGGAGTTCTTATCTCAGCAAGAAAGCTGAAACACTACTTTGAGGCCCATCCAATCTCGGTGGTGAGCGAAAATCCGTTAGGGGAAATTCTCCATAACCGAGATGCCAGCGGCCGAATTGTCAAGTGGTCAATAGAATTGGCCGCTCATCACATAAACTTTGTTCCACGTACTGCTATCAAGTCTCAGGTCTTGGCCGACTTCGTAGCAGACTGGACAGAAAACCAAGCTCCGGCTGACGACGAGATAGTTGAGTACTGGGAGATGTACTTTGATGGCTCCCTCCAGATAAAAGGAGGCGGCGCAGGCGTGATCCTGATTTCCCCAAGTGGACAGAAACTAAAATACGTCCTTCAAATCATGTTTCCAGTATCCAACAACGCAGCTGAGTATGAAGCAGCCCTGCACGGTCTCCGCATCGCAGTATCTCTGGGTATCAAACGCCTGATGGTACGCGGGGACTCTGCCCTGGTCATAAACCAGGTAAACAAGGACTGGTCCAGGACCAACGAAAAGATGGACGCATACTGCGAGGAAATTAGGAAGCTGGAAGGGAAATTCTATGGCTTAGAGTTCCATCACGTGGTGCGCGACCATAACAAGGCGGCTGATGAGCTCGCTAAGATGGGGTCCACCCGTGAAGGCGTCCCACCCGGAGTTTTTATACAAGATCTTATCAAACCTTCTATCAAGATAAACCCGGATGGCACTGTCGCGGAGCAACAAGTCGGAGAATCCCCAGAGTCAGCCACATTAGTGGCAGATGAAGTGTTGGACTGGAGGACACAGATCATCGATTATCTGGACAGCGGCATACTACCCGCAGAGGTCGCAGAAGACAAAGATCTAAACTCGCTCCACGAACAAATCGTGCGGCGCAGCAAAAACTACGTCATCATCGGAGACAAGTTGTATCGTCGATCTGGAGCTTCCCAAATCCTACAAAAATGCGTAAGTCGCACTGAGGGTATAGAACTCTTGACCGACATACACAAAGGAATTTGTGGAAATCACGCCGGAGCTAGAACCATTGTTGGTAAAGCTTTCCGGTCTGGTTTCTACTGGCCGACCGCTGTAGCAGACTCAGAGAACATCGTGCGGCATTGCAAAGGGTGTCAGTATTTTGCAAGGCAAATACATGCACCTGCACAACAGCTGCAAACCATACCAGCGTCCTGGCCCTTCGCTTGTTGGTGCCTGGATATGATCGGTCCATTTAAGAAGGCTCCTGGTGGTTTTGACCATGTCCTTGTAGCTATCGACAAGTTTACCAAGTGGATTGAGGTAAAACCAGTCAGAAAGCACACGGCAGCCAAGACCATCGAGTTCTTCACCGACATCACCCACCGCTTCGGAGTCCCAAATCGTATCATCACAGATAATGGTACGAACTTCGTAGCGCAGGAGTTTAAAGATTGGTGCAGCGATCGGAGCATCAAGCTATGTCCCGCTTCCGTCGCGCACCCAAGGGCCAATGGCCAAGTCGAAAGAGCCAATGGCGAAATAATCAAAGCGCTCAGGGCCCGGATATTCAAGCAGCTGAAGCAACATGACGGACGATGGATCAAGGAGTTGCCGGCTGTAGTCTGGGGGCTGCGCACACAGCCGAGTCGTGCCACGAAGCAAACTCCGTTCTTTCTGGTTTACGGCTCGGAAGCTATCCTACCAACGGACCTCACATACGGCTCCCCCCGAGTGGAGTTCTATGATGAATACGACGCGCAAGTGGCGCGCATTGAAGACCTCGACAGCATCGAGGAGAAAAGATTGGCTGCCCAGATCCAAGCCGCGCGTTACGCTCAGGTTCTGCGACGTTATCACGATCGATCAGTTAAGCAGAGGTCCTTTGAAGCAGGCGATTTGGTTCTGAGAAGAAAGCAAGACACCAAGGGCGCGCACAAGCTTGCGTCCCCCTGGGAAGGTCCATATATTATCAAGTCAGTCAGTCGCCCAGGCTCATATCGACTCATGACCGAAGATGGCGTAGACATCCCAAATCCATGGAACATCGAGCACTTGCAACGCTTCTACGCCTGAATCAGTTATGTATTTGTCTTTTTTATTTTTAGATTTATTTGTTCCGAGTGATTTTGGAGGGTAGTCACCCCCAGTTACGACTCGGCTTGTTCACAATGAGTTATCAATAAAGTTGATTTCATCTTTCATCTATTTCTACCACTCGCATTTCCTCTTTCGCGTCACGCACATAAAGTATGAGGGGAATAAACCTTAAATCGAGAGGGAAAGTACTCGCCAAGTCAAAGCTCTAAACATATGACAAAGACTCTGCGGCATGAGACTGAGACCAACGAGGCTAATCTACTCCGTAACAGGTCAACCACTCAGAAATTAAGGCTAGCGCAGAAAGAAAGGGAGTTGTAGACCAATTAAAAACTTATATACAGAAGTGATAATTCATACATTGTTCAAAAATAGTACTGGTTCGACCACATACTACAAATATTTTGTTTACTCTGCAGGGTCGCCAGCACCAGACGGGGCCGCTTCATCCGAGTCATCAACAACGTCCTTGGACAGGGCATTGGCGATGGGCTCGACTTCATGGAGCAGTCTGCCCACATCATCTTCAGAGGTACCGGCAGCATACCCGTGGCCGAGTGGCTCCAGGTCTGACGCCGGGAACAGCGACTTGAGCACGGCCAGGACATGGCCACAGCTAGCTTGGCTGATGGAGCAGAGCTGTCGCCGGAAGTAGCGTGGGAGCGCCCGAACGCGGTCGAGGATGGAAGCTGAAGACGATGACGCCTCCGGCTCGATCTCCTCCGCCACCACTCGGATAGCATCCTCCAGCGCTGTCTTCTCAGCGCGCAGCGCCTCAGCCTCGCCTTGCAGCCGGGCCACCTTGGCAGTGAGCTCTGCGAATTGGGACATAGTCCGATATCGATAATCTAAAGAAGGTTAGATCTGAATAAATTTTCATGTCTGACAGAAAAACAAATAAGGAAGAACATACCTCTGAGCTCGTGCACGGCCTGGGCTTCGTTGAGTTTAGCCTGCTCTACCTCCCCGCATAAATCGCGGGTGGTACGCTGGGCTTCCTCCAACTCAGCCTGTCGCTCGACTGCATCAGCCTCGAGCTCAGCCACTCGGGCCACCAAGGAGTCGGCCTTAGCAACTGCAGAAGTTAATTCTTGGATAACCAAGGCTTTAGCCTCAGCATCAGCAGCTAAGTCCTGCAAAAACAAGTCAGAAGACAATATGAATCAATATACCAAAGGTATTTGATATCAACAAGATAAAAAGTTCGGGAAGTACCTTGGCTATGTGGCCCATGCGACGATGAAGGGACAGAAACTCCTCCAGAGGAGTCAGGGGAGCACCACCACCCAGGACGCCGACCGCCGCAGAAGCTATATCGACCGTCGCAGTCTGGGGCGCCTCCATTGCTGCAGTCGGTTCAACTGCAGGAGCATGCTGGGGGCTGCCTTGTGGGACTGGCGGAGGAGTCGGCGACGCTGGTACAGGACTCGGCGGTGGCGGGGTTGGCTCCCGCTGCGACTCGGGAAGCGGACCCACAGGCTGATCGCTGAGAAGATCAGCCGAGTGGATCGGCACCTCTGGAGTTTGGATTGTTGGGGCTGCGGTCTCAATCGCCGACTGAGGCGGAGGACCCGAGAAGGGGACCTCAGACGGCGTGCTACAACATAAAGCATTTATGGATCACTAACAAAGAGCATAAAGGAAATCAAGACAAGACAAGAATACTTACAGATTAGAAATGCGCATTCTCAGGCGCTTTCCTTTCCGAGTTGGGGAAGGGAGGTCCCTCGGACTTGCAGCACTCAGAGGCATCACTGCAAGGGGAGACTGCTCTGAGCTCGTGATTGGCGGCTGGAGAGACGACTCGGCGATGCCAGCTTCATCCTTCTCCGAGTCAGACGACTCAGATATAAGGAGCTGCCGGCGGCTGGGCGCATCCCTGAACACGATCCCTGTGGAGATCTTCCGTCTCTTCAGAGCAGGAGCAGCCTTCCCACCACTCGGAGATTGCACATCGGGGGAAGGAGAGGATGACAGAGTGATATCCGAGTCGCGCAGATCACTCTCACTTTCCCCGACTGCTTCTTCACATTCAACGGCCCTGCGCCGACGAGGCTGATCCACTCCCTTTGGCATCTCAGGCAAAGGAGGGATAGATACAAAGGCCACTCGACTCTGCAAATATTGGGTTCGGTTTTGAGATTACACCCAATGGGTGGAATTGAAATAAAAACAACAACAAACTGACTAAATACCTCAGGGCGTGGATTTCCCAAGTTGAACGCCGGAGGACAGTCAGTAGTCCTCAGGGACGTTCCAGGTGCGAAGAATTTGCCAAGCCGAGCGGCGGCTTGGACTTTGTCGACGCGCTCGGGGGCTTCGCGCGTGTTGTCCCCCTCGGCGTAATATTCATACGCCGGGTGAGCTCGCTGCTTGAGCGGCTGAACCCGGCGCAGAACAAAATTGGCTGCCACACCGACGGCAGACAGCCCATTGTCCTTCAACTGGGAAATAAGACCCAGGAGCTCCCGAACCTGGTCCATTTCACTCTCCTTGGGAAGAGCGGTCCAGGATTGGGAGGGGACAGGACGAGAATCAATTTCTGGAGAGATGGCAGGCGAGTGGTTTCCTACGTAAAACCACTCAGACTGCCACCCCTTATTGGAGGTAAGGAAAGGGATGTCAAAATACTCCCGAGTTCGACCCTCGCGGAGTTGGAGTCCGGCGCCCCCGACTACTTGTGGGCAGTCGGTTCGGGGATAAGGTTTAAGGAGAAAAAGATGAATGAAAAGATTGAAATGAGGTTCTATCCCAAGATAGGCCTCACAGAGGTTGATGAAGATGGCGATGTGGAGGATAGAGTTGGGATTCAATGCGCAGAGGCAGATCCCATAGTAATGAAGCAGCCCGCGGAGGAAAGAATGCGCGGGCAAGCCAAGACCACGGAGAAAGAAAGATTCAAACACCACCAAATCAGAGGAGTTTGGGGTGGGGAAAGACTCACCGGCGGCGGCGCGCCACTCGGCGGTTTGCTGGTCGGGGAGGACGCCATCCATGACGTGTTGCTCGAGACGCTTGGTGGAGGTGATGGACTCCCTCCACTCGGCGGCGCGATCCACGGCGACCTCGGCGACGGCCTTGCCCTTGGACGACCGGGCCCTTGCTGGTGACTTCTCCTTCCGCTTCGAGGCTTCCTTCCTCTTGGGCGCCATGGCAGCGACTGGTGCTGGAGAGCGAGGAAAAAGGGTGCGGGAGCAGATCTAGGGTTTTGTTCTGGCGCAAAGGGAACTGGAGCGTCGGGGAAGGCAAATGGCAAGTAAAGGAAGAAGAATGCGGCGGGGATGGCTTATAAAGGAAGGAACCGTTCCTCCCGCGCGCGGCGCGGCGCTTGTCTCGGGAACTCAACCGACGCAGGCACGTCCCGTCGCTTTGAATTCAAAGATGCGGTAGGGAATCGCGATATCTCGCGATATCTCGACTTCCGTAAGGCGACCGTTAGGGACGCAACAGACTTTTAGGAATAATGGGCCTAATGGGCTGAAATATAGCACGACCTTTTGGTTCTGTTACGATAATAAATTTGTGGGTTCCTGAGCTAGGGTTCAGGGGCAGAAACCACTCGGTCGTGAGGCTAAAATTAGTCGACGACCAGACTCGATTTTGCAATTAATATTGCGACCTCGCAACTGATTTTTGCGTAAGGCATGCGATATTATCGCTAAATTGACTCAGAAATCTGGGTCAAATGCTGATAAGTATAAATCTTGTGAGAAGATGGCTTACCATATGGTCAAGCTGAGTCGTGGGACACGATTCGGGAGTCATGCCGAGTTCAAAGAACTCGAGGACAAAATTCTTATAAAGGGGAAACAAAAAAGCCTCTGAAGGAAAAGTTTATCCAAAATCCATGCCCAGAGGCATGGAGGCTGAAAAATCAGTCGGAATTCATAGCTTTCAAAGTCTTGACACGATCATGCTGAGTCGTAACAAGACTCGGGGGCTACACCCAATGGGTGCACCTGGAGGTGCACACCATTGATGGATCAAGTTCAAAAAGAGATTCATAATATTTATTTTGACCCTCGACCAGAATATTCTATTCTGCTCAAGGCTCGGGGGCTACACCCAATGGGTGCACCTGGAGGTGCACACCATTGAAAATCAAGATACAGATGGATAAAAGTTGAAGACCTTTGGCCAAATTCATACTAAAATTGCCCAAAGCCCGGGGGCTAAGTGTATTCACTTCGCTGTCGCGTCGTGAAAAAGAGCACTCCTTCCCCTCACTTTGACTGAAATTGAAGAATTGTTTTCAGAAACGTCTGAGAAACCACTCGGATCTTCCTTGAAACCACTCGGATGAGATCTTAGACAACTTGGAGCACTCGAATCATGCAAGAAAAGATAGAACAATTACAGCCAACGATCGGCCAAGAAGTGCTCGGGGGCTACTGTGGGGGATATAGTACCCGGGTACCTCACGAGCAAGCCTGGCGGCCCACCAAAAGGGGGCGGCCCACCTCATCGTTCTGGACCTGAAGACGTGCGGGACAAGTCGGCGCACGGAGGAAGGATCTGGAAGGAGAAGTTCCAGTTGGAATAGGAATTATTGTAAAGAAGGAAAGGATTTTTAGAGATAGGATCGGATACAAACCGACTTGTAACCCTGCCCCCCGATATATAAGGCGGACAGGGACCCCCTCAAAAACATAGGAACCACGACTCGAGCCAACTCGAATCACAATCTAAGCAATACAACACCCCAAAACAGGACGTAGGGTATTACGTCGAGTCGACGGCCCGAACCTGTATAAACCCTTGCGTCTGTCCATCCTAACCATCTTGCTTCTGATCTTTGCGATCTTCCCTACATTACAAATCACTTCCGTGGGCTACCCCGTGGAAGACTGCCGGAGATAATATCACCGACACCGCCGCAGCGACGCCTTCCTCTCCACCGGAACGTCCGCCACCATGCCACCGCGTACGTCTTGCTGGACGGCGGCAACGCGCACCAGCGCGGCCGCCCTGTCCGCCGGGACGCCGTCGAACACCAGCACGCCACCGCCATACATGATGGTCAGCTGCGCCTTGCTGGCCGCCGTCCCATCGGCCTCCTCTTCCCGGACAACGACGTCGTCGGGCGCCACGTCGGCACCTGGCATCAGGAGCATCGTCGACGACGCAGCAGCAGCCTGCGCCGTGGGATGAGGCGTCGCCACTGGCACCGGCGCCTTCCCGGCGGCTGCCGCTGCCTCGGCCCTGACGCAGCGGCTGAGCACGCCGCAAGCCACCGCGAACCGCCGACGCCCGCGACTGCATTCCGCTGCCGCCATCTCGTGTCGACAATCCTCCGATGATCAAGAGTGCTTTCATTCGGCTGGAATGGATACCTCCTCGATGGCTTTTATAGACTGACAGAGAAGGCAAAGTGCTGTTATTTTGTGCCCTCGTGGGGACAAACTTAACGAACGATGCAAACAGCCACAGAGAAAAGGCGGGTGCGGTGGCTCTGCTCGATCCGTCACGAACAAAACGTGTGATTCGCGCGCGAGCAGGCGGCCGTGACGGCGACGGGGGCATATTTTAGTCGCCCACAGATCAAACTTTTCGGCGCAGGAGGGGAAATCAAATGGGCTCATTCTGCCCGTGCGCGGCGTGCCGTTTCGCAAGTTTAGCCAATTTCCGCTAGCCAATAGCCAGTTTCTCCGTCGGTAACACATGGGTTACAAGGAAAATATGTTCCCGCGTACTTATAGCCTCAATTTGAAGAGGAACATTTGAAACTGTCCACATGTTTTTATTTTGGGTACTGAACATTCCACGGCGAACGTGGTGTTGTTCTGGTGAGATCCTATATATATATTTATGGATGGAAACGGATCGGATCCATATGGGAACGAATTTGATAGCACCTCTTACCATATTTTAACTCGAATACGAATACGGATCCAAATGTTTTCGATACAAAACGGAGGTCTCGAATGCGGATAGTTTACCGTAACAAAACGATTGTACAAGTAAAGGTTAAAGTATGAGTACAACAAGTCTAGACAAAGATTGCTCATTAATAGTAGCACATTCATCCATAATTATTTTAATAATTAACCATATAAATAATAAATAAAACTATTAACATATACATATTTGATAATATATATATTCATAAAGAAGTAGTAAAACTATATGATTTTTTTCGTCAATACATAAGTAAACTAGAATAATTATAATTATACTTTATATTTATATATCTTTATTATTAAAATTAATGATATTAGTCATTAAAATTGGAGATCACATTTAAATTGTTTTACAGATGCATTATTTGTAATAATAAAATCAATATCATAATCATTAGTCATGGAGATAACTTTTTTCAATTATTCATTATCCTTATTAATGTTCAAACGAAAATTATTTGTCATTAGTTATAGAGATAATTAACAGTTTTTTTGAAGCAAATTAGCAGGGGAGGCCCCTACTTTATATATATATATATATGTATGAAAGGAAATAATTACATGCTTTTACACGAGCTCCAGGCCCAAAAGGAAAAGAAGTGTTCTACAAGTCCAGATTAGTCATAAAAAAACTTATGTTTGTTTTGTACCTTTGATTTCCAAAGCCATTTGAAGACGGGAGACGCTTGGATAGACCCTCGAAGTTGGGAATAAGCCTTCTTAGCAATGAAAATATGCGAACCCCAAATGTAGAACCATAGATCATTCAGCAATGTGGACAAATTCAGACCATTTAGCAGTTGTTCTGGCTCACCAAACTGGTGAGCTGCAATGGATGACATTTGTAGCCAGAAATTGCTTGTAACCAGATTGTTCTTGAAGCTATGAATAGACACTTTCTCATTTTTTACAAAAAGAGAATAACTGAGGGAAAGGCCACTTGAGAATACCTAAATCCCACTGGTCAGACCAGAAGGCAGCCGTATCACCTTTATTCGCTGAGCAACTGGAAATCATAAAGAAATGATGAGATAGGGACATAATATCTCGCCACCAGAAGGATCCAACGTTTTTCCTTGTGTGTGTGGGGTGGGGGGGGGGGGGGGGGGTCCATTTTTGTAGAGATTACTCCAAGTTAACTGCACCCAAGGCAAGTCAAGCTTGTTGTAAAATTTGTGCAAAAACTTGAGAAGCAAAGTTGTGTTGTGTGTCCTCATGTCTATAATGCCCAGCCCTCCTTCTTCCTTGGAGCGACATGCTTTTGTCCAGGCAACCAAACAACCTCTCCTTTTTTTTTGTTTATATCACCTGCATCCCAGAGGCAGTGCTTTCTATATTTATCAGCTTGATCAAGGATCACCAGAGGAACTTTCATTGAGCATATATAAAATGTTGGCATTGGAGAATAAACCGAGTTGACCAGAACAAGCCTCCTAGCATATGTCAGGAACTTAGAAATCCCCATAAGATGCTTCTCCATTCTTGTGAGAATTGGCATGAACACTTGCACTGATGGCCTTGTAGTACCTAGAGGCAGTCCGAGATAGGTAAATGGAAAAGAGCCAACTTGACAATCAAGAGCAGCAGCTAGTGTGTGTATCCTAGTACTGTCAACAATAATAGGCACCAGGAAAGTTTTGTTGAAGTTGACTTTTAATCATCGCTTTCTTTCTGCGGGAAGACAATATAATTATGGAGTTTTGTGATTACTTTCATGATATTCCACTACATCGACTAGCTCTTCCAGTAGTTGTAATATGGGATTGAAATGTTGTTTTGGTTTATATGTTGAGTTTGAAATTCAATATTGATTAGAGTGTATCGAACTTCAGTCTTTTATTTATTCTTGGTATTGTAGCTTACTTTTGACGCGTGAACTTCATCAATTTAATGAAATTAGCTTCATTTTTAATAAATATATTTCGATTAAAGAACTGAATACAATAAAGAGATTTTCCCAATTTTCCCGTTGTACATTTCCACATAACTAAACAGTTCCTTTTTTTTCCTACTGATTCACACTTTTGGTCAGGCTTGATGAAGGTCAAAGAAACCTTTTTAAGTCTTGGCTCACTCCATCTTAACAATGGTGAGGACATCATGTTCTAGGAGGACCTGTGGATCGGCAATCAGCCTCTAAAGTTTCAATACCTCACATTATATAATATTGTACGGCGAAAAAATGCCACTGTGGCTACTGTCTTTAGTAGAATACCACTTAATATTTCCTTTAGAAGAACTATTTCTGGTGTTAATCTTACTTTATGGCATAACTTGGTTGCTACAATCATGCATGTCCAGTTAAATAATGAAAAAGATTATTTTAGACGGAATGCGACGCAATCGGGGTGTTTTTCGGTAATCAATGTATAAGGCTCTTATGAATAATGGTACAATTACTCGGTATAAACCAATTTGGAAACTAAAGATGCCACTTAAGATTAAAATTTTCATGTGGTACTTACAACGAGGAGTGGTCCTCACAAAGGATAATCTCGCTAAGAGGAATTGGCATGGTAGTTTGAAATGTTGTTTTTGTAACTCTAATGAATCAATAAAACATCTGTTTCTTGATTGCCATTTTGCCAAATTCTTATGGAGAGTGGTTCACATTTGCTTAGGCTTGCGTCCTCCACGTAGTATTAGACATATGTTTTGGCGTTGATGCTAAGCTTAGGAATACTATTTTAGTAGGTGCATCAGCTCTATACTGGGCTATCTGGCTTAGTAGGAACGATATTGTTTTTGACAAATATCCTAAAAAACTTACATGCAGGTATTATTCAGGAGGACATATTGGCTCCGTTTTGGAGTCAAATGCAGCAGCATGAGGAGGACAAAGTTTTAGTTGCCAACGCCTTGAAGCAGTCGTCATGCAGATTTTCGCGCACCATGGATGTAGGTTTAGTAATAGGATTGGCTTTACTTGAAGCCTGTTTGAACATGGATGCGTTTTCTTTGTCCAGTTGTTTTCCCCTTTATGTCTGAGCAGACGGATGACGGATGTGCTGCAACTCTTGTAATAAGGTGCTATGGCCTTCTTTGAAGGTCAAAGCTGAATTTTATTCATTATCTAAAAAACAGTTCCTTTTTTTCACCGGCAAGACGTACAACGAACGACACAACCTGCGAACAGGCTGACGACGTCGCTCACGAAGAAAGGAGAATAAAAAAGACCAGTCCACGCCGACGTCGATCGAGAACGACAACGCCACGCACATCGATCAGCACGCGCATCCTCGTGGGGTACCAAGCTCAAGCCAGCTGCCAGCAGCGTCTCCTTCCTCCCGCCCCACCTTGGGTGGCGCTGCCGCCTGGCGGGCAGGAGCGTACGGCGCGCGCGCGGCGACCCTCTCCCTCCTCTTCTCCAAAAGCCGCTGCAGCGACGCCTTCCTCGCAACCTGCAGGTCTTGGCGAGCGGCGGCGCGCATCACCTCCGCGGCCCTGAACGCCGGGATGCCGTCGAACACAAGCACGCGCCCGCCGTACAGGATCGTCATCTGCGCCGGCGCCGGCGTCGTCGCAGCCGCAGCAGTCGTCTCCTCCCTGGCGACGTCGGCTCCCGGCATCAGCAGCATCGTGGACGCCGCCGCCGCTGGATGCGCCTCGGAACGGCCATGAGCCGCCGCCATGTTGCCAGCTGCGGCGACGGCCTCGGCCCTGACGCAGCGGCTCAGCACGCTGCACGCCACGGCGAACCGTCGTTGCCGGCCGCTGCCGCAATCCGCTTCCGGCATCGGAGCCATCACGATCGCTTCCACGATATATCCACACTAGTGAATTTCCCGAGCCCGTTACGAGCTTCTGTTGGCACGTTGGTGTTGCTTTCCATCCGGGACGACGGCACGATGGCATTAATAGGGTGCCACAGCTGGGCATCCTCGTGGGACCAATAGCGCGATTCGGCTCTATCGGCACGGAGAAAATGCGTGGCCGAAAGCCCAAAATGGTTTGTGGCTGTCAGGCTGTGTGTGGTGTAGATGGATGATGGATCGGACGCCGAGGCTCCTGAGACGTGCCGACGTGCCGTGTGTGCTTTAGATTTTCCTGGCTTCCCACGCGGGGTTTGAGCTGGCAGCGGTGAGCGCGCGTGCACGGATTCGGTTGGGGGGCTTCGGCGCGGGAGAAAATGGGCCGCGCGTTTTGTCCGTGCGCGTGGGGGCTTTTCCCGGATTTGCTATTCCCCGCACGTGCGGGGAAAATGCAGCCGCATCACGCTCTGATGAGAGCAGCTGCACGCAAGGCTCGGTCCTTCAGCTGGTCGGCCTGGTGAGCCCCACCTGCATGCATGCAGTGCACGGAAGGCTGCTCCAACTGGTTCCGAAGCAGCATGGCGCAGCCAGCTGGTGGCCCCGCGCATGCATGTTTGAGTAGGCTCCTAGCCGGCCGTCTCGTTTGATGTTTTTTCTTTCTGATTTTTCTTTTTTATTCTTTTTACTATTTCTTTTTCATGTGTATAAATTTTATTCTTTTACTTTAAAAAATTATTCTACGAGACATACCGTTTGTTCTAAATGTATAACATTTTTTCCTTCTCTATATATTTTTTCAATAGTCCCTAATAAATATATTTGCTTCACATGTATATAGTTTTGTTGCATGAGTTACACTATTTATTTATTTTTTATCTATTTTATTTCTCCTGTACATAACATTTGTTTCAGTTTAACTTACTTCTATGTCATTAGTTTAGATGATTTGTTTCACATATTAATATTTATGTTTCTTCTATACGATATTCTTTCCTCAAATTAAATGAGTTGTTTCACTTTTAACTCATGTATGATAATATTTTGTTTCACAATATGATTTGTTCCACATATTAATATTAATGTTTCTTCTATACAATTTTTTTTCCTCAAATTACATGATCTGTTTCACTTTTAACTTCTGTATGATAATCTAGATGATTTTGTTCCGCATTTTAATATTAATGTTCCTTCTATACTATGTTTTTGTTCCTCAAATTACATGATTTGTTCCACTTTTAACTTTTGTATGGTAATATTTTGTTCCACTAGATGATTTTGTTCCGCATGTTAATATTGATGTTCCTTCTGTACGATACTTCTGTTCCTCAAGTTACATGATTTGTTCCGCTTTTAACTTCTATATGACAATATTCTGCTCCACTAGATGATTTGTTCCACATGTTAAAATTTATGTTCCTTCTGTACGATATTTTTGTTCCAAAATGTTAGATTATTTGTTCTTGTTATTAAAATCTGATGACATTGTTCTTCCTATTTTAAAAATGTTCTAATTCTTTTTAATTTTAAACATAGTCATGTGTGGTCTAGTTTTGAAGATTTTGTGATAAGAAATCTAATGGTGAAATCGGAATTTGATTTCGATGACTAGTTCATGAGATATGATTTGTTTTAAAAATCTTTTTTCGTGGGTCCCACGAGCCTGACACAATTTGGACCAGTCTGAGACTCTGAGGCTAGTGCTGGAGCGCTCACGGGAAACAGTTTGAGCGCTGGGTTGTGCGGCGTTGGTTCTAGTGCCGCATGTGTGGCCAATAGTCGGCCCCGGCTTTTCCCCTCTCTTGCGCGGTGCGGACAGATCGTCGCTGCTCGGCTACCCGCTTTCCTTGCGGTGATCAGCCGACGACCACATCGCGCACGCTGGCAGCCACTTTCAGGCAGAATCTGCTTGCGGATAAAACGAGGGTTCAGTGAAAAAGTGTTTACATGCAAGGTATAGTTTATTAACAAGCCTGGAACTAACAACAATGTATTTACAAAGTAATAGTGTGGCCCAAGAACATTTTATTTGTCTAACCCATAGGCCAACCCAGGAAAACCTTAAGTTGTTGGAGGTTTTTATGGGTCGGTCCACATCGCTGTCATGACGTCTTAGTGGGTGAGGGACCCAGGAATACCTTTATCCCACACCAACCTCTACCATTGAACGGCCTTTGAGGCCATCGCTAGTGGTGAGCAGATTCGTAGTTACAAAAAGCAGTTGCCTATGCATATTCCGTGAACTGGATCATTCTTCTCTAGAGGTATGGACCCATGCATGTTTATGTTTTTCTCTCCGATTTCAGTACGCTCGCTCATCATGACACAAAGTTGTGTGTTGATGAAGTAGGTAATTTTTTTTATCGTTGCTGGGAACTGATGAATCGGTGCAAAAAGAATAAACTGACTCATCTCTCTTCTCAACGATTTAATATGCTCTACTGGTTGAATCGATTCGTGCAGTTGCCACATAAAACCATGAACTTCTTTACCTTCTTCACTCGAGATGGCCTCCTCTTCCGGCAGCATGGTCAAGACATGTGTGGCTCGGGCACCACGCGTGCTTCACATCGAAAAGACGGGCTGCCCGCCATATCAAGGATCACGCTGCGTTCCTAGATCCCCGGTCCGGCATTGCCATGTTCAGCCAGCTCAGCCGCAGGAGGCGTTCATGCGTGAGCGCGTGACGCGTGTGCAGCATATCGGCTCATACTTTCCACGACACTGTGAAGGCAGCAGCATTGTTGGACGTTTGCCAGGACTTTGGTAGGTATCTCATCTGATTCAGGACTACAGTAAAACCTAATTATGATTTAGCTTTTGTCTGACTTTGGTAGGAATCCGCCAGCTCCTCTCGCCAGAATCCGTAAGCTCCTGGCCGGATTTGGCTGGGTCAGGATGTCGACGACGTCCGGACTTAGGAAGAAGAAAGCATTGGCGGCGGCGGCAGCCCCATCCCGTACCCTAGGTCATGATGCCATCTCGGCGGCGACGGCATCCTCCCTCGCTCGTGGTGCCGGGTCAGCAGCGCCGACCCGCTCTCTCGGATGCGGTGGCGGGTCTCAGCAGCGCCAGGGACTCACCCTTCCATCAGTGGTGTCAGCAATGGCGTGGCGACGGCTATGAATGGATTCCCTTTCCCTCCTTCTCCATTTGATGCATCCTGCGGAGATGGCTATGGCAACACTTCGGCTTTCTTTGATGCGGCCGGCGGTGATTCCTCCTCTCCCGTATCATGGTAATTTCCTGCTATTGATTCATGTGCATGGTTCTGGTTCCATGGTTCCTTCTTCCTTTAATGTGTAGATTGCTGCAACCTGTAAAAGTTTGAGATGCTAGGTATAACATGGTTGCTTCTGCAGGCTGTTATATCATGTTTTGTAATTGCTGCAACCTGTAAAGGTTTGAGATGCTAGGTATAACATGTAAAAGTTTGAGATGCTAGGTATAACACGTAAAAGTTTGAGATGCTAGGTATAACTGTAAAAGTTTGAGATGCTAGGTATAACATGTAAAAGTTTGAGATAATATCATGTTTTGTAATTGCTGCAACCAAACTGAATGTGGTGCTAACATACTGAAAACATTTTGAGATTTTAGAGTTTGAGATCTGAGCACATACCTGTACAGGTTGCAGCATAAAGTTTTTTCCTCCTAGCATACACATATGTCAGTTACTGTGAGAATGGTAGTTAAGTCCCATTTTTGGGAAGCATATACTTGTACTCCAACTGTCCTACCTTTTCAAGACAAAAACCAGCAACAGTTTCTGTTTTATAAAACTTAGCCTCCACAGTTTTGCAAGTGGCATATTCTACT
The DNA here is from genome assembly GCA_015476505.1 of Urochloa ruziziensis. Classification (NCBI taxonomy): domain Eukaryota; kingdom Viridiplantae; phylum Streptophyta; class Magnoliopsida; order Poales; family Poaceae; genus Urochloa; species Urochloa ruziziensis. Next base: position 44,056,833 of record CM027118.1, on the reverse strand, counting down.
ACTGATAATTCAGAGTGAAAGTCACAGGCATGTTTTATGGAGCAGTTCTGTAGGTTCTAGTTGTAGGCTGTGTTTTCGATTGGTTTTCTTTCATTTTTAATCAGTTTAAGCTCTAGGTGATGTAAATGAAGCTCTATGGTTTTCATATACTTGACCATGGAGCAACTTCCCTGATATTGTCGTCTGATATTAAGTTAACATTTGTGCCTACTATATTTGTTTTGCAGGAAGTGCTCTGAAGCATTTGGAGGCTGTTATGCATGGTGAGTGTGCTGGTGGACCTATGTTTCTCTGAATTAGTGACAGAACCTGTGAAATGTCTATTTCTGAACCTGTGGTGGCTGTGGAATGCCTATTTCTGAACATGTGGTGGCTGTGGATGTTAAATTTGGTGATAGATCATAGCCTGTTAATTTTTTTGTTGCCTGTTCTCTAAAAACATGTGTGCTCCTGGCTGCTGTGAAACATTAGAACTTGTTTGGTGGCTGCTGTTTATTTCTGTACTTGGAACAAATGAAAGCATAGAACTGCAAGAGGCTATTGCTTGCCTTGTCTCCGTTTTTTTTTTTGATATTGTCCCTGTCTCCGTTGATTTCTGGCAGATGATGAGAGCACATGTAAAACTGAAATGGTTGTAGTGCATGTGAATGGTTGTAGTGGCTGTACAGATTTTATTGCTGTTTAATTTTCTCCTATGTATATAATATAATCATTATGTTTATGGTTTCTAAGAATTATTGTAATTATGTTTCTGTTATTCATGCTTGATAGTATTCTATCAAATAGCCACACAATAGTATACACAAATACATTTGTAGTTTATCACATCTCAGTGTAAAGCATTAAATAGCTTTCAGACGGATCCTTTGTCTGTGGGTTGTACGAGCTTATAACTGTCTGGATGATATATTCGAAGTTGTTGGAGACACACCTGTCTGTAGGGTTGTACATGCCAGCTGCAAAGCAAAAGGGGGGGCGATTGGGGGTTGTTCACGGAGAAAACGTGGGGATTCGGAGGAGGAAGAACAATCGACACGACGGGAACAGGAGTCAGCCCTGCGATGGTCATTCGTTGGGCGTGTTTAAATGAGTAAAAAGTGATGAATTTTTTTTGCATTGGGCCGCGTGCACAGAGAGAAATGAACTGACATGGATTTTTAGGAAATTTGAAGGAAATAAACAAGGCCGTTGTTGGCACCGATCACCATACTTTTAGGCCGTTGGGACCTTGTGGGGTGCAGTGAGCGTTGGTTTGGTCTTGCGCACGCCGCAGCATGTGAGCCGAGCGAGCGGTGGGCGTGTGTGCACGCAGTCAGTTCAGGCCGCGCGCGTTTTGGCCGTGCGCGTGGGGCCTTCTCTCGGCTAGCTGGCTTCGCCCCGAATTCCGCGGCGCATGTTGCCGCCAGCTTTCGGCGCGGCGGGCGCGCGTGCAGGTCGGCACGTCGTGATCTCTTTAGATTGTTTCCCATTTTTTTTTGAGGGCGATTGTTTCCCACTTGTACTGGTACATAAATGTTACCGTATTTTTCTACCTCAGAGGTTGTACAAATTTTTATTTTTTATTTAGTACTTTTTATATAGATATTAATATTTTATTACGAGAATAACATTTGACGCAACAGCATTATGAAAATATACCTGTGTTGACATTTCAATTGACGGAAATCAATTTGTTTTCTTACCAGTAATGACAATGAATCTGAAATCTTAGTATTTTCTAGCGTGGTGTTTTGAAACAAAGCACTACTAATTGCATATTGAGCCGTGCAAAGAAGGAAAAATGAGGCTATAAGAATAGAGCTACAGGTTGCTAAGATTTTGGACTCTTCTCATCTGAATATTTCAGAAAAATTTTAGCCAATATTTATGAATCTCATTAATAATAAAATTTCAAGATCTATCTAAAAGTTGAATATTCTTGCATTGCCGGTAACTAAGAGTCCAGCACAGAAGAGAAAGTAATAGAGAAGGGTCGATGTTACGATGCAGACTCAGCAGAGGCAACACAGAACAGGAATATGATCACAGCTCATAGGAAAGGACCTGGAACAGGAGAAGAGCACATACTAGCTACTGCATTCTAGCATCCATCCCATGGAATTCGGCCTATACCAGGTCGAGTACAAGATAATAGTATAAATCACATTTGACTAAGCATATAATATTCAATTGACACCCATTTATGATGGGATTGTTTTAATGTTATTTATGGAGCAATTTAGCATGCTTTGGGCATTGTAATGCTAAAATTGGCATACACTAATTCACTGCCTTTGCCCAAAGAAATTCAGTCCAGCGTACCACAAAAATGAAATGAAGTCTAGATGCTCAGAGCTGAAATGGTAACGATGTAGAGAAGGCTTCAAACCAATACTTTGTCCCATTCCAATTTTTTAGTTGATGCTAATATAATGGAATATTCAGAGAAGCATTTCACTAAACACCTACCGAGCAGGATCATCCCAAAACAATATTAGGAACAATAATATTATAAATTCCAATAGACAGATGCCACAACCTTTCTTATCTAAAGCAGAGCAGGGATTTAAGAATCTTTCAGTGACGATTCAATCACGCAAGTAAAAAAATAAGCGAGCTACAGGCTGACATACACTCAATGTAGCAGCCGGAGGTCGTACTCGAATCGTTGGTTCGACTGCTGTTGCTGCCCCTTGCCATCCCACGCCGCCGCGCTGCAGCCCGAGCAAGCAGCCGGCGGCGGCAGGCCAAGCGAAGGGCGCCAGGCCCTCACTCACTTATAGTCCGGCAATCGCTGTGGCCAGTGCATATGGAGCCATCGAGGCGGGTGGCGCAAGAAGGGAAGCGACCAGTCTCGAATCTCGACACAAGGATATTTTTGAGATGATACGATAGTGCTTTGTGCTGAAGATTAAAGAAAAATACAGTTAGTGGTGAGATTATTTAGGACAAAAGGCCTTGATCAATGTAATATACCTGATTGGTACACAAGAGATTAGATATTTTGATGGGCCGAACTCCATAATCCTGATCGTTCTTTTCAACTTGATGAATGCTGCACGGAGTGCTATGAGCTAATAAAGAAAACAATAAACATGGACAAGATTGTTTAGTGGCACATCAATTCATTCATGTGATCTTTGCGGACGGTGATAGAATTGAGAGTTTGCCTGTGCTTTGAGGTTGGACTCGGTCATTAAAAGATACTAGGAAGGATTACACGCTAACGCCGCGCCTGTTATAGATTACACATATATAATTACTTTCATTACTATGGGTGTATCTAGATTATCTGTATCATTTAGTTTTAGTGATCAGCAGCAACATACATGATAGAACTTGAGACTACTGAATGTAGTAGGTAATGTGCACAGAAGATAGACACGGAGCAACGATCATGGATAGTGGTGGTTCATTCTGACATGACCCATCAGCAAGTTCAGATGGCGGCAAGACAGATGTTCTCGACCATAGAAAGTGTGGCCGCGTTAACACCAAGTGTGCACCTATAAGGGCATTTTTATATCACCGCACTGGAGTTTTTGGGAATTGATAAGGACCGGAGCGACGCGTTGTGACATTGGTGGCCTGCTAGCCGGTGACAACAAAAAGAACGGAGAAAACAACCTGAAAAGAGGAACTACGGTCTAGCAAACGCATCCACCCAAAAACGGTGGCAGTGAGTTTCACACGTGAAGTTGATGAACACAAGGAGGGTAGTGCCACCTTCCACGGCAACGACACCACTTCTTATCCGAGCAGGGGCTTGAGCGGAGGATAGAGAAGGCGAGTCGACACATGAGAGAGAAATTGAGTGAGTAGCTGGACAGCGCAACGTTTGTGTCTCGTTCTTAACTTCATTGAGGAGGCAATAACAGCTCTCTAATGCGTAAGGGGCACCACGATTTCATTTGCCAACAATACAAAGTATTAATACGTGGTGACTGAGCATTGTGTAATAGCGCAACGCTAGAACCCTGGAATAACGTGGCAAGCGAGAATGCACCGACTCTCAGTGGGCTCGCTTTTCTTTGGCGACATGGATGTACCTATTTTTTCTAAACACATTGTCGAGATAGCAGCACGCATGACACTCGTATGCAAAGCACAACGTTGAAAGTCTAAATCCATATGGCAACTGAGGATACACTAACTCTAAGTGAGCACGTAACACATATGTACTTATTTTTTCTAGATGCAAAATTGAAATATGAAAAAAGTATAAAGAAAGCTGCAATACAAAATCAAGATAGTCAAAAAATAAAAACGGCTACAGTAGCCGGATCGCTGGGAGGCCACCAATCCTCCCAGCGATATAGAGAGATATATGATGCGAAAAAAGATATGACGCAAAAGATTGTTTACCCTGCTACTTTGTTCAACGTATGAGACGTGTAATCTTTCACATTCAAATGTAGTATTGCTTAGTTACCGTTTGCACTCTACTTTGCATGCGTGGTTCCAACACAAAATGTGGTATGCGCCACATGTGATCTATCCAAATATTTCCATTTACTGCGTCCATAGACTTCACCACCACGACAAAATTTTCACGGAGGGGCGGACATTACAGAGCCAAAAATTTCGCAACCGCAATATGTAAAGAATCGTCCAAATTATTCTGACTATAAACCAGGTTATCATCCATTGACTAACCCGACTTAAGCAAATAATCCCGGTAGTCCCCGGTATGCGTCTCGAGCATCGCCTAGGAACAACTCGCATACTGTTTTACATCTTGACTACCATCACAAGGATACATGAGAGAGCAAACTTTTAAAATTTATTAAAAGTCTTCGTCATCTACAAAAAACTTCATAAATTAAAGCTACAACATATATAGATTAGAACATGTGGAATTTCAACAATTAGGACGAGGTTCTATCTCAACTTAGCTGTATGTCTAGGTGGTTATCCTACCATGTTTACTAGATTGAGAGTATTATCGCAGTGGAAAGATAGAGAGTATTAAGGTGCAATAATGATGCCTTGCTCATAGGACACCACTTGCATAAGCTTGAGCAACTTCCACCATACATCCACTTTGCCGGCTTCGGCGGGATGAAGGTGATCATCACTCCTAAGAAGGCAACCTGCAAAACGACTTATCGACAGTATCGTTAGTACATTGCGTACTAGTAGGACTTTTTCATAATACTATACATTTGGTGGATGCATAAGGCTAGTCAAGTTTTAACATTTAATTATGAAAAGTGAGCGTATCAAGTGAATAAGCAAAAGACCGGCATCTATCACTATATCAAGCATCAATACATTTGCATAAATAAAGTGACCATGTATCATGAGCTCAATCTTTCATGAACTCCATTTCGGTAACTCTACCTTGAATCCAAGTAACATGAGCGTGTTCCTTAACCATGGAGCCCGGCTATTACAATAGATTAAACCCTGCAGGGGTGTACTAATTTGCCCCCACGAAGTGCAAGCCCAACGCCTATATCCATGGCCTAGGATAATGGTTGAATCATACCTTCGACCTTTCGCATACCCGCACCCCGGTTATGAACGATCTATCGGAATGGTTAGATTCACCGGACACGAGCCAATCACACCTCAACCCAATCCCGCACTGAATCTGGTCAAGACAAGGTGCGACTTATGGTACTTAGCTTGCCATTCCCATATTAGGTATGTGCTTAGTACGCAAATGTGCCCAAGTACCCGGCGACAAGGACTCGGTCCTCAATCAACTCAAGCAAGTCTAAGCCATTGAGTTCCTTTCCCAACATGGCCCTACGGACTTGCTCAAGTCTCGAATCATCATTTAAAGTTGCTCATCTTTTAATATTTCTCACATACTCAAGTATAATTAATCAAATATCCTACTTCTCGCGAGTGGTGGTGACCTTGCCACCTCTCGGCTTCTACCGTACTAAGCATGGCTAAGCAATTTATCGAGATATCTAGCATTCATACTTTTACTTAAATAAGTTAAGCTAAGACCAAGAGTTGACATGTCTAATAGGTTCTGCTCATTGCATATGTCTAAATAGAGCTAAACCCATACACAACCATTAATAAATAATAGAAATTAACATTCTGAAAATAGAGTTGAGATACATAGGTGACTGCCTGAGAAGGATGCCCCATAATCGCAACTCTCTGAAACGTTAATCTCTAAGAAAAGAATATGAATGCATAAATTAGAAAGAATGCATATGAATGGATATGCATATGAGATGTAATGACACACGAGAGGTAAATGGCTAGCATGGCTCAAGGTAATTAAGCAAGCAATCGAGATTGATATTATGTTACACTAGTCTAATATAAGATGAAATGCCAAACAATTAATCATACATGTGCACAAAATATTCTAAGACAAGTTATATTATGATAATTCAATTAAGACTAGTTGTGATTATTTTAATTGCCATAAGAACTACAACAATTAGCATACTACAACCTAAGCAAGCATCAAACATGGAAGTATTTTATGGTTGCTAACAATATTTAGAGTTGAGCATGGTCATGCAAGTTAGTTAGCAACACTACTTGACCAAAATTAGCCAATTCAAGAATTGAGTGGTAGTTCTATCATCACATCTTATTTATGAATAAAACACCATTCCAGTAATTAGATGTTAGTTAAAGCTGTTATACTTGAGTAAAGCAAGCATCATCATTTTAAGTCATATCATAGCTATTTCTAACCTTATAAGGCATAGTTCATTTATTTTTAGTTAGTCAAGGCAATATATATTTCACATAAGCACACATAATTCTCTAAGCCTTTTACAACCAAACTAAACATAGAACATGCATATTAAAGTTGTATTCTTGTGCAACTAAACTATGAATGCTATCAGTTACAAACATGTTAAGATCCTAGGTAACTAACAAGGTTGGTTTCATGATTTTAGAAGTATTAGAGGATTAATCATATTTTTATCATGTTATACCTAGCAATGCAATCTTTAGGATGATAGAAGTGCATACAAGAATGCAAGCTATTTTTATCATATTACTACACTAATCCAAGCCATGTAAAACAAGATATAACAATTAAATCCCACACAAGACTTAATTCTATTTTCGTCACTCAGAATGGCAGAACCGTAATTAACTTGGTAAGATGCTGAAACTGTGATTGCCGGTGATTCTGGCGACCGATAACTTGGTTAGATGTTGAAATTGTGGTTGCCAGTGATTCGTTCGACCGATTGCATTGGGGTTTGATCCTAGAGCTTCCTTAGATGACGGAGAGTAAGTTTTAGGTCATCACAATGACATGCATAGGGTTTGGGTGACATGCATGGACAATGGGGATAAGCTTCCATGGGAGGTCCGTGGAGGAGCTTTCAATGGAGGGGAGAGGAGGGGGAAACTATGGGGAAGGCTCACCAAGTATGGGGAAGGACGATTTGAAGGGCTGCAAGTTGAGGAAGAGCAGCGGTGGAGGAGATCAGTGATGAACTTCTTTCACTGGAGTTGGAGAAGAAGGGAAGAACTTCCTGTGGAGCTTGCCCTTGGAGGGTAGGTCGCCGTGGAGGAGGGGGAGGGGGCGCCCTTGGCCTGGGCCAAGGCCTGTCCGGCCATCCCTACCCATGGAGGCATCAAAGGGGGGAAGTTGAGGAGGAGGAGCTCCTGTTCTTGGTGGGGAGGAGAAGAAAGGATGAAGGAGGGAGAAAGAGAACTGGAGAGAGGAGATGTCGTGGCTTTTAGGGGGGTTTGGGAGAGGGGGCGATGCCCTGGGTAGGCCACGTGCCCGGAAAAACGGCCAGCACATCACGGGCTAACGACATTAGGCGGATTTCGCGATGTAGATCGAAAAGTACAGGGTTTGTGTAAAAGTTTACATAGTTTTTTAAAAAAATCTACAGAGTCTCCGCAGAAATCTACAGAGTTTATGTACTTTCATAGAACAAAGAAAACTATAGAGAATCCATAAATTTCTCCTGATAATCCGCAAAAATATGCAGAGAATCCGTAGAAACGTGCATATACTCCATACGAAAAACATCTAGAAAGGTGATTCTACGAATTTTGGTTGGATTTCTAAGGTTAAACCAAGAATAGGATGTTTGGAATAGAACGGGACCCATTCATGATCAATTCAAGATTAAAGCATCTAGAGATGTCCAAACATCATGAACCAAATTGAGGAGATAGTATGAATCGAGAGAGATCAATTTAGCTCATAATGTAAGCTTAACAAGGTATTCCTGTTTGGGTCGTTACACAATACGTCACGCCGGTACATGTGGAGCAGTACGTAGCAGCACCCGTCTGCGTCGTACGGAGTACATGTCCACAAGTACAGGATATAGGCAATGGAATAGTCGCACTAGCACACGGCCATCCGCTCGCTCATCGTTCGGCTTCAGAACGCACGTCGGCCGGGGAGCAGGACAGGGACAGGGACAGAGCACCACTTGTCGCGCGCACGATAGTAACGCGAAGCCGGAGACTTCCGGACCCGGCGCGATCGGATCGGAGTGCCGGCCCGGCAGGGTCCCCCCGGCGACGACGTTGATACGCCTGCGTCGCGTCGGCGTGCGCGAACTCGCCGCGTCACGTGCTTTCGTGCAGGCGGAGACGGTCGGCAAGAGAGGACACGAAGCATATGCAATCCCGGTGATTTTGGCCTCCATCTACGTCAGAGGCTCCCTCCGAGCGGAGCAGGACCAGCCGTCCAGCAGCGTGCGTGCTGAGCGCCTCATTTCTTTCCGTTCTCAATTGCGTGTCGAGAAAATAACGTGCGGAGGAGGAGGGCTGACCTGCTGACTGGCTAAGGTACCGCGTACGTCCACACGTCGTTCATTCTGTCCAGTCCAGTAGGGCGCGCCCAGGTGTGTGGCCTCCATCAGTTGTTTGAAATTTGGGCATTTTGATTTGGGGGCACAGGAACTTTTGAAAATCTGTGGTGCGTGCCCGCGGAGAAGGTAGGAACGAAAAAACATTGCAATTTGCATAGCATTGATTGAAGACATATATCTTTGTGTAATGGATCACAATATCTGTTTTGTTTATCGAAATCAAAACGTAGCGTATAGCCAAATCGTCAAACAAATGCATGCTCGTCGGAAACGGGGACTTTTCACGCGATGCTAGCAGTATTGTTAACTTTGGTGCATATTCAACTCTAAAATTATTATGTGGTACTAGTAAGAATTGAAACTGGATGCTTTGGTTGCTGGTGGATCAGTTGGCAAAACAGATAAGGTGACACAGATCCTTTGATACGGATGGTGCATGGAGGCATACCCTTGTGCTACTGCAACACATCACCGTCATAATCAAAACATGTCCTACATCCTTTCCACAAGCTACAGCGTTGGGATAGTCGTGCTAGTGCCAAACATCCACATGAGAAGGAGGAGAGGACGAAGCTTCGTGGAACTACCCCTCCAGCCGGCCTTTTCCCCCTCATCCCTCTAACCCTACCCACTTTGTTGACTGAAGAGAGAGCGACAAGGCACCACGCGCAGTCAACATAGAAAATTGCCGTCCCGGAAGGCACCGGAGAGACCACGCCATGCAATTTCCACGCTTTTGAAATGGTAAACATATAATAGACCGAAGAGACTATATGGCCCTAGAAGCGGACGTGTACCAACTCATGATATGATAGAGAGAAGGTCGCAGCCGGCACCACGCCGCACATGTTTCGTTTTTCTCTGTCTATATTCTCTTCACCATTCTACTTGTTGATAATAACTTCATTCTACTCAGGAAAAAGTAGCGAAAAGAAAGATGATCTAACACTCCTAAGAGCTAGTAGGAACACAAATCAAAATCTTCATGACCAAACGGCCTTCCAATGCAAATTAAACTCTCTACTTTATTTCCCAAAAGTACACCGACAAGCATTAGAGAACAGATCACTATTCTTAATAATTAAGATGCAATTGTACATTAAGATAATAACATCACAATAGATGAAAAAGACACGGTCTCTATCAATCCGAGACTAATGGAGCTGCCGGCCTAGCTAGGAGCCATCGATCATCGATGGAGCAACACATAATTAATTAGCAAAAGAATTCCTCGTAGTAGTGCTGAAGAATTCTCAAACAGAGACAACCTGGATTAATTAGATCGTACGTCATGGTGGTGGATGATAACCGTCAGTACTTGTGTCCCTTTTTATGAATAATCTGAATAGGAACTGAACCTTGCCGGATTCTGAACGTTTTCAGAGCCCGAGCCATGAGGGAGCAGGCTTGCCGCTTCCGGCGACGTCTTTCGCCTCAGGCACCGGGGACGCCGTCACCTTGTTGTAAGGCTCGGTGGCGCTGATCCTGCCAATCCATATATACGTACACATATTTAGTTAGGTATCATCCAGAGTTGTCGCTAGACAAGTTGAACAATTAATCAATCTCCAACAGGTGAATTGGAGAACCAGATGTAAGGCGTAGGTCCTAACCTGTGCTTCCTCTTCTGGAGGAACCTCTGCAGCGACGCCTTCCTCGCGATGGGCAGGTCAGGGAGCGCCGCCGTCGGTGGGCTGGCGGCTGGCTTCTCATCTTGCACCGCCGGTTCTCCTTTGCTCCGTGCCGTAGCCGACGACCCCGACCCGGCCATCTGCATCAGCTCCTCGGCCTTGTCGGCCGGGAAGTCCTCGAAGACGAGCACCCGGCCCTCGTACATGATGGTCAGCGGCGCCTTCGCCTGCGCCTCCGGCCTGCAGACAAAGCATACTCAGCTCGCCGTCATCAAGCCCGAGACTTGGCCGAGAACTCCTCGATCTGTCAGATGAAGATTACTCACCGCTGTTGCGACGGCTGCATCGTGCCGGCGCGCGTGGGGAAGAGCTGCATGGTCCTGCCGTCCGCGTCCTCATCGTCCATGTCCGTCGTCTCCACCAGAGGCGGCAGCCGAAACGCGCTGTCGAGGCTCCCCACCTGCTGCTGCTGTTCCCGCATGTACTGGCGCAGGAGGCCGCACGTGGCTGCGAACCTGCTGCTGCTGCTGCTGCTGCCGGCAGCCGCCATCCCCTCGTCGGTGAAGCAGAGCCGTGCCGTGGTGCAGGTGGTGTTGAGAGTTGGTGCTTCGGCGGTCTCTCTGCTGTCGATAGCTTGGTTCGCCCGGGCGCGTCCTATATAATATATTACACCGGTGTGGGGCAGCTAGCTCGGCAGGCGCCGGCTTGTGTTCCGTCTCCTTGTGCGTTGGACGAGTGGCCGGCGCGGGAACGAGCACGTGAAATGCGAGGGAAGATCGAGTGGAGCGCAAAGGAAAGTGACGCGGGAGGCCGGCTGCAGCCAACCACAGATCTGCAAGCCCAACCGCACGCATGGATTTTTCATGGGCCGCAATCTTTTCGGTACAGATTTTAAGGCTGATAGGCAGCTTGTCTTTTTTTTTCCCCTTGCAATTCATGTTTTACAGTGTGTCTTTTCCTTCACATGTGTCTACTCCAAATTCTTTTTTTTTCTGCGTATACTAGTCCATCAACTGCACCGGTCAGGATAGCTTTTTCTTTAATAATTACAAATTAGGTGGTGCTTATATTTAAAAAAATACTAAATTAATAATGTAGTCAACATGGACTCTTTACATTAATTTAGAGGGTTAGATCATCATAAAATCTGATGTTGTAGGAGTAATGTAATCAACTTGGACTCTTTAGATTAATCTAAAGCGTTCAATCGTCATCATAAAATTCGACGGTGTTGAAAAGGTAAGAGTAACATGTAAGATTTGGTACGAAAAATTCGTCATCCTTTATAGTATAGATTTGCTAAGTAATAAGATCAGTAAACAAATATTCATGCCTTAAATTAAAGGACTGATCCACCTCGATTATTTGGTAACTAGCAGTATGCCCGTGCGTTGCAACGGGAGAAATAAATCTATACAAGTTATGTTTTAATATTTGCAAGGTCCTTGCAAAAAAATTTCTATGCAAAGATATCAAAATTTAAAAGTTTTTTGTTAGATTGATTGTAATTGTTTAAAGCTTGGTCATCCCTTTCCCCCTCCTCCTTAATGTTCAAATGTGTCTGCTTTGGAAATTATTTTCGTGCTGCCCCTTTTGTGTCTTGAGTGAAGTTTAAATTTGTTTATAATGCAAATTCAAAGTAAAACTATTTCATTCTTTTAATAGTAAATATACTTGTGCTTTGCAATGGAAAAAATCATCACACACCTTGGTCCAATATACATGTCACAAAACTCAGGTGATAACTTATTTTATGGTCTATGTCAATTATTTCTAAGATAGACTAAATTTTTTTGCTCAAATAGGTTCATAAACGTGAAGGCACCATAGGCTAGAGCAAGAACTATGACATTGACTTGCATGCTCGAAGCAGTGATATAAAATCTAGAGTGATTCAAATAAATAAAAGTTCAAATGACTCCAAAATTAGTAACACTTCATCTCTTCCATAGACCACTGGTGTTCCACATCGACGTATCAAGCCTGGACCTTTTTTTTTTCGTAAAAGCAGGCCGGACTTTTTATTTCATAGACTTCCTCACGTACTTGTGTTGTAGCAGGAGTAGTTGCATTTTGCCGTGTTCCAATCCAATATGCCGCCTCCTCCTATTAGGTTTCCTTTTGTTGCTTGCGTTGGTGAGGGTCAGGCCTTCTTTTTTTGTCGGAGGGCGGAGTCAGACTCATGGGGCCCACCTGTCAGTTGGACCGTAAAAGGGGCAGAGACGTTCCTTGCTTTACTATTAGGTAAAGATTGTTGTAAGTTCTTCAGAATCTTTATACTTACTTTTCATTTGTAACATTATCCTTTCTTGAAAGTCGGGTATCCAAAATACTTTAGTTTAGTATGCGGAAGGTCACCTGAGTAGCACTCAAAAGATTCAGTTTCTACTCTTAAGGGAGCGAAATAACTAGGTCTAAAAAACAGGTTAGGGTTTCTTGTGCTGACTTCGATCATTTTTTTTGTTTAGTATAGTTAGATGCAAACAACGGTATTGTTGACGCAAAAATCGAGTGGTGAACTTGTGTGTAGACAATATACGATAGGCCTCCGAGATTTTGCTTTTCTCCGATGTATATTGACGCGCGTGGTGTGCACGGCATGCCAGTCACTTTGACCAGTAATTGACAAGGGATCAAACCTGATCAAATTTACATGACAGATTAGCTAGGATTCCGAACTGTCTTGTTGTACCACGATCAACTATATTATGCTCGAGGTTGAAGCCGATAAAGATATGTAACCAGACTGGATAAATTGGTGATAAAAGCTAAATAATAAGATTAAATAAATAAACTTATTTAGTCTAGTTGATATCGACAACTGGTAAACATGACTAGAAACAGAATAGAGAAGTCTAAAACGGCAACCCTAAACAAATCTAAGCATGATCGATAACTTGTGTAAATATAGAAACTAGATAACAACGAAGCGCCAAAGCCTAGAATCTAACAGATACGATAACGCTTAGGAGAACTAGATTAAAGGACAGCGATGCGCCTCAAAGTTTAAATCTAGAAGCACCATGTAGACGTGAAACTTATAGTTACGTCGAAGATCAAGATGATGCAGCCCTGCTCGACTAGAAAGTACTTAGAATTAGTTACTTTACTCTACTCCTCGAGCAAAAAAGTAGATACATAATGCTAAAGGTACTTGAAAAAGTAAATTGTTTGTATTAATCGAGGAATGATTTTTACAATGGCCATGGGTGTATATTTATACCTTGGAAAACTAGCGTCTGACCAATCTGCAATGACAGCAAGGAAATTGATCGGCACTCGCTACCGCAGAAAACATTATCCTCATTGGCGTACTCGGGCTACTGCTGGTAGTCGTACCCGGGCTGCTGCTGGTAGCGGTACTCGGGCTGTGGCGCGGTAGAAGTTCCGGCTTCATCATCATGCCTGGCTCGCCTGCCACGTGTTGCAGGGCCTGTAACACTGTGGCGAGCGGGTTCACTCCTTCTAAGCTGCATGGTTAGACTTCTCGCTGATCTCAGCGACAAAGCTGGGCATGGAAGCTCGACTTCGTCGATGAAACCAGGATAGCACATGAAAAGAGTATGGCCAGGGCCCTCGCGCATCAAGTGACCCTGGATAAAATGGTCTAAACCAATGCAGTACTGATATTCGTGTGTAGCGGGAAGGAAGGTGACCTGAGCGCCCTGCAAAGCACCAACATGGTTGGCAATGCGGGTGACTAGCGAGGTTATGTCAATTGTGGCTCGGCCACTGACTAACCTCTGCCAGTTCTCAAGCATGCTCAAGACAGGAGAAAAAACAAATTTTCTTGACCACGGCATAAAGGCACTCTAAATCAGGCAAGAGGCAAAGACGCAAATCAGTGCGCGGGTGGACCACCATAGCGATCCACTTCGCCAGGAAACGAAGAGTGGGGTTTTGGATGGCGGTGATGCTATTTTTCCCCGAGGATGGCTCACCTGTGATGCTATCCCACCATGCGGCACGGTTGTACCGGTGGTTAGTCACCAACAGGTTGGCATCAATGATGCATCTCTTGTTGAAACCAAGAGCCTCACTGAGTTGCTTCGGGGTCAAGACAAAATCCTCATTGAAAAATCGAAAGCAAATGTTTGTCTCGTTGGGACGAACTTCGATTTTCAAACTCATCAAAAACTCCATAGTAAGAAAGTGCGAACCTGTTTCCGTGACGGGGTAGAAGTTTTGCCATCCGGCATTGTTGAACGCCCGTTCCATGTCTCCTCCGAGACCGGTCTTGATCAGCAGCATGGGGTCGAAGTACTTGGCGTGTGTGAAGTAGCGGTTCTGGAGCTGGTCCAGCACCGTTCTCTCTTCTTCGGTCCGAGCAACGATGTGCTCGACCCGAGTCATGATCCTGATGCGGCACCTCCTCCTCCTGGGACTCTGTGTCGTGTCGAGTTGAGTCGACAGACATAGTATCCCGGGAAGTAGATGATCCCCGAGAGCAGCGAGAGCTCGAAGAGGTGAGCTTGGTCACGACTCCACGTGCCTTAGTCCACATGATTCCTGCAAAATGTTAGTCTCACAATACCCGAAGGAAATCAAGGGTTAGACAGTCAGATGTTAGGCGTTCTTGTGGGAGATTAATAACCACAACTCGGTTAGTCGTTCTTGTGGGGTAAGAACCACCACAAACGTTCTCGTTCAACCGGCAGGGGTTTGTTCTCACAAGAATTCAAGAATGGATTTTAGTAGAATTTCTTTGTGGTTTAAACTCTACCCTTACTTAGAGAATTTCGAAATTCAAGCGAGGGAGAAGGGAAATGAGCAGGATGCATGCATACCTGTGCTTGGGGCGTCTTCCTTCTGAGCTGGGCACTGGTATTTATAGAGGCGCAGCAGGGGGAGGCCCGCCGGCCTGAGGCAGGCCGATCGGCCTGCACATGGCGCCGGTCGTCCCCATCCCGTGCGTCGGTGGTCACTGCCCTGTGCTTGGTGCTCTGGTAGGTGAGGATGGGACAGCAACGGTGGTGAGAGGCCGGCCGGCCTGGCTGGGGCCGTTCGGCCTGGTGTTGTGCCAAATTTTCTCCATCCTCTCGTGTCGTGTCCTCCCACATGTTCTTGTTCCTTGCTTGCTGTGATCTGGCCACTGAAATTGACAAGTGGGGCCGGCCGGCCTAGGTGGGGCCGGCCGGCCTGAAATTTGGCCGAAAATATTTTTTTTTATATGCTTCCTAATGCACAATTGAAATATAAATGCAAGCTTCGAAAATTTAAACATGCTGTGCTGAATGAAAAGAATTGAAATGAAAAACCTATTCTATATGCAATGCAAAGATACGTACCATATACCTTATGGCGAGGGCTTGAGTTTTTCGTCCTGAGCGGAACTCTCCGAATCCTTGTTCGGGACTGCTTTTACCCGCCATTCCTTTCGGACTGGACGGGACTTGGATCCAACCTCCTTATCGCTCTTTGCTTGCTCCTCCAGTGCTTTGGTTCTCGATATCCTTCGCCGTGCATGATAGCGATCATGCCTCTTCTTCTCTTTGGCGGCGAAGGCTTCCACCATCTTCATGAGCGTTTCTACGCTCGGCATTTTGGACTTTCAGGGCATGACTTCTTCGACCATATTGACTTGATGGGGGATCTCCTTAGGACGGAAAGAGAAACTCTCGGTCCCTCCATTAATCCTCAATTGAATGGTCCCACGTCCCACGTCAATGTTTGCATTCGCAGTACTTAAGAACGGTCTCCCAAGAATGAGAGAGTTCGTCGCTCCGGCTTCCATATCTAGGATGATGAAATCCACAGGGATGAAGAAATCCCTGATCTTGACCGGAACATTTTCTGCGACTCCATGGGGGTAGCGGATCGATTGATACGCTAGCTGCAAACACATGGGTGTAGAGACAAGCGATATATGTTTAAGGTGGTCAAAGACTACCTTGGGCATTACGCTGACGCTCGCCCCCAAGTCACATAGGGCGTTGTCGAAGTCATGGCCTCCAATTGAGCATGATATTGTGGGGCAGCCAGGATCTTTCTTCTTAAGGTGGGGCCCGAGTATAGCAGAGCTACATTCCTCGGTCAGCTGTACCGTCTCCCTTGTGGGTAAAGTCCGCTTGTTGCTAAGTATATCCTTGATGTACTTGGCATATGTCGGGACCTGCAAAGCATCAAGTAATGGTATGTTGATGTATACCTTCTTGATTACCTCGACGAACTTGTCGAAATGTTCGTCGGCCACGGGTCTTCTCCTCCATTCTGGGAACGGGAGGAAAGTGGGATCTCGGCTGTAGCTTGAGGCTTGTGGTGCCTCGTTCCCCTCCTTTGAGACAGGGGTGGTTTCCTCGTCGTCTTCCTCTTCGGTGGCCACCTCAGTTCGGCTAGCTTCCTTCTGCCGGGTACCTGCATCCTGTGGATTGTGTGGATCCCGCGTGGACTTGCCAGTCCGCGTGGTCACCGCACTAACATTTTCCTTGAAAGGAACCTCCGGTTGCCCGGGTAACTTTCCCGCATTTGGGTTAGGACAGGATGCAGCCAGCTGAGCCACTTGAGTTTCAATCATTTTGTTGAAGCTCAGCTGGTTCTTAACGACAGAATTAAAAGCTTCTATCTAGGAGGCCATCGACTCCATAACTTTATCATTAGCAAGAAATTTCTTGCTAATGCTATCGTTAATCTGTTTTTGGCCATACCAGATGTCCTTTAGCGACGGTTGAAAATCGTTGTTAGAGCCATTACCTTGCTGTTGGCCGAAGGGGAAATTGGGCTTGGAATTCCAACCTTGTTGAGGACGGAAGCCTGAATTGTTATTGTTTCCAATGAAACATGCTTCTTCTTGTGCCGTCGGGCAAGTGTCGCCTGAGTGTCCTGCTTCTCCACATGTTTCACACGTGATTCTCTCCTCCATGATCTGATTTATCTCCTTGCTAGGAGATTCCATCTTCTTCAAGAGAAGGTCCATCTTAGCGGCCAGCATATCAACGGAGTCAATTTGATGTACTCCCTTGTGGGGAGCTTTTCTTTCTCCTATCCAGCTCTGGTGAGTGGATATTTTCTCGATTAGCGCCTTCGCTGCGTCTACATCCAACGAGAGGAAAGCTCCTCCCGCGGCTGCATCCAACATCTCTTGCGATCGTCGGCTCAGGCTGTGGAAGAAGTTCTGGGTAATCAGCCAATCTTCCACACTATGGTGGGGGCAGGCTGCAATATACTCTTGCAGTCGCTCCCAAGCTTCGGGAATTGTTTCTCCGTCTAGCTGCTGAAAGCTAGTGATTTTTCCTCGGAGGGCATTGGTCTTGCCCACCGGAAAGTACTTGGCCAGAAATGCGTCTGCGCAAGTCTGCCAGCGTCCTTCGAATGATGCCTTGTTAGCATAAAACCACTCCTTCGCTTTCCCAAGCAAGGAGAATGGGAAGAGTTGAAGGCGGATGTTGTTGATCGGTGTGCCATTGGGGTTGATAGTATTGCACACCTCCAGAAAATTCCGAAGGTGAGCGTTCGCATCCTCAATCGCCTTTCCGCAGAAAGGGCTGGCCTGAACCATGTTTACCAGGCCAGTTCTCAGCTCAAATGCACCTTCCTGTGCGTTCGACAGTCCCGGGAAGTTGCTGCTTGACGGGGCTGAGAACTCACGGAGCGTCTTCTTAGCTTGAGCCATAATCTCTGGAGACTCTGGGGCTGAAGAAAACGACGAATCTGATTCGGACTCGGAGTCGGATGACGACTCGAGTATATTGCTTGAGCTGAGTGAAATATGAGGAGGTACGATTCTCTTTCGCACTACTCTTCCAATGCGATCTGGATTTGGATCAAAGTTTGATGGTAGGTTGAAACCAGTCATGCACTACCCTGCAAAACACATCAAAAATAGTCGAATGTTGCAGTGGTAAGGTCACTAAGGTTAGTGGTTTGGTAAATCTGTAAAGATAATCAAATAATTCAACAATAACTTTAGCCAATTGCTTCCTCGGCAACGGCGCCAGAAATGCTTGTTGGCACTCCTTAGCGTCACGTTTTAGCAACGCTCAAGAGCGCGTAGATATATGTCGTTGTATGCAAAATTAATTCTGCAAGCGCACAGAATATATCTCGTTGTAGCACTTCACCGTGGGTGTAACCCCAGGGTATCGTATTTATATCAAGCCACAAACCTAGGGGCACAAACTCTAAGTTTGGGTGGATAATGGTCAAGTTAATGACCGGATAGAAGGTCTGAAAGACCAGCGACACACGGAGCACCTATTTCTAAAGAAAATGAAAGACGTTGGGAGAGACCGGACCTAGACTCTTTCTAACTCAGAGCAAAAGGCACTCTAGCCTTAGCCTAGACCCTAGCTTAGATACCGGGAACAGAGCTCGCTTCGACGGCTAGAACGGGAGAACCTCAGAAAGGGGTGAGAGAGGGGGTTCTCCGGGCTCAGCACTACTGTTATGAATACACCCGAACGTGGTGGACTACGAAGGACGGACAGGGCTGTCACCACCTGCCGCCTACCACTGCTGTACCGTGGGGTGCAACACACTTCCTAGTTAATCAACAAGCCAGACACCACGTCTCTACTCGATGATTAAGATTTCTCTTGAGGCCTGTCAAGAGAAATCCCCGTCTTCCCTAAGGCGTCTTACGGCCCGGTCAAGGCGAGCAAACCCGCGAGATAAAACCCGGTAGAGCTAAACTAAACTCTACACTAAAACTAAAGGGGAAAAGGACTTTGCTCTAAAGAGAGCAAGATCTTTACTCTTAAAGAAGAGCAAGAGAGAAATATCACAGATAACTTAAGCTCTGAAATAAGAAAGTAATTATATAAATAAACACTTCAAAAGAAGGAAAGGATACAAGAGCTTTACCAGAACTCCGAAGACTCCGAAGATCCGAGCTAAGCTCGACTCGACTCTACTCCCAACTCTAATCCTAATCTAAGAAATGAAAAAGATACTAGAGCTCCCTTCAAGTAAAGACTTGAGATATGTGGTGTGTGTCTTCCCAAGGTGAATGAGCTTCCTTTTATAGTCTCCAGGGGGTGGATGTCAGCGTCATTAGCACGCCAAGGCTCTGCTTAAGCTTCACGCGAAGGAGGAGACGTGGCGGTGGCACCGTCCTCTGCAGGAACGGTCCTGATGCTCTCCCAAGGTCGGTAACGGTTGCGTTTAGTTGAAGCTTGTCCGAGAATCCTAGGATGTGGGCCCTTCAATCCTTATGCTTTCACCTCTAGGCCTTCCGGGTCCTTGGATCAAACCGACGTTGTTTGCACGGTGCTTGATCATCCTGGGCACTTGGCATGGCTTGTGGATCAATGACGTGGCCAGACTTGGCCAGGGGAGGCCGGTCGGCCTGGCCTAGGCCGGCCGGCCTGGCTCTGTGCCAGGTTTGGCCCTTGTTTCTCCTGGTTCATCCTGCAAGCACAAGTCATCCAAAACTTGTGGAATTTGTCAGTGAAAATACTTTTATGTATGGAATATGGTATGATCATCCTCATTTTACCGAAATGTTGACGGTCACTACGAGGTTATA
The DNA here is from genome assembly GCA_015476505.1 of Urochloa ruziziensis. Lineage (NCBI taxonomy): Eukaryota > Viridiplantae > Streptophyta > Magnoliopsida > Poales > Poaceae > Urochloa > Urochloa ruziziensis. Next base: position 44,036,980 of record CM027118.1, on the reverse strand, counting down.
ATGGCCGTCAACACACCCCCAAGCTTAGACTCTTGCTCGTCCTCGAGCAAGGCTAAAACTCTAGGTTCGGTAGGTCAGGAGTTGCTTCAATGTTTATACTCTTAAAGTACCCTGTGCTTAAGCCAAAACTCAACAAATCATTTGAATAAGTTGGCATAAAAGAGAACTCATACCATGGTTCCACGTGGGGCTGCATTGATTCACGTTTTGGGCTATTGAGAGCTTGAACGGTCATCTCTAAAGTATTTCCTGCAACTTTTCAGGTTCCATCTCGGAGATATGAATTTTTTTTCAAAAGATGGTAGATTCATTCCCCGGTGGTACTCTCGAGTCACTCAAGGTGTTTTAATCCTCACTCTTGGTCGGGATTGACCAATGTTTCCCTATACTAAGGCTGAAGTGGAGTTAAAGGTAGGGTAAGAGTGGCATACCTTGATTACTTCTGTTGTCGAGTCGAAGAGTGGTCCGCGAGCGATGGTACTTGTCAAATTCCGGTCTTTGGAATTCATGGGGTTTGAATGGAGAGGGAGAAGGTGTGATGCTCAAAGGTCTTTGGACTCCTTATTGTTTCTCTCTCATATTTTTGAGATGTTTCTTCTTCTCTCTTCTTTTTTTTCAGATGGAGCTTTTGTCTCCATTTTTTTTTCGAATACATCTCTTCTCTCACTTTGGTAACAGAGAGGGATTCAGCTTTGTATGGAGTATTTGAGGACCTTTTGGGTTGAGCTTTGTGATGAGGTGAGTGTATGTCATCGACGGTGGACGTCAACCCCGGAGTGGGACTTTGACTAGTCAGACATTTTGAGGCTAAGGTGGATGGGAAGACCGGTAAATGTCAAGTACCTTCTGCAAGCGGACTTCACCATTCGACAAGACTCAAAGCAACTCAAGATAGCATATGGTAGTTTTAACAAATGTATAACTGTTTAGGCTCTGGATAGGACATTTAAACCATCGAGGAAGATTCACCATGTAACATTTTATAAAAACTTCCGAGAGGTTTCTTACTAAGCATGCAGTTATACCTTGAAACAAACCATATCAAAGCTCACAATAACTTAAACAATGAACAAGTGCTCTTGCTCCCACAGTTTCATCATGGCGGATCCTTAAATGCCAACGAACTCAAATACTCAAGAGTTAAGGATTAAGTACGAGGCACTTAGAGGGCATAAACAGAGCAACCATTCATCATTCTAGAGGTTCTCAACCATAGTTCCATACATAAAGACATCTTTTTGGAGCTTTTATTTTATTTTGTTTTTGTTATTTTCTCTTTTTTTCTTTTTATTTATTTATTTATTTTATCTAGCATTTTATTTCTGAAGGACCGAAACGGCGACCAGAGAGGGGGGGAGTGAATGGGAGCCGATAAAAAATCTTTCCAAACAATCCGGCTATTCTCCCAAACCAACTCCGAAACCTCCGAGAACAATCTTGCCAAGATCACGTAGCCACTGTCAAGCTACTGACCCTAGGAACAAGAAACGAGCAGCGGAACTCGAACCAATCGAATCGAACACCAAAACGACCCGAAACTCGGCTCGATCTAACACACCCAGGGGGGGCGGTTAAACCGGCCAGGGGGGGCGGTTAAACCGCCCGGGCCTGGGAGCCTCGGGTAAAAGTCAAAACAAAAGTGGATCTCCCAAACCGCTTGAGCTCTTGAGGCGAGATTTTGGTCAGATGATCTAGACCTCCAGTGGAGTGTTTTCCCAAAAGATCTCGGCCTCTAACTCAGTACAACTCCCGGAATCGCAGATCTCGCGAAGAACACCATGACCTCGAGTTCATCCCGAAAATCTCAAATCCAGAGCGATTCTCGGCGTTTGGGGGCAAAGGATCACCAGCAAAAGAGGCACAAGGCACTCATACGTGAATCCCCCAAAGAAATCCGAGAGAAAACGCTCGGGAACAAGAAGAACGAAAATCCCCCAAAAATAGCTCCGAAAATACCCACGAAAATAGAAAAAGGAAAGGGAGCTCGGGAAATCAAATCATGGCACAAAGATGAGCAGCACAAACTCAATCACATAACCATGAATTCACCTATACAAACTAGGAATGATTCGAAGTAGTTCTAGGTGGAGGGGATGAAGGGGAAAACAAGTTCAAAGTAAAACCTAAAGAGATAACTAGAGAGATGACAGCCACCAGCCCTGAAGGGGCCTATTAGTAGTCCAAGTGGTGGTGTCCTAAAGACTAAACTACCCCTAAGTGATACATACCCCTCAGGGGCAAATTTGACATTTGGTCTTCAGATATTTTCCGGCTCGGGCACCTTCCACTGCAAGCTAGCTTCCCTCCGACGCAAGCCTTGCAGTCACGCCGCGTGTCCTCCGGATCGAAGCTCCTCGACGCCGTTCTTGGGCCAGCCCAGGGGGGGCGGTTAAACCGGCCCTGGGGGGCGGTTAAACCGCCCCTGACAGCCCAGCCAGGCCCAGCTGCCCAAGTCCGCCTCGTCGAGTCCTCGGTCCTTGGTTTTGAGGCCCAAACCAAGGGAAACCGTCCACCGATGATTTTGTGGCCAAATCACCAAACCCCGCGCGCAAACTTCGGTTGTTAGCCGCCACCTTGCGCCGGCTTCTCGTCCGCGTACGAGCTTCGGTTGTGAGCCGCTACCTCGCACCGGAACCACGTCCCCTTGCTCGTTCTTGCCAGCATGTGAACCGCACTTGATCCACCGGCCATCGGGTCCCTCGAACCAAGCCTACTTGTCTCTCCGCTCCTCGGAGGCCGCCATGGCTAAGACCTTTCGCGCCTGTTCTTCACCTGCACCAATGCAACCAAGCCGCATTCTACACCTGCAATACTTGAGCCAAGGGAAACGTCAATCCACACCACGTTGTCAATCACTCATCACACCAGGAAGCGACCATCCACCGGTCCTCGGACACACTGGGTCCTCAATCTCCCCCTTGATGAGTGCATTGACAACACACACATAGTAACCAATTGATATAAAGAAAATGTAAAAGAAATCGAAAACAAGACTCAAGCAAGTGACTAAAAGCAAGAACAAGCCGAAATCAAAGTCACTTAGCAAGAGAAAGCTCCAGAAACGCCGACCCTTCAAGAAGAAGCGAAAGGGCTCAACACCATCGGCAAAAGAGCAAAAGCACAAAGCACAAATCACAAACTTCAAATCCTCCAACTCACTTTTCAGGACTCTCAAAGCACTCCCCCTGCAAAGATGCAACTCCCCCTGAACAAGTGAACTTGTGCGTGCGAAAATCACTCGAAAATGGCTCAAACCATCACAACTTGTGTGCTCTCAGCACAGGGGCGGTTAAACCGCCCAGGGGGGGCGGTTAAACCGCCCCTGGCAGATGACCAAAGTGAAAATGCCCAAAATTTCACGAATCGACTCGCAACAATGCCGTTCCAACTTGAAAACCTTCCAAATATGCCCAGCAAGATATTCCAATGATCAAACTCTCAGAAACTTCGCAAATTTCCAGAAAACCTCATTTGGGTCAAAACTTCAACCTCTCACACAATTTCGACAAAATCTAGAGCAAAATCTTTCTTCTAAATTCAGCAGCGACTCCCCCTTGCAAAATGCTCCAGAAATTCTCCCCCTTGTTGACAATGCACACATCAAGGCAAAAATGTACAAAATGCAACTACAAGCTTCTCAAATATACAATGAGCAATACAAAATGCTACAAGTTAGAGAAGAGGCATACAAGCTAGTTCATCATGTCACACGGGCATTGCCATCAAGAAGGTGAAGACATATATCCAATTGACAAAGCCATGAGCAAATTGTGGATTTTTATCAAAAATGTCACCGCATGAGCAAAGTCCTAACCATGGATTGTTTAAGCAAAAATAACTTCATCTCACCAAAATCATGAAAGGACAAGCATTCTTGACAAAAGATCATCATAAACGCCCAAGTTCTACCTCATGTCATGTCAAAGCACGGAGCCATGTGTTCACTTCTCATGGGAGACTTCTCCGGCAAACAACATGCAACCGCTTAGCACCCATGTGTGCAAGTGTGTGCAATGGTGAAAGCATAGAGACATGAGCATAATTTTCTGCAAATATTTCTTTTTCTCATCTTTCTTCTTTCATGCATAGACATCTCATTTTCAATTTTTCAAGTTAAGCATGGTACATGAAATGTCTTTGCGACAGAAAGAAGCTTATGCTCCTCCACAAGATAAAGCATGGCTAAACATTTACAATGACAAAGGTCTTTGACCCAATTGAAAAGAATATCACACCCTAACATGATCTTAAGCCAGATATAGCCATTTCGGCTCAAACAAGACATGCAAAGGCATTTACTCATGGGTGAAGGATTTAAGTTCAGTTTGTCATTTTAATTCGAAAAGAGACTATCTCAAAGAATATATATCAAAACCATCAAGAGCATAGCCATCCATACAAGCTATCCCTAGCCAGCCTGCCTAAACTCTAAAATGTAGCAAGTTGTACCAATCACTGCATATAGGAGAAGCTCATCCTAAGATATGATACAAAAGATGAAATCAAGATACAAAAGCAAGAAAAATGTACATCAAGATACAAAGATGGTACAATGGTATACATATGCTACAAGAGAAGCCTCCAAAACTCAGCTCAGAAAACCGCACACACACCAAGTTCTCCTCGCAAGCGGGTGAAGGTAACTTGGTCAAGTGGCTTAGTGAAAATGTCTGCAAGCTGGTTTTGGGTAGAAACATGGGCAAGCTCAATATCTCCTTTCTCCACATGATCTCTCAGAAAGTGGTACCTCACTTCTATGTGTTTGGTTTTGGAATGAAGCACGGGATTTTTGGCTACGCTTATGGCACTGGTGCTATCACAAAGAAGTGGAACATGGGACATGTCTAAGCCAAAATCTCTCAAGGTGTATGTGATCCAAAGCAACTGAGAACAACAGCTAGCAGCAGCAACATACTCGGCTTCAGTGGTGGATTGGGCTACGCTAGACTGCTTGCGAGAAGACCAAGACACAAGAGACGAACCAAGAAACTGACACTGACCAGAAGTAGACTTGCGATCAACACGACATCCAGCAAAATCCGCATCAGAAAAACCATGAAGTGCAAGAGTGGAATCGGCAGAATACCAAAGACCCAGCTCAGGAGTAAACTTGAGATACCTGAAAATCCTCTTGACGGCCTGACGATGTGAAGTCCTCGGTGAAGCCTGAAAACGAGCGCACAGACACACGCTGAACTGTATGTCCGGCCTCGTCGCCGTCAAGTAGAGGAGGGAGCCGATCATGCTCCGGTACTCCTTCTGGTCCACTGGTTCTCCGTCTACATCCGCATCCAAAGCTGTAGTCGTACTCATCGGCGTAGTCATCGGCTAGGAGTCGCTCATGTCGAATTTCTTGAGGATGTCCTTGGTGTACTTGCTTTGGTGCATGAATGTCCCATCCTTGGTTTGCTTGATCTGCAGCCCGAGAAAGAACTGCAACTCTCCCATCATCGACATCTCAAATTCCCTGCTCATATCATCTGCAAACTTGGCAACAAGATCATGAGAAGAGCCACCAAAAATGATATCATCCACGTAAATCTGAACGATTAAAAGATCTTTGCCATTTCTCAGCAAGAAGAGCGTCTTATCAACCTTTCCCATCACAAACCCCTTGCTAAGCAAGAACCCTCTCAACCTGCCATACCACGCTCTGGGTGCTTGCTTTAGGCCATATAAAGCTCGGTGGAGTTTGTACACTCGGTGTGGGTATCTCTCACTCTCAAAACCCGGGGGCTGCCTCACATACACTTCTTCCTCGATCACCCCATTCAAGAAGGCACTCTTCACATCCATTTGGTACAATTTGAACCCTTTAGCAACTGCAAATGCTAGAAGGATCCGAATTGCCTCCAAACGGGCAACAGGAGCAAATGTCTCCTCATAATCTATCCCCTCCTGCTGCGAAAATCCCTGAGCAACCAACCTCGCTTTGTTCCTCACAATCTCACCACTCTCATCCCTCTTGTTCTTGTACACCCACTTGGTTCCTATGGGATGGCAATTTGGAGGTGGTTCTACTAACTTCCACACCTGATTTCTCTCAAAGTTTTCAAGCTCTTCATGCATGGCATTGACCCAATCAGAATCAGATAAAGCGTGTCCAACATTTTTGGGCTCAAAAGACGCGACAAAAGCAGAATGAGCATAATGAGAGATGTTCTGTGACCTCGACCGTGTAGTGCATTCATCCATGTTCCCGATGATCTTCGAAGGTGGATGATCCCTCTGTACCAGCCGGGGAGCTTATCGCCTCGAGATTGCCTCCCCCTCAACATCAGCTTCCACTTGAACACGATCTGGAGCGCGACTCGACGAAGGTGTAGCAGAGGGGCCGTCGTCGAACGTCGTGGTAGTAGTGGAAGTGGAAGGTACACGATCTCCACACGGTGCCTGAAATTCCTCATCATCTTCATCATCAGGCTGTTCTTCCTCAAAGATGGGCTGTCCCAAGTCATCATCACCTGCACACTCAAAAACAGAAGAGCTACACGGAATGGTCTCGTCGAAGGTGACTTCACAAGTCTCCATGATTTGGTTAGTTTCAAGATTGAGCACACGATATGCTCGAGAATGATTAGCATAACCAAGAAAAATTCCATCCATCGAACGAGACTCGGATAAGGTCAAGAGCACTCAAGCGTGTGAGTAAATCAAAGCTCACATGACCCAATCTCCTATGCCACTTCCAAAGCTCAGAAGAAGTACCAGCGATCAAACACCGTGAAGGACCAAAAGATCGAGAAAAATCAGCACGAAAAATATGTCCCTCAGGAATGATCATACACACAAGGTCACCTCGAGAATCAAGAATTTTCGAATCACCACGCTTAAAGCGAACCTCATAACCCTCATCAAGAAGCTGAGAAACTGAGAGCAAATTGAAACCAAGATTCTTGACAAGTGCAACCCGCTTCAACATGAAAGTGTCGCTCACCTGAATAGCACCCTCGGACAACACTCTACCTCTACCCTTATCCCCGAAAGTGATGTACTGCCTGGACACCACCGGGGTGAGACTGGAGAACCACTTACCATTACCTGTCATATGTCTCGAGCAGCCAGAATCCATCAACCAAAAGTTCTCCAAGCCTCCCACCTGCACAATCAAAAGCGAGAACGAGAATGAGCGAATGACTCGACACTGGGGTTAGCACAAAACGAGTCAAACCAGTGTCGGGCCATCTGCTCAAAAGAAGGGTTAGCAAAATCTACCACGTGAAACCCTATCGTCTCTCACCATCGGACCTCTAGCACCACGCGGGGGAAGACGTGGCCTAGACTCTCTCCTAGCCTCAAAGCTACAGTCGAACCTCCCTGAACCAAACTGACCACGAAACGGAGGCCGCCTAGCAAACTCACGAACAGCTGGAACACCACGACTAGCAACCACAGGAACTGTATGCACAAAGGCGTCGCCTCTCGGCCAGGGTGAACGAGACACAGGCACACTACGAGAAGAGTAGTACCTGTCCCTGTTCCCCACCTCCTTCTCTCTTCTCACCTCCCTCTTCTTCCTCCAACAAAACTCCTCAAGGTGACCATCCCTTCCACAATGCTCATAATGGAAGCGGACTGGCTTTGGCTTTGGGGTTTCTCTCGGCTGTGCCCTCTCTCTCGGCTGGTAAACCCCACTCCTCACAAAGGTCACTCTCCTCTGAAAATTCTCTGACTTAGGTGGAAACTTGGGAGGATCTGGAGTGGTGTCAAGCTTGTTCAGCAGGTGGTTTGGTTTGGGTGTGAAGGTGTTCTTGAGAATGGTTTTTGGTGGGTTTGTGGGAATGTTTGCGGTGGAGCTCTCTGGATCTCTCTCTTTCTCACCACTACTCTCACCAACCTTCTCAGAACCAAGACCACAACCATCAGCTCTCTTGAAACTCGCAATCAACATCTTGAGCTGAGGCTCCCGACCAGACAACCAACCCAAACACTGTCTCAGCTCATCATTCTCATCTTGCAATCGATTTACACACTGTTCTAGCTCAACATTCTTCAATGCAACAACATCACAAGCAGAACAGGAATTTGCAATAGGAGATTTAAGTTGTGCTTCAAGTGAACTAATCATGGTGCGTGATTCAAGCAACTGAGCATGCAAAGCAGGACAAGAAGTACAAGCACCTAGCAAAGATGACCTAGACTTCAACTCAGCAAGCTCAACTCTAGCACTCTCTAGTTCATCCAAGCAAGTCATGTGTTTCTCCTTAAGCACAACAAGATCAGCAATATGCACATCACAGAACAAGCATTCTACCTCATCAGACACAAGAGGAGCATCTTTCAAAACAGCAATCTCAGACTCAAGCGAAGCTGCTCTCTCCCTAGACTCGCAAAGCAAAGACTCAAACTCCATGGCCTTCTTTCCAGTCTCAGAAAGCAAGGTCTCAAGCTCAGCCACTCTATCCTTGGACTCTCCTAGCAAGGACCTAAACTCCCTCTTTTCCTTGTTGGTCTTTCTAAGCACATCATCGCGGTTATCGACCAACTTCTCTAGCCTAGCAATCTCCTGACGCAAAGAGGTGGGATCTGTCAATACCTCATCCTCGGAGTCGGAGTCGGAGTCATCCTTGCTCTTCACGGAGTCGTGTGCCATGGTGCAGTAGTCGACGGCGGCGAAGGAGATGCCGTTGAAGTTGCGGTTCAAGCTCTTCTTCTCCTTGCGGTGGCCGCGGTCCTCATCTTCACTGCTTGAGCTTGACGACGTGTTGGTGGAGCTTGTGTCGATGTCGCTCGCATCAGCCACCATCGCTCGAGATCTGTGCTTCTTGTGTCCACCGTGCTTGTTCTTGGATCTTCTCTCATCCTTGTTCTTCTGCTTGGAGCGGTACTCGTCCTTGGGACGGTGCTTGTGGTCGTCTCGCGGGCGGTGCTTGCGGTTGTAGTCGTTCTTGATCTCCTCGGGGCACTCGGCGATGAAGTGGCCCATCTTCCCGCATCTGTAGCACGTACTCCCGGCACGCCTCGAACCCTTGCGGTTCTGGTACATCCGCTCGAACGTCCTCATGAGCAACGCGAGATCCTCCTCGCTCAGCACCTCATACTCTTCATCTGGAAGGGACACAAGAGAAGACAAGGCAAAGTGTCTAGGAGTGTTAGCATGTCCATATCCAGAGCCACCGACTAGAGCCAGACTATGGGGATCAGTCGGACTCTTAGCCTTGGCAAGCAACTGTCTGTCCACCTCGGAAGATTTCAACTTCGAGAAAAGCTCATCAACAGAAAGAGTCTCATAGTTTGCCGACTCCATGATCGCCTCAACCTTGGCACCCCACACGGATCTATCAAGTGCTTGCAGGAGCTTGATAGCTCGGTCATGATCCGAGTATGGGAGCACGGTAATGTTGGCTTTCATGTTGTTGACAATCGAAGTGAAACGCTGAAACAAAGCATCAACAGACTCTCCAGGCAAATGAGCAAAATTCTCATACTCTCTCCTGTACATCGAGAAAAGCCTAGCCTTGACATGGCTATCACCACCGTGGGCTACCTTGAGCTTCTGCCAGATCTGGCAAGCTAGGTCCTCGCCCAAAACACGCTCAAACTCCTCGGCAGACAAAGCACGGAACAAGTAGTCAACAGCTCTAGCGTTTGCCTCAAACCTATCCTTTGCATCCTGGGCATCTAAGTTGGTGGGATTGACATAGTTTTCATCTTTCGTCACATCCCACAGCAACTTTCCTTTGCCTCGCAAGAAAGCGCCCATACGCGCAACCCAGTTCGGGTAGTTCTTCCCATCGAAGTGCGGAGGCCCGGAACCCCGATCTTGGTACGCCATCTTTGGATCTTAGACTGGTTAGAGTCGCAAAGACCCGTAACCGGCTCTGATACCAATTGAAGGACCGAAACGGCGACCAGAGAGGGGGGAGTGAATGGGAGCCGATAAAAATTCTTTCCAAACAATCCGGCTATTCTCCCAAAACAACTCCGAAACCTCCGAGAGCAATCTTGCCAAGATCACGTAGCCACTGTCAAGCTACTGACCCTAGGAACAAGAAACGAGCAGCGGAACTCGAACCAATCGAAACGAACACCAAAACGACCCGAAACTCGGCTCGATCTAACACACCCAGGGGGGCGGTTAAACCGGCCAGGGGGTCGGTTAAACCGCCCGGGCCTGGGAGCCTCGGGAAAAAGTCAAAACAAAAGTGGATCTCCCAAACCGCTTGAGCTCTTGAGGCGAGATTTTGGTCAGATGATCTAGACCACCAGTGGAGTGTTTTCCCAAAAGATCTCGGCCTCTAACTCAGTACAACTCCCGGAATCGCAGATCTCGCGAAGAACACCATGACCTCGAGTTCATCCCGAAAATCTCAAATCCAGAGCGATTCTCGGTGTTTGGGGGCAAGGGATCACCAGCAAAAGAGGCACAAGGCACTCATACGTGAATCCCCCAAAGAAATCCGAGAGAAAACGCCCTAGAACAAGAAGAACGAAAATCCCCCAAAAATAGCTCCGAAAATACCCACGAAAATAAGAAAAGGAAAGGGAGCTCGGGAAATCAAATCATGGCACAAAGATGAGTAGCACAAACTCCATCACATAACCATGAATTCACCTATACAAACTAGGAATGATTCGAAGTAGTTCTAGGTGGAGGGGATGAAGGGGAAAACAAGTTCAAAGTAAAACCTAAAGAGATAACTAGAGAGATGACAGCCACCAGCCCTGAAGGGGCCTATTAGTAGTCCAAGTGGTGGTGTCCTAAAGACTAAACTACCCCTAAGTGATACATACCCCTCAGGGGCAAGTTTGACATTTGATCTTCAGATATTTTCTGGCTCAGGCACCTTCCACTGCAAGCTAGCTTCCCTCCGACGCAAGCCTTGCAGTCACGCCGCGTGTCCTCCGGATCGAAGCTCCTGGACGCCGTTCTTGGGCCAGCCCAGGGGGGGCGGTTAAACCGGCCCTGGGGGGCGGTTAAACCGCCCCTGTCAGCCCACACGGCCCAGCTGCCCAAGTTCGCCTCGTCGAGTCCTCGGTCCTTGGTTTTGAGGCCCAAACCAGGGGAAACCGTCCACCGATGATTTTGTGGCCAAATCACCAAACCCCGCGCGCAAACTTTGGTTGTTAGCCGCCACCTTGCGCCGGCTTCTCGTCCGCGTACGAGCTTCGGTTGTGAGCCGCTACCTCGCACCGGAACCACGTCCCCTTGCTCGTTCTTGCCAGCATGTGAACCGCACTTGATCCACCGGCCATCGGGTCCCTCGAACCAAGCCTACTTGTCTCTCCGCTCCTCGGAGGCCGCCACGGCTAAGACCTTTCGCGCCTGTTCTTCACCTGCACCAATGCAACCAAGCCGCATTCTACACCTGCAATACTTGAGCCAAGGGAAACGTCAATCCACACCACATTGTCAATCACTCATCACACCAGGAAGCGACCATCCACCGGTCCTCGGACACACTGGGTCCTCACTGTCCGTCCTTCGTAGTCCACCACGTTCGGGTGTATTCATAACAGTAGTGCTAAGCTCGGAGAACCCCCTCTCTCACCCCGTTCTGAGGTTCTCCCGTTCTAGCCGTCGAAGCGAGCTCTATTCCCGGTATCTAAGCTAGGGTCTAGGCTAAGGCTAGAGTGCCTTTTGCTCTGAGTTAGAAAGAGTCTAGGTCCGGTCTCTCCCAACGTCTTTCCTTTTCTTTAGAAATAGGTGCTCCGTGTGTCGCTGGTCTTTTAGACCTTCTATCCGGTCATTAACTTGACCTTTATCCACCCAAACCTAGAGTTTGTACCCCTGGGTTTGTGGCTTGATATTTCTGGCAAGATATATCATTTCATTCTTCAATACACTTTAACCATCTGCTTCCCTGCGGAAATATAAATACGATACCCTGGGGTAACTCCCGAGGTGAAGTGCTACAACGAGATATATTCTGTGCGTTTGCAGAATTAACTTTTGCATACAACGACATATATCTACGTGCTCTTGAGCGTTGCTAAAACGTGACGCTAAGGAGTGCCAACAGTTACCGAAAGGCGTACGTGGGGAACATGGGTGAGAGTATGGTTTGATCCATCGAGGACGGTCTCACTTGCACTCTGAGATCCGTTGGCTATGTCTCGTTAGGCACAGTCCCGTGTGGGAGTGTCTACGCTGCGCCCTGATACTCCACACGTCACGCCGAAAGGGCGAGGCCCGTGCTCCGTACGCCATCGACCCCCCTCACGCTGCGCCCTGAGCGACGGTTGATCTCGATGCCTTGGGTCATGGTGCCCATGTTGAACTAATACGGCTACTGTATTTGTTAGGATGTCTAGCGAAAAGCCTTGTAGCGTCCCTATGCACTCGCACCTCGGAAGTGTGGTATGTGCGTGGTTGGGTTGAAAGCTTCTTTGAGCTTTTACGCTAACGGTTGGGTAAAGGGCGAAACCTCTGCAGAGTGTACATCTATCATGATAGCCGTGCTCACAGTCACGAGCGGCCTGGATCCTTTTTGATTAGAAGATGATGATGACGCTCTACTGTTCTAATCCTAGATGGGTAATCAGATGGAGCAGCGTTTGAGGCAGTGGCTGAAGATTTATCAGAAGACCTTTCATGCATCTGAGCTGTGGTCAACCAGTCGGTGTCCCTGTGGACTTGAGGCTCTACCAGATGATAGTTAATAAATTAGTCTTCCGCTGTGTTAAGGCATGTGTCCTTTGTAAACTCTGATGTAAATTGTTTTATTCGAACATTGTGTTCTCTGTGTTACCATATTTGTAAGCTGTATGTGTCGTGTGGACTTCCTGGGCACACATATGGCAACATTCGGGTTTTGTGTAAATCCGGGTGTGTGTTGACGGCCATTACAACCTAGGTTTGACCGTCAACAATTCGGTGAAATGAGGATGATCATACCATGTTCCATGCATAAATGTGTTTATACTAACAAATTTCATAAGTTTTGGATGAGTTATGGTTGCAGGATGAAACAGGTGAAACAAGGGCCAAACCTGGCACAGAGCCAGGCCGGCCAGCCTAGCCCAGGCCGACCAGCCTCTCCTGGCCAAGTCTGGCCACGTCACTGATCCAGGAACTCAAGCAAACATCTAGGATGATCAAGCACCGTGCAATCAACGTTGGTTTGATCCAAGGACCCGAAAGGCTTAGATGGGAAACACATGGATTGAAGGGCCCACTTACCTCGGATTCTTGGACAGCCTCAACTGAACGCAACCGTCACCAACCTCAGGAAGCAATCAGGAGCGTCCACGACGAAGGCGGTGGCCAGGGGCACCTAGTGTAGGCCGATCGGCCTACACCAGGCCGGCCGGCCTGCTGCTGCCTCCTCACGCGACCAACTTCAGCGTGGAGGTTAAGCAGGCCGGTGGCGTTACGGTTAAGCTGGCTACCGACCTTGGGAGGCTATAAAAGGCCACCTCCTCTTCACCCCAAGACACACACCACACTTCTCAAGTCTTTACTTGAAGGGAGATCTTGTATCTTTTCCATTTCTTAGATTAGGATTAGAGTTGGGAGTAGAGTCGAGTCGAGCTTCGCTCGGATCTTCGGAGTCTTCGGAGTTCTGGTAAAGCTCTTGTATCCTTTTCTTCTTTTGAAGAGTTTATCATAACAATACTATCTTATTCAGAGCTTAAGTTATCTTTCATATTTATTTCTTAATCTTTTCTTTGAGTAAAGTTCTTAGCTCTTTTCAGAGTTAAGTTTTGTCTCCCTTTAGTTTTAGTGTAGAGTTTAGTTTTAGCTCTACCGGGTTTTATCTCGCGGGTTTGCTCGCCTTGACCGGGCCGTAAGACGCCTTAGGGAAGACGGGGATTTCTCTTGACAGGACTCAAGAGAAATCTTAATCTTCGAGTGCAGACGTGGTGTCTGGCTTGTGGATTAACTAGGAAGTGTGTTGCACCCACGGAACTGCAATGGTAGGCGGCAGGTGGTGACAGCCCTGTCCGTCCTTCGTAGTCCACCATGTTCGGGTGTATTCATAATAGTAGTGCTGAGCCCGAAGAACCCCCTCTCTCACCCTGTTCTGAGGTTCTCCCGTTCTAGCCGTCGAAGCGAGCTCTGTCCCCGGTATCTAAGCTAGAGTCTAGGCTAAGGCTAGAGTGTCTTTTGCTCTGAGTTAGGAAGTATCTAAGTCCGGTCTCTCCCAACATCTTTCCTTTTCTATAGACTTAGGAGCTTCTGTGTGTCGCTGGTCTTTCAGACCTTCTATCTGGTCATTCATTTGACCATTATCACTCAAACCTAGAGTTTGTACCCTTGGGTTTTTGGCTTGATATTTCTGGCAAGATTTATCATATCATTCTTCAATACACTTTAACCATCTGCTTCCCTGCGGAAATATAAATACGATACCCTAGGATAACTCCCGAGGTGAAGTGCTACAATGAGATATATTCTGTGCGCTTGCAGAATCCATTTTGCATACAACGACATATATCTTCGCGCTCTTGAGCGTTGCTAAAAACGTGACGCTAAGGAGTGCCAACAAGCATTTCTGGCGCCGTTGCCGGGGAAGCAATTGGCTAAAGTTATTGTTGAATTATTTGATAATCTTTACAGATTTACCAAACCACTAACCCTAGTGACCTCACCACTGCAACGTTCATCTATTTTTGATGTGTTTGCAGGGGAGTGCATGACTGGTTTCAACCTACCGTCAAACTTTGATCCAAATCCAAAACGCATTGGAAGAGTAGTGCGCAAAAGAGTCATGCCTCCTCAGATTTCACTCAGCTCAAGCAACATTCTCGAGTCGTCATCTGACTCTGAGTCCGAACCAGACACAGGTTCATCGTATTCTTCGGCCCAGAATCACCAGAGATGGCTCAGCCGAAGAAGACACTCCGTGAGTTCTCAGCCCCGTCAAGCAGCAACTTTCCGGGACTGTCGAACGCACAGGAAGGGGTATTTGAGCTGAGGTCCGGCCTAATCAACATGGTCCAGGCCAGTCCTTTCTGCGGAAAGTCAATTGAGGATGCCAACGCTCACCTTCGGAATTTTCTGGAGGTCTATAGCACTATCAACCCTAATGGCACAACGATTAACAACATCCGCCTACAGCTCTTCCCATTTTCTTTACTTGGGGAAGCCAAGGAGTGGTTCTATGCCAACAAAGCGTCCTTTGAAGGACAATGGCAGACATGCGCCGACGCATTTCTGACCAAGTATTTTCCGGTGGGCAAGACCAACGCACTCCAAGGAAAAATCACTAGCTTTCAGCAGCTAGATGGAGAGTCAGTCCCAGAAGCTTGGGAGCGACTGCAAGAGTACATTGCAGCCTGCCCCCACCATGGTGTGGAAGAGTGGCTGATCACTCAAAACTTCTTCGACAGCCTGAGCCGCCGATCGCAAGAGCACTTAGATGCAGCTCCGGGAGGAGCTTTTCTCTCGCTAGATGTAGACGCTGCGAAGGCACTAATTGAGAAAATATCCTCTCACCAAAGTTGGGTGGGAGAGAGACAAGCTCCCTGCACCAAGGGAGTACACCAGATTGACTCCGTTGACATGTTGACTGCTAAGATGGACCTTCTCTTGAAGAAGATTGAATCTCTCGGAAAGGAGATGAGTCAGATTGTGGAAGACCGAATCACATGTGATACATGTGGAGAAACAGGACACTCGGGTACCAGTTGCCCGATGACACAAGAGGAAGCCTGCTTCATTGGAAACAACAACAATCCAGGCTTCCGTCCTCAGCAAGGTTGGAATTCCAAGCCCAACTTTCCCTTCGGCCAACAGCAAGGTAATACCTCTAACAACGGTTTTCAACCGTCGTTAAAAGATATCTGGTATGGCCAAAAACAAATTAACGATAGCATTAGCAAGAAATTTCTTGCTAATGATAAAGTTATGGAGTCGATGGCCTCCCTGATCGAAGCTTCTAATTCTGTTGTTAAGAACCAGCTGAGCTTCAATCAGATGATTGAAACTCAAGTAGCTCAGTTGGCCGCATCTTGTCCTAACCCAAATGCGGGGAAGTTACCCGGGCAACCGGAGGTCCCTTTCAAGGAAAATGTTAGTGCGGCAACCACGTGGGCTGGTAAGTCCACGCGGAATCTACGCAACCCCCAAGATGCAGGTACCCAACAACAGGAAGCTAGCAACACCGAGCCAGCCGCCGAAGAGGAAGACGACGAGGAATCCATCCCTGTCTCGAAGGAGGGGAACGAGGCAACGAAGGCCTCTAGCGAAAACCGTGATCCAACTTTCCTCCCGTTCCCTGAACGGAGGAGAAGACTAGTGGCCGACGAACAATTTGACAAGTTCGTCGAGGTAATCAAGAAGGTATACATCAATATGCCACTTTTTGATGCTTTGCAGGTCCCGATGTATGCCAAGTATATCAAAGACATACTTAGCAACAAGAGGACTCTACCCACAAGGGAGATGGTACCATACTCGGTCCCCGCCTCAAGAAGAAGAAAGATCCTGGTTGCCCCACAATCTCATGCTCAATTGGAGGCCATGATTTCGACAATGCCCTATGTGACTTGGGGGCAAGCGTCAGCGTAATGCCAAAGGTAGTTTTTGACCACCTTAAGCACATTTCGCTTGTCTCTACACCCATGTGTTTGCAGCTAGCGGATCAATCGATCCGCTACCCACACAGAGTTGCGGAAAATGTCCCAGTCAAGATCAGGGATTTCTTCGTCCCTGTGGATTTCATCGTCCTTGACATGGAAGCTAAAGCCAAGAATTCTCTCATTCTTGGGAGACCATTCTTGAGTACCGCGAATGCAAACATCGATGTGGGAAAAGGGACTATTCAACTTAGGATCAATGGAGAAACCAAGAATTTCTCCTTCCGTCCTAAGGAGACCCCTGAAGAAGTCAATATGGTCAGAGAAATCACACCCAGAAATCCCAGGATGCCAACCGTAGAAACACTCATGAAGATGGTGGAAGCCCTCGCCGCCAAAGAAAAGAAAAGGCATGACCGCTATCATGCGCGGTGAAGGATATCAAGAGCCAAAGCGCTGGAAGAGCAAGCAAAGCGCGACAAGGAAGTTGAAACCAAGCCCCGTCCAAACCGAAAGGAATGGCGGGTGAAATCAGCCCCGAACGAAGAATCAGAGAGTTCCGCTCAGGACGTAAAACTCGAGCCCTCGCCATAAGGTATATGGTACGTATCCATGCATTGCATATAGAATAGGTTTCCTTTCCTAAATCTTTCTTTCAAATCAGCATGTTTAATTTTCAAGACTTGCATTCATATTTTATTTATGCATCACTTAGCATATATATATAAAAAAAATTCGGCCAATTCCAGGCCGACTGGCCCCACCTAGGCCGGCTGGCCCCACTTGTCAATGCCTATGGCCAGATCACAGCAGCAAGTAGCAAGCAATCATGCATGGGCATGACACGAGAGAGATGGAGAAAACTGGGTAGCAACCCAGGCCGCTCGGCTCCACCCAGGCCGGCCGGCCTCCCTCCACCGTTGTTGTCCCATCTCCACCAACCAACAGCACCAGGAGCAGCAGAGTGACCATCGACAGCAGGATGGGCACGACCGGCACCATGTGCAGGCCGATCGGCCTGCCTCAGGCCGGCCGGCCTCCCCCTGCCTCGCCTATATAAAAGCCGGCGCCCAGTTCAGGAGCAACTTGCCCCAAGCACAGGTATGCAAGCATCCTGAGCACTTCCCTTTTCTCTCATGCTAAATTTTGAAAATCTCTAAGCAAGGTAAGAGTTTGAACCACAAGAAAATTCTGCTAAAATCCATCCTTGAAATCTTGTGAGAACGAACCCCTGCCGGTAAAACGAGAATGTTTGTGGTGGTTCTTACCCCACAAGAACGATTAACCAAGCTGTGGTGATTAATCTCCCACAAGAACGCCTAACTTCTGGCTACCTAACCCCTGATTTCCTTCGAGTATTGTGAGACTAACATTTTGCAGGAATCATGTGGTCAAGGGCGCGTCAGACGGCACGTGGAGTCGTGACCAAGCTCAGCTCTTCAAGCTCCCGTCGCTCTCAGGGATCGTCTGCCTCCCGAGACATTATGTCTGTTGACTCTGCTCAACAAGACACAGAGTCCCAGGAGGAGGAGAGGCAAGAAGTGCCCTGGAATAGGCTCCGCATCCGGATCATGACCCGGATTGAGCACATCATCGCTCGGTCCGAGGAAAAGAGAACGGTGCTTGCCAAGCTCCAGACCCGTGACTACACGCATGCCAAGTACTTCGACCCCATGCTGCTGATCAGAACCGGTCTCGGAGGAGACATGGAACGGGCTTTCAACAACGCCGGATGGCAAAACTTCTACCCCGTCTCGGAAACAGGTTCGCACTTTCTTACCATGGAGTTTTTGATGAGCTTAAAAGTTGAAGTTCTTCCCAACGAGACGAACATTTGCTTTCAGTTTTTCAACGAGGATTTTACCTTGACCCCGAAACAGCTCAGTGAGGCTCTTGGTTTCAACAAGAGATGCATCATTGACGCTGACCTTTTGGTGACTCTGGGAAAAACAGCATCACAGCCATCCATAACCCCACTCTTCGCTTTCTGGCGAAATGGATCGCTATGGTGATTCACCCACGAGCTGATTTGCGTCTTTGCCTTTTACCTGATTTGGAGTGCCTTTATGCCATGGTCAAGAAAATTCGTTTCTCGCCTGTCATGAGCATGCTTCATGATTGGCAGAGGTTAGTCACTGGCCGAGCCACGATTGACATAACCTCGCTAGTGACCTGCATTGCCACCCACGTTGGTGCTTTGCAGGGCACTCAAGTCACTTTCCTTCCCGCTACACAAGAGTATCAGTTTTGCATTGGTATAGACCATTTTATCCAAGGTCACTTGATACGCGAGGGCCCTGGCCATACTCTTTTCATGTGTTATCCTGGTTTCCTCGACGAAGTCGAGCTTCCATGCCCGGCTTTGTCGTTGAGATCGGCGAAAAGTCTAACCATGCAGTTCAGAAGGAGGGAACCCGCTCGCCACAGTGTTGCAGGCCCTGTGACACGTGGCAGGCGATCCAGGCCCGACAGTGAAGCCGAAACTTCTACCGCACCTCAGCCCGAGTACCAGCAGCAGCAGCAGCAGCCCGAGTACCACTACCAGCAGCAGCCCGAGTACCACTACCAGCAGCATCCCGAGAACCACACTGCCCATATGAGTTTCGAGGAGGCGTTTGACTACCATCAAGGGACGGCAGGATTCGGCCCACAGGTCGGACCATCTGCCTCCGCCAGGTATGACTACGAAAACCCGGTCTCCCGGGGGATCACTGTTGATGGCCATTATAACCTCGTAGTGACCGTCAACATTTCGGTAAAATGAGGATGATCATACCATATTCCATACATAAAAGTATTTTCACTGACAAATTCCACAAGTTTTGGATGAGTTGTGCTTGCAGGATGAACCAGGAGAAACAAGGGCCAAACCTGGCACAGGGCCAGGCCGGCCTGCCTAGGCCAGGCCGACCGGCCTCCCCTGGCCAAGTCTGGCCACGTCATTGATCCACAAGCCATGCCAAGTACCCAGGATGATCAAGCACCGTGCAAACAATGTCGGTTTGATCCAAGGACCCGGAAGGCCTAGAGATGAAAGCACATGGATTGAAGGGCCCACATCCTAGGATTCTCGGACAGCTTCAACTAAACGCAACCGTTACCGACCTTGGGAGAGCATCAGGACCGTTCCTGCAGAGGGCGGTGCCAAGTGGCACCAGGGCCAGGCCGGCCGGCCTAGCCCAGGCCGGCCGGCCTCCCTCTGTGGCCGCCACGTCTCCTCCTTCGCGTGAAGCTTAAGCAGAACCTTGGCGTGCTAATGACGCTGACATCCACCCCCTGGAGGCTATAAAAGGAAGCTCATTCACCTTGGGAAGACACACACCACATATCTCAAGTCTTTACTTGAAGGGAGCTCTAGTACCTTTTTCATTTCTTAGATTAGGATTAGAGTTGGGAGTAGAGTCGAGTCGAGCTTAGCTCGGATCTTCGGAGTCTTCGGAGTTCTGGTAAAGCTCTTGTATCCTTTCCTTCTTTTGAAGAGTTTATTTATATAATTACTTTCTTATTTCAGAGCTTAAGTTATCTTTTATATTTCTCTCTTGCTCTTCTTTAAGAGTAAAGATCTTGCTCTCTTTAGAGCAAAGTCCTTTCCCCCTTTAGTTTTAGTGTAGAGTTTAGTTTAGCTCTACCGGGTTTTATCTCGCGGGTTTGCTCGCCTTGACCGGGCCGTAAGACGCCTTAGGGAAGACGGGGATTTCTCTTGACAGGCCTCAAGAGATATCTTAATCATCGAGTGCAGACGTGGTGTCTGGCTTGTTGATTAACTAGGAAGTGTGTTGCACCCCACGGTACAGCAGTGGTAGGCGGCAGGTGGTGACAGCCCTGTCCGTCCTTCGTAGTCCACCACGTTCGGGTGTATTCATAACAGTAGTGCTGAGCCCGGAGAACCCCCTCTCTCACCCCGTTCTGAGGTTCTCCCGTTCTAGCCGTCGAAGCGAGCTCTGTTCCCGGTATCTAAGCTAGGGTCTAGGCTAAGGCTAGAGTGCCTTTTGCTCTGAGTTAGAAAGAGTCTAGGTCCGGTCTCTCCCAACATCTTTCCTTTTCTCTAGAAATAGGTGCTCCGTGTGTCGCTGGTCTTTAGACCTTCTATCCGGTCATTAACTTGACCATTATCCACCCAAACTTAGTGTTTGTGCCCCTAGGTTTGTGGCTTGATATTTCTGGCAAGATATATCATTTCATTCTTCAATACACTTTAACCATCTGCTTCCCTGCGGAAATATAAATACGATACCCTGGGGTAACTCCCGAGGTGAAGTGCTACAACGAGATATATTCTGTGCGCTTGCAGAATTAATTTTGCATACAATGACATATATCTACGCGCTCTTGAGCATTGCTAAAACGTGACGCTAAGGAGTGCCAACAAGCATTTCTAGCGCCGTTGCCGGGGAAGCAATTGGCTAAAGTTATTGTTGAATTATTTGATTATCTTTACAGATTTACCAAACCACTAACCTTAGTGACCTCACCACTGCAACATTCGTCTATTTTTGATGTGTTTTGCAGGGTAGTGCATGACTGGTTTCAACCTACCATCAAACTTTGATCCAAATCCAGAACGCATTGGAAGAGTAGTGCGAAAGAGAATCGTACCCCCTCAGATTTCACTCAGCTCAAGCAATATACTCGAGTCGTCATCCGACTCCGAGTCCGAATCAGATTCGTCGTTTTCTTCAGCCCCAGAGTCCCCAGAGATTATGGCTCAAGCTAAGAAGACGCTCCGTGAGTTCTCAGCCCCATCAAGCAGCAACTTCCCGGGACTGTCGAACGCACAGGAAGGTGCATTTGAGCTGAGAACTGGCCTGGTGAACATGGTTCAGGCCAGCCCTTTCTGCGGAAAGGCGATTGAGGATGCGAACGCTCACCTTCAGAATTTCCTGGAGGTGTGCAGTACTATAAACCCCAATGGCACACCGATCAACAACATCCGCCTTCAACTCTTCCCATTCTCCTTGCTTGGGAAAGCAAAGGAGTGGTTCTATGCAAACAAGGCATCATTCGATGGACGCTGGCAGACTTGCGCAGATGCATTTCTGGCCAAGTACTTTCCGGTGGGCAAAACCAATGCCCTCCGAGGAAAAATCACTAGCTTTCAGCAGCTAGACGGAGAAACAATTCCCGAAGCTTGGGAGCGACTGCAAGAGTATATTGCAGCCTGCCCCCACCATGGTGTGGAAGATTGGCTGATTACCCAGAACTTCTTCCACAGCCTGAGCCGACGATCGCAAGAGATGTTGGATGCAGCCGCGGGAGGAGCTTTCCTCTCGTTGGATGTAGACGCAGCAAAGGCGCTCATCGAGAAAATATCCACTCATCAGAGCTGGATAGGAGAAAGACAAGCTCCCTGCAAGGGAGTACATCAAATTGACTCCGTTGATATGCTGGCCGCTAAGATGGACCTCCTCTTGAAGAAGATGGAATCTCCTAGCAAGGAGATGAATCAGATCATGGAGGAGAGAATCACGTGTGAAACGTGTGGAGAAGCAGGACACTCGGGCGACACTTGCCCGATGACACACGAGGAAGCCCATTTCATTGGAAATACCAACAATTCAGGCTTCCGTCCTCAACAAGGTTGGAATTCCAAGCCCAATTTCCCCTTCGGCCAACAGCAAGGTAATGGCTCTAACAACGGTTTTCAACCGTCGCTAAAGGACATCTGGTATGGCCAAAAACAGATTAACGATAGCATTAGCAAGAAATTTCTTGCTAATGATAAAGTTATGGAGTCAATGGCCTCCCAGATAGAAGCTTTCAATTCTGTCGTTAAGAACCAGCTGAGCTTCAACAAAATGATTGAAACTCAAGTAGCTCAGCTGGCTGCATCCTGCCCTAACCCAAATGCGGGGAAGTTACCCGGGCAACCGGAGGTTCCTTTCAAGGAAAATGTTAGTGCGGTGACCACGCGGACTGGCAAGTCCACGCAGGACCCACACAATCCACAGGATGCAGGTATTCGACAGAAGGAAGCTAGCCAAACCGAGGTGGCCGCCGAAGAGGAAGATGACGAGGAAACCACCCCTGTCTCAAAGGAGGGGAACGAGGCACCACAAGCCTCAAGCTACAGCCTCAAAGGAGGAGAAGACCTGTGGCCGACGAACAATTCGACAAGTTCGTCGAGGTAATCAAGAAGGTATACATCAACATACCATTACTTGATGCTTTGCAGGTCCCGACATACGCCAAGTACATCAAGGATATGCTTAGCAACAAGCGGACTCTACCCACAAGGGAGACGGTTCAGCTGACCGAGGAATGTAGCTCAGCTATACTCGGGCCCCACCTTAAGAAGAAAGATCCTGGCTGCCCCACAATATCATGCTCCACTGGAGGCCATGACTTCGACAACGCCCTATGTGACTTGGGGGCGAGCGTCAGCGTAATGCCCAAGGTAGTCTTTGACCACCTTAAACATATATCGCTTGTCTCTACACCCATGTGTTTGCAGCTAGCGGATCAATCGATCCGCTACCCCCATGGAGTCACAGAAAATGTTCCGGTCAAGATCAGGGATTTCTTCATCCCTGTGGATTTCATCGTCCTGGATATGGAAGCCGGAGCAACGAACTCTCTCATCCTTGGGAGACCGTTCTTAAGCACTGCGAATGCAAACATTGACGTGGGACGTGGGACCATTCAACTGAGGATTAACGGAGGGACCGAGAGTTTCTCTTTCCGTCCTAAGGAGATCCCCCACCAAGTTAATATGGTCGAGGAAGTCATGCCCCGAAAGTCCAAGATGCCGAGCGTAGAAACGCTCATGAAGATGGTGGAAGCCTTCGCCGCCAAAGAAAAGAAGAGGCATGATCGCTATCATGCACGGCGAAGAATATCGAGAACCAAAGCGCTGGAGGAGCAAGCAAAGCACGATGAGGAGGTTGAATCCAAGTCTCGTCCAGTCCGAAAGGAATGGCGGGTAAAAGCAGTCCCGAACAAGGATTCGGAGAGTTCCGCTCAGGACGAAAAACTCGAGCCCTCGCCATAAGGTATATGGTACGTATCTTTGCATTGCATATAGAATAGGTTTTTCATTTCAATTCTTTTCATTCATCACAGCATGTTTAAATTTTTGAAGCTTGCATTTATATTTCAATTGTGCATTAGGAAGCATATAAAAAATATATATTTCGGCCAAACTTCAGGCCGGCCGGCCCCACCTAGGCCGGCCGGCCCCACTTGTCAATTCCACTGGCCAGATCACAGCAAGCAAGGAACAACATCATGTGGGAGGACACGACACGAGAAGATGGAGGAAAATGGACACGACTCCAGGCCGAACGGCCCCAGCCAGGCCGGCCGGCCTCCAAGCACCGTTGCTGTCCCATCCTCACCTACCAGAGCACTTAGCACAGGGCCGTGACCACCGACGCACGGGATGGGCACGACCGGCGCCATGTGCAGGCCGATCGGCCTGCCTCAGGCCGGCCGGCCTCCCCCTGCTGCGCCTCTATAAATGCCGGTGCCCAGCTCTGAAGGAAGGCGCCCCAAGCTCAGGTATGCGTGCATCCTGCTCAATTCCCTTCTCCCTCGCTTAAATTTCGAAATTCTCTAAGTAAGGTTAGAGTTCAAGCCACAAGGAAGTTCTGCTAAAATTCATTCTTGAATCCTTGTGAGAACAAACCCCTGCCGGTTGAACGAGAACGTTTGTGGTGGTTCTTACCCCACAAGAACGACTAACCGAGTTGTGGTGATTAATCTCCCACAAGAACGCCTAACATCTGACTTTCTAACCTTTGATTTCCTTCAGGTATTGTTAGGCTAATCTTTTGCAGGAATCATGTGGACTAAGGCACGTGGAGTCGTCACCAAGCTCACCTCGTCGAGCTCTCGCCGCTCTCGGGAATCCTCTACTTCCCGGGATACTATGTCGGTCGACTCAACTCGACACGACACAGAGTCCCATGAGGAGGAGGTACCGAGGAACAGGCTCCGCATCAGGATCATGACTCGGGTCGAGCACATCGTTGCTCGG
This sequence comes from Urochloa ruziziensis, assembly GCA_015476505.1. NCBI lineage: Eukaryota > Viridiplantae > Streptophyta > Magnoliopsida > Poales > Poaceae > Urochloa > Urochloa ruziziensis. Next base: position 44,012,541 of record CM027118.1, on the reverse strand, counting down.
ACTGAAGACGAGAGAACGGTGCTGGACCAGCTCCAGGACCGCTACTTCACAAACGCCAAGTACTTCGACCCCATGCTGCTGATCAAGACCAGTCTCGAAGGAGACATGGAACGGGCGTTCAACAATGTCGGATGGCAAAACTTCTACCCCGTCATGGAAACAGGTTCGCATTTTCTTACTATGGAGTTTCTAATGAGTTTGAATATCGAAGTTCGTCCCAACGAGACAAACATTTGCTTTCGAATTTTCAACGAGGATTTTGTTTTGACCCCGAAACAACTCAGTGAGGCTCTTGGTTTTAACAAGAGATGCATCATTGATGCCAACCTGCTGGTGACTAACCACCGGTACAACCGTGCCGCATGGTGGGATAGCATCACAGGGGAGCCATCCTCGGGGAAAAATAACATTACCGCTATTCACAACCCCACTCTTCGTTTCCTGGCGAAGTGGATCGCTATGGTGGTCCACCCGCGCGCTGATTTACGTCTTTGTCTTTTGCCTGATTTAGAGTGCCTGTATGCCATGGTCATGAAAATTCGCTTTTCTCCGGTCATGAGCATGCTTGAGAACTGGCAAAGGTTAGTCAGTGGCCGAGCCACAATTGACATAACCTCGCTAGTCACACGCATTGTTTTTAAAGCGGTAAGGCGAGGCGAGGCGACAGCCTACCGCTCAGTCGCCTAGGCGCTTAAGGCGCGAGGCGAGGCGACGCCTTACGCCACCGCTCTTCTTTCATGCAGCATTTGGATAGAGCACAGAAAAAGGAAATGAAGTGGAGGTGGATTGAAATTAGGTTAGGATATATGTTTCGTTTACAATTTACTGGGTTTAGGTTTGGGATTGGAGTTAGGCGGGCCCCTTAGTTGATTAAAAAACAGCCCACAAGTCATCCTTATCTGGTCCATCCGTCCGTGACTCCGTGTACATCTCCTTTGCTGAGGTCCTGCTTCGTCATGCGAGAGCCAAAGAATCGAGTCAAATGCACATCGAATCGAGCACTGGCCTTGCGTGCGGCGACTTCTTGCTCCCGCGCCGTGGCGGCGGCGGCTCCAGCCTTACACGCGGCCGCGCATCTGAGTCCAGCAGCAGCTCGAGCCCCTGCGCGGCGTAGATGTGCGAGCCCAGCGGGTTGGCCTTCCGGCGCGGCAAGGCGATGTGCTGCTCCGCCTGCTGGGCAGCGCGCGCAAGATTGCGCCGCCGGGACTCGCCGCATGCAGGAACGGGGAGCTGCGCAGGAAGGAAAGATCTTTTCTCTCTCAATTTCTCAAATCTCTATCCCTCTGCCCTGTCCGAGTCTTATCCCTCTCGATTCCTTCCCGCGCTGCAGCAGGCGGATGGCGGGAAAACGCAGTGTAGGAGCGATTGGCGTGGGCGCCGCTGGTTTTTTCCGCGCAAGAAGCGTCTGCCATAACCGCCTGGGTGACGGCCGGACGCCTACTAGGCCAAGGCGGACGCCTCGCACGCCATGGCGGACGCCATAAGCACGGATCGTTAGGCGAGGCCGACGCCCAGCCTTTTTTAGCGCCTAGACGCCTAAGCGACGCCTAGGCGTCACCTAAGCGACGCTTTAAAAACAATGGTCACACGCATCGCCAGCCATGTTGGTGCTTTCCAGGGCGCTCAAGTCACTTTCCTTCCAACTACACACGAATATCAGTACTGCATTGGTTTAGACCATTTCGTCAAGGGTCACTTAATGCGTGAGGGCCCTGGCAACACTCTTTTCATGTGCTATCCTGGTTTCATCGATGAAGTTGAGCTTCCATGCCCAGCTTTGTCGCTGAGATCAGTGAGAAGTCTAACCATGCAGCTCAGAAGGAGGGAACCCGCTCGCCACAGTGTTGCAGGCCCTGCAACACGTGGCAGGCGGGCCAGGCATGATGACGAAGCCGGAACTTCTACCGCGCCACAGCCCGAGTACCGCTACCAGCAGCAGCCCGAGTACGACTACCAGCAGAACCCCACGGCCAACATGAACTTTGAGGAGGCATTCGACTACCACCAAGGAACAGCAGGCTACGGCCCGCAGGTCGGACCATCCGCCTCCGCCAGGTATGACTACGAGAACCCGGTTTCCCGGGGGATCGTTGATCTTAATACCAGGATGGAGACGATGACGCTGCAACAACAGCAACTCAGAGATGCAGTTGCACACAACACTGATCTCACGCAGCAGAACTGGGGGATGACCACATCCATCCAGACCGACATGCACGGCTTCTTCAACTACATGCACTACGACCCCGACCAGTACTACCAGTGAGCTTCATCGAAGCTTGGGGGAGTCGCAGGTATGTCGAAAGCCATCGCCCTTGCCGTTGCCGTTTGCCTTGCCGTTGCCGTTTGCCTTGCCGTTGCCATTGCCTTGCCGTTGCCGTTTGCCTTACCGTTGCCTTGCCGTTGCCGTTACCTTACCGATGCCTTTGCCTTGCCGTGCCATGATGAAATAAAATGCTAGATAAAATAAATAAAAGAAAAAAAGAAGAAAAAAAAAAGAGAAAATAATAAAAACAAAATAAAATAAAAGCTCCAAAAAGATGTCTTTATGTATGGAACTATGGTTGAGAACCTCTGGAATGATGAATAGTTGCTCTGTTTATGCCTTCTAAGTGCCTCGTACTTAATCCTTAACTCTTGAGTAATTGAGTTCGTTGGCATTTAAGGAGCCGCCATGATAAAATTGTGGGAGCAAGAGCACTTGTTCATTGTTTAAGTTATTGTGAGTTTTGATATGGTTTGTTTCGAGGTATAACTGCATGCTTAGTAAGGAACCTCTCGGAAGTTTTTATAAAATGTTACATGGTGAATCTTCCTCGATGGTTTAAATATCCTATCCAGAGCCTAAACAGTTATACATTCGTTGAAACTACCATATGCTATCTTGAGTTGCTTTGAGTCTTGTCGAATGGTGAAGTCCGCTTGCAGAAGGTACTTGACATTTACCAGTCTTCCCATCCACCTCAGCCTCAAAATGTCCGACTAGTCAAAGTCCCGCTCCGGGGTTGACGTCCACCGTCGATGACATACACTCATCTCATCACAAAGCTCACCCCAAAAGGTCCTCAAATACTCCATACAAAGCTGAATCCCTCTCTGTTACCAAAGTGAGAGAAGAGATGTATTCGAAAAAAAATGGAGACAAAGCTCCATCTGAAAAAAAAGAAACATCTCGAAAATATGAGAGAGAGAAACAATAAGGAGTCCAAAGACCTTTGAGCATCACACCTTCTCCCTCTCCATTCAAACCCCATGAATTCCAAAGACCGGAATTTGACGAGTACCATCGCTCGCGGACCACTCTTCGACTCGACAACAGAAGTAACCAAGGTATGCCACTCTTACCCTACCTACAACTCCACTTTAGCCTTAGTGTAGGGAAACATTGGTCAATCCCGACCAAGAGTGAGGATTAAACACCTTGAGTGACTCGAGAGTATCATCGGGGAATGAAACAACCATCTTTTGAAAAAATTCATATCTCCGAGATGGAACCTGAAAAGTTGCAGGAAATACTTTAGAGATGACCGTTCAAGCTCTCAACAAGCCCAAAACGTGAATCAATGCAGCCCCACGTGGAACCATGGTATGAGTTCTCTTTTATGCCAACTTATTCAAATGATTTGCTGAGTTTTGGCTTAAGCACAGAGTACTTTAAGAGTATAAACATTGAAGCAACTCCTGACCTACCGAACCTAGAGTTTTAGCCTTGCTCGAGGACGAGCAAGAGTCTAAGCTTGGGGGTGTGTTGACGGCCATTATAACCTCGTAGTGACCGTCAACATTTCGGTAAAATGAGGATGATCATACCATATTCCATACATAAAAGTATTTTCACTGACAAATTCCACAAGTTTTGGATGAGTTGTGCTTGCAGGATGAACCAGGAGAAACAAGGGCCAAACCTGGCACAGGGCCAGGCCGGCCTGCCTAGGCCAGGCCGACCGGCCTCCCCTGGCCAAGTCTGGCCACGTCATTGATCCACAAGCCATGCCAAGTACCCAGGATGATCAAGCACCGTGCAAACAACGTCGGTTTGATCCAAGGACCCGGAAGGCCTAGAGATGAAAGCACATGGATTGAAGGGCCCACATCCTAGGATTCTCGGACAGCTTCAACTAAACGCAACCGTTACCGACCTTGGGAGAGCATCAGGACCGTTCCTGCAGAGGGCGGTGCCAAGTGGCACCAGGGCCAGGCCGGCCGGCCTAGCCCAGGCCGGCCGGCCTCCCTCTGTGGCCGCCACGTCTCCTCCTTCGCGTGAAGCTTAAGCAGAGCCTTGGCGTGCTAATGACGCTGACATCCACCCCCTGGAGGCTATAAAAGGAAGCTCATTCACCTTGGGAAGACACACACCACATATCTCAAGTCTTTACTTGAATGGAGCTCTAGTACCTTTTTCATTTCTTAGATTAGGATTAGAGTTGGGAGTAGAGTCGAGTCGAGCTTAGCTCGGATCTTCGGAGTCTTCGGAGTTCTGGTAAAGCTCTTGTATCCTTTCCTTCTTTTGAAGAGTTTATTTATATAATTACTTTCTTATTTCAGAGCTTAAGTTATCTTTTATATTTCTCTCTTGCTCTTCTTTAAGAGTAAAGATCTTGCTCTCTTTAGAGCAAAGTCCTTTCCCCCTTTAGTTTTAGTGTAGAGTTTAGTTTAGCTCTACCGGGTTTTATCTCGCGGGTTTGCTCGCCTTGACCGGGCCGTAAGACGCCTTAGGGAAGACGGGGATTTCTCTTGACAGGCCTCAAGAGAAATCTTAATCATCGAGTGCAGACGTGGTGTATGGCTTGTTGATTAACTAGGAAGTGTGTTGCACCCCACGGTACAGCAGTGGTAGGCGGCAAGGTGGTGACAGCCCTGTCCGTCCTTCGTAGTCCACCACGTTCGGGTGTATTCATAACAGTAGTGCTGAGCCCGGAGAAACCCCTCTCTCACCCCGTTCTGAGGTTCTCCCGTTCTAGCCGTCGAAGCGAGCTCTGTTCCCGGTATCTAAGCTAGGGTCTAGGCTAAGGCTAGAGTGCCTTTTGCTCTGAGTTAGAAAGAGTCTAGGTCCGGTCTCTCCCAACATCTTTCCTTTTCTCTAGAAATAGGTGCTCCGTGTGTCGCTGGTCTTTCAGACCTTCTATCCGGTCATTAACTTGACCATTATCCACCCAAACTTAGTGTTTGTGCCCCTAGGTTTGTGGCTTGATATTTCTGGCAAGATATTTCATTTCATTCTTCAATACACTTTAACCATCTGCTTTCCTGCGGAAATATAAATACGATACCCTGGGGTAACTCCCGAGGTGAAGTGCTACAACGAGATATATTCTGTGCGCTTGCAGAATTAATTTTGCATACAACGACATATATCTACGCGCTCTTGAGCGTTGCTAAAACGTGACGCTAAGGAGTGCCAACAATCGCGATCTTAGTACCAGGTTGGAGACGGTGACTCTGCAGCAGCAGCAGCAGCAGCTCAGAGATGAAGTCGCACACAACACCGACCTCACCCAGCAGAACTGTGGGATGACCACATCCCTCCAGACCGACATGCATGGCTTCTTCGACTACATGCACTACGACCCCAACCAGTACTACAAGTGAGCTTCAGCGAAGCTTGGGGGAGTCTCAGGTATGTTCAAAAGCGCCTTGCCTAGCCTTGCCTTGCTTGCTATGATATAATAATAATAAAAAATATATTAAAAATATCGAATAAAAAGCTCCTTATGTATAGAATATGGTTGATAACCTTGGAATGATGAATAGTTGCTCTGTTTATGCCCTTTAAGTGCCTCATGCTTAATCCCTTACTTTCCAAGTATTTGAGTTCGTTGGCATTTAAGGATCCACCATGTTTATCTGTGGAAGGAGAGCACTTGTTCATTGTTTAAGTTATTGTGAGTTTTGACATGGTTTGTTTCGAGGTATAACTGCATGCCTAATAAGGAACCTCTCGAAAGTTTTTATAAAATATTACTTGGTAAATCTTCCTCGATGGTTTAAATGTCTTATCCAGAGCCTAAACAGTTATACATCTTATGAACTACTATATGCTATCTTGAGTTGCTTTGAGTCTTGTCGAATGGTGAAGTCCGCTTGCAGAAGGCACTTGTCATTTCCGGTCTTCCCATCCACCTCAGCCTCAAAATGTCCGACTAGTCAAAGTCCCGCTCCGGGGTTGACGTCCACCGTCGATGACATATACTCACGTCACCACAAAGCTCACCCCAAAGGTCCTCAATCACTCCATACAAAGTTGAATTCCTCTATGTTACCAAAGTAAGAGAAGAGATGTATTCGAAAAAAAAGAGAGAGTTGGAGACAATGCTCCATTTGAAAAAAGAGAGAAAAGAAAGAAGAAGAGAGAAAACATCTCAAAAATATGAGAGAGAGAAAATAAGGAGTCCCAAGACCTTTGAGCATCACACCTTCTCCCTCTCCACGTGAACCCATGAATTCCAAAGACCGAAATTTGACGAGTGTCATCGCTCGCGAACCACTCTTCGACTCGACAACGGAAGTAACCAAGGTATGCCACTCTTACCCTACCTACAACTCCACTTCAGCTTTAGTGTAGGGAAAAGTTGGTCAATCCGACCATGAGTGAGGTTTAAACACCTTGAGTGACTCGAGAGTACCATTGGGAAATGATTTAACCATCTTTTTGAAAAATTCATATCTTCGAGATGGAACCTGAAAAGTTGCAGGAAATACTTTGAAAATGACCGTTCAGGCTCTCAACAGCCCAAGACGTGAACCGTGTAGCCTCACGTTGAATCATGGTATGAGTTCTCTTTTATGCCAACTTATTCAAATGATTTGTTGAGTCTTGGCTTAAGCACAGGTCACTTAGAGAGTATACACATTGAAGCAACTCCTGACCCACTGAACCTAGAGTTTAGCCTTGCTCGAGGACAAGCAAGAGTCTAAGCTTGGGGGCATGTTGACGGCCATTACAACCTAGTTTTGACCGTCAACAATTCGGTGAAATGAGGATAATCATACCATGTTCCATGCATAAATGTGTTTATACTAACAAATTCCATAAGTTTTGGATGAGTTATGGTTGCAGGATGAAACAGGTGAAACAAGGGCCAAACCTGGCACAGAGCCAGGCCAGCCGGCCTAGGCCGGGCCGACCGGCCTCCCCTGGCCAGGTCTGGCCACGTCACTGATCCAGGAACTCAAGCAAACACCTAGGATGATCAAGCACCTTGCAATCAACGTCGGTTTGATCCAAGGACCCGAAAGTCTTATATGGCAAACACATGGATTGAAGGGCCCACTTACCTCGGATTTTTGGACAGCCTCAACTGAACGCAACCGTTACCAACCTCAGGAAGCAATCAGGAGCGTCCACGACGAAGGCGGTGTCCAGGGGCGCCAGGTGTAGGCCGATCGGCCAACACCAGGCCGGCCGGCCTGCTGCTGCCTCCTCACGCGACCAACTTCAGCATGGAGGTTAAGCAGGCCAGTAGGTTAAGCTGGCTACCGACCTTGGGAGGCTATAAAAGGCCACCTCCCATTCACCCCAAGACACACACCACACTTCTCAAGTCTTTACTTGAAGGGAGCTCTTGTATCTTTTCCATTTCTTAGATTAGGATTAGATTTGGGAGTAGAGTCGAGTCGAGCTTCGCTCGGATCTTCAGAGTCTTCGGAGTTCTGGTAAAGCTCTTGTATCCTTTTCTTATTTTGAAGAGTTCATCATAACAATACTATCTTATTCAGGGCTTAAGTTATCTTTCATATTTATTTCTTGCTCTTTTCTTAGAGTAAAGTTCTTAGCTCTTTTCAGAGTTAAGTTTTGTCTCCCTTTAGTTTTAGTGTAGAGTTTAGTTTTAGCTCTATCGGGTTTTATCTCGCGGGTTTGCTCGCCTTGACCGGGTCGTAAGATGCCTTAGGGAAGACGGGAATTTCTCTTGACAGGCCTCAAGAGAAATCTTAATCTTCGAGTGCAGACGTGGTGTCTGGCTTGTGGATTAACTAGGAAGTGTGTTGCACCCCACGGAACTGCAGTGGTAGGTGGTAGATGGTGACAGCCCTGTCCGTCCTTCGTAGTCCACCATGTTCGGGTGTATTCATAACAGTAGTGCTGAGCCCGGAGAACCCCCTCTCTCACCCCGTTCTGAGGTTCTCTCGTTCTAGCCGTTGAAGCGAGCTTTGTCCCCGGTATCTAAGCTAGAGTCTAAGCTAAGGCTAGAGTGTCTTTTGCTCTGAGTTAGAAGTATCTAAGTCCGGTCTCTCCCAACATCTTTCCTTTTCTATAAACTTAGGAGCTTCTGTGTGTCGCTGGTCTTTCAGACCTTCTATCCGGTCATTCATTTGACCATTATCCCTCAAACCTAGAGTTTGTACCCTTGGGTTTTTGACTTGATATTTCTGGCAAGATTTATCATATCATTCTTCAATACACTTTAACCATCTGCTTCCCTGCGGAAATAAAAATACGATACCCTGGGATAACTCCCGAGGTTAAGTGCTACAACAAGATATATCTTCACGCTCTTGAGCGTTGCTAAAAACGTGACGCTAAGGAGTGCCAACAGTGTGACTGTAGGATAGCCCAAGTACGAAGCCAATGGATAACTGAGTAGATAACCTGCAAAGGAGTAGGATTATGTTTCTTTTTAAAAACTAGATCATTCCTGCATAGGCATAGTGACCAACAAGTAGGAGCTGCCCTAGCAGGACTAGCGGTTTCAAATCTTTTCCAATGCCCCATAGCCAAGAACCAAACAAGTGAGGCACACTATGAGGTTGGGAGAGGCCTGAGGCCGCCTGTATGATAGACCAAATAGCGCGAGCAAACCGACATTCAAAAAATAGGTGTTTGATTGTTTCATCTTTGTGACAGAAACAACATGTCTTACTACCTTGCCAGTTGCGCTTAGCTAGGTTATCTTTTGTCAGCACTACACCTCTACGTAAATACCATAAGAAAATCTTAAGCTTCAAGGGGGCTTTTTGTTTCCAGATTTGCTTATTTAAATTAGGGACATCAGTATGGATCATGGCCAGGTAGTGTGATTTCACTGAGAATTGGATACTGCTCTCGCAGGGTTGTGTTTCCCAACCATTTATCTTCCCAGAACCTAATTTGTGATCCATCTTTTACTATAAAGGAGCCAAAGTGGAGAAAGTCTGCTTTCACCTTCATAAGGCTAGCCCAAAAGTGTGAGTCCCCGTTTTTCCAATATGTTTGCGAAAGCGGTGTGGATTAGAGGTATTTATGCCGTAAAATCCGTTGCCATGTTCCATCTGTTGTTAGTAGTTTAAAGAGCCATTTGCTGAGAAGAGCCGTGTTTTTAATGCCCAAATCATAGATTCCTAGACCCCCTAGGTCTTTGGGTTGGCAGAGGATGCTCCATTTGGCAAGGCGATACTTTCGTTTCTGGTCATCGCTCTGCCAAAAAAAGCGAGAGCGAAAATAGTCCAGTTTTTTAAGTACTCCCCTTGGGATCGCGAAGAAAGGCATCATGTACATGGGTAGACTACTAAGGACCGAGTTGATGAGTGTTAATCTCTCTCTTGTCGATAGGTGTTTACCCTTCCAACTACTGAGTAGTTTCTCAAAGCGTTCCTCGACTCGTTTCCAATCAGCATTTGATAGTTTCTATAATGTATAGGAATCTCTAAATACTTTAATGGAAAATCCCCCTGGTTACATCCAAACAAGTCAGTGTATTGATCTATCATTTCCTGTGCCTCCCCAAAGCAGAACAGTTCACTCTTATGGAAATTAATTTTGACTCCCGATAGTTGCTCAAAAGCACAAAGTAGTAGCTTCATGTTATGAGCTTTCTCTAAGTCATGTTCCATAAAGAGGACTGTATCATCGGCGTACTGTAGAATGGATAAACCATCATCAACCAGATGTGGCACCACTCCGCTAACCTGGCCATCCGATTTGGCTCTTTTAATTAAAATTGCAAGCATATCTGCAACTATATTGAATAGTAGTGGGGCCAGTGATGGGTCTCCCTGTCGAAGGCCTTTTTTTGTTTGGAAGAAAGATCCGATATCATCATTTACATTCACCACCACACAGCCACCCGAGATAAAGGATTTGACCCAAGATATCCATTTGGGCGAGAAACCCTTCATCAGTAGTGTCTGCATGAGGAATGGCCATCTTACTTTATCATAAGCTTTTTCAAAATCAATCTTGAATATAACACCACTTTGTTTCTTCCGGTGCAATTCATGTATGGTCTCATGTAAGATAACGACACCCTCTAGGATGTTGCGTCCTCGCATTAAAGTCGTTTGAGTTGGACTAATTATGTGGTCTGCGATCGAGTTTATTCTCATAGTAGCTACTTTGGTGAAAATTTTGAAGCTCACATTTAGTAGACAAATGGGCCTATACTGCTGGATTCGATTGGAATCTTGAACTTTTGGGATTAAAGTAATGACCCCAAAATTCAAGCTAAAAAGTGGCAGGTTTCCATCATGGAGGTCGTGGAACATTTGCATCAAATCACCTTTGATGACGTCCCAGAATTTTTGGTAAAATTCTGCAGGGAAACCATCTGGACCTGGCACTTTGTTATGGTTCATCTCAAATATTGCATCCTTAATCTTCTTTTCTGTGAATGGGGCAGGAAGTCATTCTCTGCATGTGTGACCTGACCAATATCATCCTTTCTAGACTCGTCTAGAGTAAAGGAGTTTTCCTCAGGTGCACCAAATAGATCTTTATAAGTCTTTAGGTTCGCCTGTCCCTCAACCTTTTCATTCTCGTGGTCTAGAGAGAATATTGTTTTTTTTCTATAATTGCCATTGGCAATCATCTGGAAATATCTAGTATTACTATCCCCTAGAAGAATGTCAGTTGTTTTTGCTCGCTGATAATACTTTATTTCCTCCTCCCGAAGGAGCTTAGTCAAATGATCTCTTGCCTAGGCAAGTTGATCTCGCTCAACTCCCGTTAGTTCTCTGAACTCAGCGGCAACATCTAAGTCATTAATGACACTTTGGAGGGAGGCTTTCTTGTGCTTGTATTCACCCTTTTGTGTGACGCCCAACCTCGGAGATGTTTACGTAGTGCACTCACACTACAAGAAAAATGACCTTTGGTCCCTTTTCATTTAGTACCGGTTGTCTAAAACCAGTACTAAAATAGTCACCGACCCATTTAGTACCGGTTTGTAACATTGGAAGCCTCGGAGACCCGTTTAGTCCCGGTTTGTAACACAAACCGGTACTAAACGGCGCACGTTAGTACCGGCTAGTGTTACAATCTGGTACTAAAATGGCGTGCCACTTTAGTCCCGGTTTGTAACACAAACCGGTACTAACGTGCACCGTTTAGTACCGGATTGTGTTACAAACCGAGACTAAATGGGTCTCCACGGGTTACTTTAAAAGGAATGCATCTCCCACTCAATCACAAGTGATGCATAGGTGGGATGGTAAGGAAGCTACGCACGAATCCGTAGTTTGCTCCTGTATACACCAGGCTTGGGTATTTATACGTATACATGGATCGAAGGAGATGTGCAGGTGCGCATACAAAGAGACAGTCCTTGCCAAGAGTATCTGCATGGGCCTTCCTTTTTGCTACGTGAGCCCATAAGGATGATTGACGCTAAGTAAAATAACCGGCCTGGGCCCTTTACTTAATTAAAGAAAAAAGTCTCCATAATCATTAGCTGGTGGTTTGGGCTGCCAAAACTGCCGAGGCTTTTAATCATTTCTGGCCGGCGAGAGAACTTTGCCTCACGTAGCACCCTAGGTTCTTGTACGTGACTGCTGCTCAGCTCTTCCATGGCACGTACACGTACGTGTGGTTCACATACTAATTTTTAGTGGATGCATATCATGTACAAAATATCGTCGAACAAATGCCCCCTCACCAAGTAGAGTTTGAGTGCGGAGCAAACTCAAACTCAACTTGGTGAAAATTATCTTCGACGGGAATATATCGATGTGTTAGCTTGAACTGCAGCCTTGACACACATGGACGTTACATAATCTTGTGGGCTTCTTGACTTCACATGAGAGTTACCAGAACGGCCGAGAGCCTAAACTCCGAGCACGCAGGACATACCAAATATCCGGCACCTGTACCTCGCGCAACAGATGGGATAATGATTATCTCAACAAAACGGATGAGGATCTCCGCATGTTTCTCAACTAAACTTTGTTGCGATCTGCGATGCCGGCGATACTATAAATACCGGCCGGCAGAGGAATTCACCGAGCAACACCAGCACCATCTTCCATCTACCGAGCTCCGTGCTAAGTGCACTTTTGCCGTTGGTGGGCATTCCTGGTTGTACTTCTGCTTGCCTCGCGTGGATCTATTTTGTTACTAGCATCTTTCTAAATTCTGTTGGCATTCGTTGCAGCTCTGATGGCTCCCATCCGTCGTGAGAACAAGCGCTCTGCTGGAAGTCCCCGCCGCCAGGCAGATCGTGACGGCGGCGACCGTCGCCGAGGCGCCGACCGGCCGGAATGGGGGTCGAGATCAACCCGCCGTAGCGTGGCAGGGCAGTCTGCTCTCGTGTCCCAGGACGGATCTCAATCAAAGCGTGCCAAGCACGCTGGGGAAGCTTCCAGGAATGGCGGCTCCCCTGCTGGCGGCTCTATACGTTCCTCACGGGACGCTATGCCGCCACCGTCGTCTATGCCGCCGCCATCATCTTCGCGTCAGAACTACGACTTGGGGCGTGGGGTGACGTACACTTTTTCCACGAGTCCCGTGAGGGCTGCTGATGACTCGCGCCGCGTTCGCTCGGCAGTGGTGGCGTCCGAAAGCCAGGCACAAGATGTTCCACCGTCTTCTTCTCTTGCGCCAGAAGAGATGTTGGACTTGACAGTCACGAGGGAGGATAGCAGCGACGAAGAAGATATGAACGTGAGTGGCTCTAGTTCTCCTTCACATTCTTATTACTGTTTTCATTATTTCGTCAGTGATTTGAAGTAGTTTTAATGTCACATAGTTTTTCGTTGCCCAGATCGAATCTCTGGGTATCCCCGAAGCTCCGGCAAACATTGAGTTGCTGCTCGACGCGACGCCAGCTGGGCCGTCTCATGGTGACGCAGGAAAGGAGGACCAGGCTGAGCAACCCCAAGGTGGTTGGAGACTCCTATATTTATTTTCTTTTCAGGGCAGCTTTCTTGGATCATATAATCTTCATGTTCTAACTAGGATTTTGTGCGGCAATGCAGATGATGACCGCTTCGATCAGTTGTCGCTCACTGAGCGAACAAGGCAACTGAAAGGAAAGGACGTGGTCGAGGTTCCCAAGCAGCCCAAGGCATCAGGCGACGTGATCCCATCCATGGAGCCGGCCAGGACAGAGAAGGGAGCAGAGAAGGGGGCGCTCGCCGTTATGGAGCGGATGCGCAAGCTGAAGGAGAAGACTGCATCCTACGTCTCCAAGTTGGCCTCAGACAGCCCTCGCTTCGTCGTTGGCTCAGTCCGTTCCATGGAGGATGGGCCTACGAACCCTCGAGGCCTCGTCCTTCCGATGGGGTCTTGGGAGGAAATTCGCTCGGCCGGCGTCATCCGCGCTGACTTAGATCTTTTCCATGGCTTTCTGCGGAAGAGCCCGCTAGATGCATTCAAGGGGGCTGACATGTTGAAGAAGCTTATGGGTGCATGGGCGGAGCTATACCCGTCACCTCTTCCTGCCGACTTGGAGTCATTGACAACCCACATGGGGTTGCTAGCACAACGTCTGGAGCATAGGCCCACTTTGGAGGAGGCGACTTTCAGCCAGGGCGAGGCGGAAGTACGTTCTCATATGCAACGCCTCGAAGCCACGTGCGCTGAAGTGGTCGCTGACCTTGAGGCCGTTGAAGGTGGCCGGGCAGAACTGGTGAGTAATGGCTGGAAGGCCACTTCTACGAAGGAAAAGCAGGCTTCCATGGTCGCCGAGTATAAGCAGAGGATAAAAGAATATGAACAGAAGGTAAGGGAGTACCACCAGAAGGTCGATGAATGTGAGCGGAAGGCAACTGCTGCGCAGAAGCGTGAAGAGGAGCTCCTGAGCCTAGAAGGTCTTGCCTCGGAGAACGTTGAAGCCTTCGACAGGGACGTCAAATCCCAAAGTGACAACATTGGCAGGCTCACAAAGCTCCGCGACGAGATGAAAGACCATGTGGCGCAGGTCGTCGAGGAGAAGAAGCGCCTCCAGACCGAGTCCGCGCCGTAGCGGCTCGATCGTCGGTGTCGAGGTAGCCTTCTAGTCGAGGTAGCCTTCATGGATGCTGAGGTCGAAGTAACCGCCTAGTCGAGGTAGCCGTCAGGGTTGTGTCGACGGGGTGGCCGTCGGGTCGTCGTGGCTGCCGTGGCAGAGGCCGCTGCCACAAGTTGTGCCCGTCGGGGTTGCGGTAGACGTCGGGGTGGCATCGGCGCCGTCCCGAGTCATCCGAGTTGAGGTGGCTGCCGAGGTTGATCGGGTCGCATGGTCGTCGGGTGTCGTGGCCACTGTAGGTCGCCGCAGCCGCCAAGCGTGTCGTCGTGGCTGTCGCAGCCGGCCCGACGCCCTCTTGACATCCGCGCTGTCTCCGAGTACGCCGAGCTGGACTCTGGAGTACTTTGGCTTCTTGTTGATCTCTTGATTGGCTTCCCGTGGGCTGCATGCACATGCATACGAGGACTCGAGAGGCACGTTGCATCTTCTTGCCTGCACATGCAAGTGTAGAGACGTCGATCTTCTGGCTGCTCGTGCAAGCGCCTGCGGGCGTCGCTTGATCGTACGTGAACGCCTTCCAGCGGCGAGGTGTCTCTGGACAACGCAGTGATACCAGCCTACCAGGTTGTTGCCCGGCGCATGATCCGGTATACGATCTTGTCGATGACGAGGACCCCGTTCTGCAGCCGCCGACACCCTACTTCACCGCTGCACGTCTTCATGCTCTTCTATAGCTCGGGAAGCATCGCGGCGGCATCGGCGGCATGCTACACCCTCTGTTCGTCTAAACGGTCGTTTAGTCCGTTTAAACACCGTTTAAACGGTAAACAGAGGTCGACTGTGTCGTTTAGCCCTAAACGGTGGATTAAACGGTTGGACCGTTTAAACCCGTTTAAAACCGTTTAAAATCATCTAAACCGTCTAAACACACTCGAGTTAATCATGATTACATAAGTTAAATAACCATTAAATTCATAATTTAGTCAATAGGATGATTACAACTACCATAATGAACTTCGAAGTAATTAAAATCGTAAGTATACGAAGTGTTGTAGGATATAGATTTCTCCCAAAAATATTATTCGGTAGAATACTTACTTTTTAGATATGCAAATATATAGAACTTCTAGCAAGTTTGACTTTTATGTACACAAATATGTATGTTTTAGTGTTACTATGCAAAACTGTTTAGGCCGTTTGACTCCGTTTAAACACCGTTTAAACGGACTAAACGCTAAACAAAGGGCGACCGACTGTTTACCGTTTAGCATTTAGGATAACGTTGGCTACACCGCCGACGGGAGCGCCATCCGCGGCCGGGCACGGCGGCCCCCGCTGCTTGTGGACACCGGCTTCCACGACGATGTACGGAGCTTGGGCCTTGGGGTCGCCGGCCGCATGGAGGCCGCCTAGCTTCCGCCGGCCTTCAGCTCGTGGACGCCGGACATGGGGTTGCAGCTGGTTCCCTTCTCCTGACGGCGCCTCCACCAGGGAAAGATCCCCCTCCATCCTGTCCTGCATGCACAGCTAGAGAGATCGAGCTAGCAACCATAACTAGTTAGATTGAAGATTGATCTGCATCTCCTTGCTTCACGTGTGACCGGCGTGGTGTGTATGGCGCTTGGCGTAGCAAGCACTGCCGCCGTCGAGCGTCATGGCAGGCACATGCGGCGATGGTGGATGACAAGCGCGGCGGCCGTGATGCAGATGCAGCGACCTCCGACGCCGTGCGGCCCATAGAGAGGTTTGGATCGGCCCATCCCTGGACGATGGTCTGCCGGCTTCTTCTTCGTCGGCGTAGACATCGTCATGGCCGCCATAACTCAGCGTGCGTCGGCTTTGATGCAGCTCGACCGCCGGGGCATCTGTCTTGCGACTGCTCCCTGCAAAAGCTTTTCTCCATCTAGGAAAAGCTCAGCCTGGCGGCTCCTCCCCTGGGAAAAGCTCCCCTCCTGGCGTGAGGGTGTTGGGTTTTATATAGGCAGCTGCTAGGATACGGGCTGAACCAGCCATCCCTCCAGGCGCCGCCGAGGTTGGTTAGTTCAAGCGAGATATCCGCAGGCCGTTCGCTTACTTGCCGGCCAAGGTTGAACGAATCATTGTTCCTATATCCAGAGTTCCAACGGATCAACGTCGATAGTTACCTTGGTGAGTTGTAGTTTGCTAGCTGCAACATGGGCCTCGCCGGACAAGGTCCCAGCGTGCAGAATAGAGTCTGATGGTTGTTTGTTTCGTGCATGTTTAATTATCTCTCGGCCTCAAGGAATTCCCTGCTTGCTCACCGGCCAAGTCTCAACAGCTGCCCTGCAACGAGGGGCCTCTAGAACCCCGATCCCAATTTTACATCCGACCGCACGGTTGGAAACTTGCGCTCGGTTCCATCGAGACATAAACGGACCGCCCCCGCCGTCAACTTTCCCTTTCCGCTTCCAACCCGAGCCGTTTTTTTCCTTTTCCTTTTCCCGTTCCGGTGGGGTTCCCATTTTTTTTGAAACGCGCGCCCCTGTTCCCCTTAACGTTATCTCTTTCGCTTCTTCTTCTCTGCCTCGTCCTCTTCCTCCTCGCGCGCTCCTTCTCCGCCATCCGCCTCCATCGATTTTTTTCTCGAGCGCCCGGGCGAGGACCTCGCTGGAGACTCAGTCTTATCTGGTTAGCGGCCTGCTCCACCTTTTTCTCCCATCTGTATTTTTGTTTGCGCACCACTTTGATCTTAGGGTTGAACCCGTGGTCGATTTTTCCCAAATCCCAAATCGATGTCTGCTAATCTAGGGTTTCGTTTGGGATTCCGGTTTCGCAGTACAATAGTTTCTGTAATCGGGTGGCGATGCGCTTTTGCAGTTTATCATGAGGCTTCTCGAGTTTATCGACGGACAGGGGTCTACTTGCAGATCCGATCCTGCCACCGCACGACCGATTTTTTTGTGTCTTCGCAATATAGTTTTGGAGTGGTATTGTATGGCTTCGAGCAGGAATAGGAAGTTCCATTCGCAACTGAAATCCACGGGACGACAAGTTGGAATTCTCTCTCTGCTGTCGTGCTGCGTGCTTTGCTATGCTCTCCTTGCGACTGAAATTTTTTGCGGTTAGTTGTTTCCAGTTCATGCTCATCACTGCAGAGGTCATTATTTTACTCCTTCGGTGATTTTAAATAGCTTTACAATACTGGGTGTGGGTCTCGGTCTGGTCAGTTTGTTGAAGGGTAAGTAGAATGGGAATCGAAGCTGCAGCAGTCAGGGGCTTCAAAATCCTTGCAACAGAATTAGGAGCTCCAAATAGCTATGCAGGTGTGCTTATTTTCTCTTCTTTTGTTTAAGAATGCAAGTATTATAGACTTGGGGCTTTGCGGTAACTTAAAAACACTCCTGCTACCAGCTCACAATCTGGTAAGATGGGAGACATGTTGTGTACCTGGATGTACCATAGATCTTAGTTTGCTCATATTCTAATTTAATCTCAACAGTGTGGTTATTTTCTTTTTATATTTTTTCTGCAACATGTATTACCAGTTATTTTACTAAAGCATACTTTGCTGAGTTTCCTAATTCTGGCTGGATGTTTAGTTTAAACTACTAGCTTTTGTTCTACTACGTTGACAAAAAACCTTGGACACTAATTCAGAAGTGTAAAACGCCAATCATCACCATCATGTTTGTTGCAGTTAGGTTCAGGTTTCAGTTTACACGAATTCACTATATCTTGTAGGTAGCTATATCTTGTAGGTAGCAAAATAGTTTTTTGGGACCGACATACATTCCCCTGCTATTCAAATTTTGTATGCAGCCTTTTGTTGTTTTCTTCTACCCTCATGCAATGGCATTGCCATAATATTTTGGAAACAATTCGCTGTTTTTTTGTGATGGTGTTAATCTGAAATCATTTCTAAACTATCCAGCAACTTACAGTTTGCAGTGGACGGATAATTCCTTTTTTTGATACTTCTTTTTTTTCTTTTTTTCTCTGACAACAATTTTTTTTATTATGTCAGCTCACATGGATGATAACAGTGAATCGGATCGAGATCCTTCAACCATTGGGCGGAAAGGATCTGACAGCAATCCTTCGGTACAACAATCTTGTTTCACAAGTATATGATGCATTTTTTTATCCACAAATTCTTTGTGCAAGTTTTCAATACCTACATTTTTTTGTTTCACTACACTATACCAGGAAAGTGCTGAAGCTAGCGCAAGTGACATTGGCGGCTCCACCATGCATCCAGCAAGCAAACTTGGGGACAACATTGTATGTGGTTTTTTTATAGTTATCTTTTTTTCCTCAAACATATAAACCTCACCACATCATATGTGTGCCCTTAATTTTTTTAATCACATGCACATGCTGCCAGACGTACTAGTGACCTTTTATGTTTTTTTTGAACTTTTATTCGCAGAAATTCAACTCGCAATTTTCTCTGCCAAAGACAGTCAAATTGATTGCTAGATTGTTAGGCCGCCAAAAGGATATTGTCGAGAGTTGTGGTTTTGGATCCATCCTATCTCTAAAATGCACATCCATCCCCAACTCTTTGATACTTTGGATCGTAGAGCATTATGATTCCAATTCCAGGTTGGTTAAGGCAGCAGACAGCAGTTCTTTTAAGATTGATGCTATAATTGTGCACCAGATATTAGGCGTTCCTTATGGTGGCAAGAAAGTCCCAGACATAGCATCTAGCCAGGCAAAGAGTATCATTCTTAAGGACACAAATCAGACCAGCAAAGCAGCTAAGATTGATGACTTGATTGCCATGGCCAACTCTGAATTGGTTGGGGACAAGTTTGCCAGGATCTTTCTGCTCATAGTTTTTGGAATTTCTCTGTTCCCTTCTACCAACACCAAGGTCAGCTTTAGAATGTATGAGGCTCTGCACATTGTCAAAGATATAAAGCCAGGTGTTCAGCAGTAGCAGAATAGATCCACACATGCATTGTCACTTCCACACAAATGCATGTAAAGGAAACACCCGCGGGAAGGCAATATTGGCAGGATGCCCGTTCCTCATAGCTGTGAGTGTATCCATCCCTTTGTTGTTGCTAACTAATATTTATTTTTTTATCCCTGTCTCCAATATGATGCATTCGTACTTATATGCCTTTTTCTTTTTTATTCTTAACGAAAACAAACAGGCTGTTTATTTTGACTACTTGGATGTGGAGCAAGCTATTGTGCAGAATACTATCCCTCGGATTCGTGTGTGGGATGACAAAGCCGCTGAGAGATATCGCGAAGTGGAGTCAACCATGGAACAAATTCAGGTTCTTTTTACATCACTTCCCTTTGTCTCTTTTAGTGAATTAGTGTTTTACTTTGAGGAGTTAACTGTTTTGGTCATGGAAATCTTTTTGTCTTATATCTCTCTTTCGCATACCTTATCATGTTCTTGTAGTTCAAGGCTATCGAGTCCACTTTATTCACCAAGGAACACATGGACCCATCTACATTTCGTGGATTTACTCTACTTTATGCAACAGACCTCCCCTGTGCAGGGCCAACTATTGGACCCACAGTTTCATTCAACCAGGAGCGCAGGGTAAATAACCAAACTCTTTCTTTTTTTTTCTTGCTCTCAAATTATTGCTTCCAGTGCTTATATTACTATTTAAAACTTTTTCATTAAAACTTTTCTATCGAACTTTATCATTAAAAAATTTATCCGAACAAATGTTTTGTGACAATAAAACACTTTATCATTTAAACTTTTTTCCATTAAACTTTATCATTACAACTTTGTCCAGGTCAAACTTTTGTATCAAAACCTTTTTCACAAAACTTTTCCATTAAAACTTTATCATTACAACTTTGTTCAGGTCAAACTTTTTGCCACAAAATTTTTGCATTAAAACTTTACAATACAACTTTACAAAAATATTTATGACTGCTGATGGAAAAAGTTTTCCACAACAATATGTACTGAAAATATAATGAAAACTTTTTTTACAAAAACTTTTGTATCAAACTTATTCACAAAAACTTTTGTATCAAACTTTTTCAAAAAACTTTTGTATCAAACTTTTTCAAAAAACTTTTGTATCAAACTTTTTCACAAAAACTTTTCTCAACAATGTATTTAGAGTGATCATAATAAATTGTTCTTGAATTATGATTGTCGAGAAATAACTTTTCACAAAAACTTTTTCACGAAACATTTTCAATTATGAATGGTGAGAAAAAACAGTTTTTTTTGAAAAAGTATTCTCAAAAAGTTCTCTCTCACTGAACTTTTTATAAAGTAACACTTTTCATTACTTTTTGAATTTCTTTTTTACTGATTGCAGGAAATGCCTGATTTGAGTACTCCTACTCAAAACATTGCAAAAGCAGATGCTCGTCAATTTGACAGAACAGATTTTGAGTCTGCATGTAAAATTTCATACTGGTATCTTGTAGTAGCAAATTTTAGAGACTTGAAGTTTGAAGTCCTTTACCTCTTCCAAGACACTGCAATCATTGTGGAAGAAGCTTCTGTTGTTGCATCAAACTTCAGAAATGTCTTTAAAGCGGTTCATTCGATGTCAAAAAGAGTCGCAATCCACAACATGCCAACGGTGGTTGCAAGCATATCAAACAGCAACATCCAGTTAAGTATTGTGAAACAAAAATGTTTCTATTTCTTTCACTTATTAACAATACTAACTTCTATCTTCTCTTTCTAAAACACACTATGCAAACAGGAAAGACAGCGGCGTATTTGTCCTACAGCAACTACCATCTCATGATGGAAACACGCGTTTTCAGTTCAAACAAGTAAGCTCTGTTGTTGTTTCTTTTTTACATTACAAAAGGTCTCCATTATGTGCCTTTTTACATACATATAGTTCAATAACTCCCTACCCAAAAAATGCAGGAGCACGCATAGCCTCTGCGTGAATCACTTACATACTACTTATGCACTCATGAGGAGAATGAGATCATAACGCCCGAGATTAAACACATCACTTAACAACATGTACGGTAGAATATAATCACTCAACGTTCTTGCAGCTCACACATTTATGTTTCAACCTTTCTTACCCTATCTTTTATTATACGGTGCAAGGCATTAAACTCAATAATTACGCAGCAACAAGGAAAAGGTATTTTGCTCAATCTACCACACCACATTCTTTTATTTATTTTGAAAAAAAGACCTTACTATGAAAATGCTGACAAATTAACATATTTGTCAGCATTCTTTTCTTTGTTGTTGACAAACTTCTGCTACAAAGGTTTGTTATATAATATAAATTTTGTTACAGAAAATTTTTAGCCAAAATATTTATTTCGCAAATGTTTTTGGTCAAACTTTTCCAATAAAACCTTTTGTGCTCAAACTTTTTTTGTGAAACGGTTTCTGGTCAAGCTTTTTTTGTTAAACTTTTCTAGTCAAACTTTTTGTGTAAAACTTTTTCTGGTGAAACTTTTGTTAGTACAATCTTTTTCCTAATTTTTGTGAATAATATTTATTTATGGTCAAAGTTTTCTTACGCAATTTTTTTACATAAATTATTTTACAAATTCGTTCCTTCTAAAAAAATCTTATAAAATTTTTCACAAAACTTTTTCTTACAAATTTTTTTCTTCTAAAATTTTTTCTTATATATTTTTTCTTCTAAACCTTTTTCTTTTAAATTTTTTCAACAAATTTTTTCCTTCTACATATTATTATTTTTCTTTTTATTAAGCAACTTTTTCCACAAACTTATGCTACACGGTTTTCTATAAAAGTCTTCATAAGTTTTTTGAAATCTTACGTGTTCTGCTTTTAAATATATTTTTCTATAATTTTTTATTACTTTTTTAATATTTTGTTTATTTGTTTCCACATCTTAGGTATGAACGAGATGGATTCAGCCGCTCAAAGGCGGCACAAAAACTACAATTTTTTTGTTGTTTGTTTATTGTGTTTATACTCAAGGGTTCAAGGTTTCTGTCAAAGAATGAGATGCTACCGAAAGGATTTTGATTTGCTTGAGAAATATTTATTTAATTTTATTAAAAGTTACTTTTATTTTCTCACCCCACCCAATTTTATACCCATTTTTCCCGGTCCCGAATGACTTTGGCCTGCAAAAGAGAAAACAGACTTCCTAATAAACGTGGTTTTACACTGGTCAACAGACGCTACTGAAAGAGAATGGTGATCAAATAGCGCACCGTCTGCTGGCCTCCGCACGGAGGCGCGTCCCCGGGCGTCAATTTTTTTGGACGGACCTGCGAGCGCACGGTTCGCTCCGTGCGGCCGCGCGCAAAGTAGCAAGGCCCCTCTAGAACCCTCCTTCGCGCGTCCGGAACCTTCTAGCCGGCGCTGCCGCGTGGACCTGGCCGTATCTCATATGGAAATACGTATAGTGGAGAGATGATGCACTTTGTGTCGGCTCGAGGACGTGCGTGCATGTATGCACACATTATTAATTAGTCTGGAGCTTCATGCACACACATACGTGATAACACGAGACCAGCCGTCAAGTCATCGGGGTTGAAGTGGCCTTCGGGTCGGGGTAGCCGTCGGGTAGTAGCGCAGTCGTCTGGATCGAGGTAGGCATCGGGATCGTGCTAGGGTCAAGGTGGCCGTTGGGCCACCGGCGTTTGGTCGTGCCGCGACTAGAGTTGTCGCCGTCGAGCCGTCGGCGTCGGGCCGGTCGTGCCGCTGCCAGAGTTGTCGCCGTTGAGATGGCCGTCGAGCCGTCAGCGCGAGTCGTGCCGCCGCTGGGATCGTCACCGCCGCCGGGGTGTCGTGTTGGCCGTCAAGCCTGATGTCGAGATCATCCAAGTCCTGATCTCCTTGATGGTCCACAGGGGTGACGCATCTATACGTAGATGCATGTCTCTTGGTTGATCCTGTTATGCGCATACGGGAGCTTTCGTGAGGGACGTCTTCTTTGCATCATCTTTATCTTTCGCTTGCTTGCATGTGAAGAGAGACACCGAACTAGCGGCCGCTCATGCAAAGGGCCTTTGGCCATCAACTCGAGTGGCGCTGTGCTGCCCATCGTCATCTTCGCAGCGTCACTTCCGCTGCCGGCGGCAGCGTAGCGGCCGGCCGTGGGTGCCGAGCCTCCGTCATAGGCTTCATGCTTCTCCATGACTCGTGCACCACCACCGCCGACGTGACGAGCGAGCAAGCGGCAACCACGTCAGCTTCGAGGCGGCCCTGGCGTGGTCGTCGGCGTCCTTGCAACAGCGGCGGGTGTCGCCGGAGTTGATGGCGCTTGACGAGGACGTACGGGAGTGGCGCCGATGGACTTGGTGCTGCTCGATCTTCCTCTCACTACTAGAAAATTTGCCTTTAGTACCGATCACAGGACACCTTACACTACAAGAAAAATGACCTTTGGTCCCTTGTCATTTAGTACCGGTTGTCTAAAACCCGGTAGCCATTTTAGTCCCGGTTTGTAACACAAACCGGTACTAACGTGCACCGTTTAGTACCGGTTTGTGTTACAAACCGGGACTAAATAGGCCTCCACGGGTTACTTTAAAAGGAATGCATCTCCCACTCAATCACAAGTGATGCATAGGTGGGACGGTAAGGAAGCTACGCGCGAGGCCGGAGGTCGTGGGTTCGAATCCTCGCGGCCGCGTTTGCGCATTTACGCCGTGTGCGGGCCTCCCAGATCTTTCAAATATTTTTTCCTTTTTTTTGGCGTAATGTCGGTTAGTACCGGCTGGTGCTAACGTGCACCGTTTAGTATCGGTTGTGGAACCGGTACTAAACAACGAGACACTTTAGTCTCGAAAGTTTAGTACCGGTTCCACAACCGGTACTAAAGGCGCCTTCCGGCTCGTACTAAAAGTCATTTCTGTAGTAGTGTCATCTTTTTATTCCATCGTTGGACCGAATTTCTTCCTGACACCGGTTTATTCCAAACTTCTACAACCTGATCGTAGAAATCCTCACGAGAAAACCAGCTTAGTTCCATTTTGAACTGCCGAGTTGTACATGTGAAGGCCGGTGTTCCAGTATCCAAAAGTAAAGGTGTATGGTCCGATACGCCTCTATCTAGAGCTTGTACAGTCACCAAAGGATACTTGAACTCCCATTCAGTTGACATTAATACTCTATCCAGTTTTTCATAGGTAGGGTCAGATAGAGAGTTTGCCCATATAAATTGTCGCCCTTTAGGTCAATTTCTCCAAGATCAAAGCTATCAATGACAGCATTGAATAGGAAAGGTCAACGATGATTAAAATTGTCTTCATTCTTCTCTTTACTATGTCTCATGATATTAAAGTCACCTCCAATGAGGATGGGCAGGGGTTTTGCTGACACGACCGCACCAGTTCAGCTAAAAAACTCGATTTAAATTCATCTTGTGCTGGACCATACACTGCCATGAGTATCCATTTGAATTTATCAGTCTTATTGCAGAGATGGAATTTAATATAAAATTCCCCTTCCACAATTAGTCATACATCAAGCACAACGGCATTTACTCCTAAAAGAATACCACCAGAACGTCCTCGTGGTGGGAGACAGTGCGAAATGAAATCTGCCCCACCAGAAAGTCTAGCAAGATTCGTTTTTTACATGTCTTGTGTAACGTCCCAGATTTTCGTAATCGAGAATCCGGCTCTCTGTACCCTTGTGATAGTCCCTGGATCAGTAGCTATCACGTACAGATCTCGTTTCAGCATAATATCATAGTCATACAATTAATTTAGATTACAAGAGGGGATTTACATCCATACTAACATGGAAATACGAGTATAATACAAGCCTCTCGGGCTGAGCGACAAGCGGAAGTCCTGCGTAGCGGTAGCTATGTCTTCAAGTCTTCATCCTTGCTCCACAGGCAACCTTGAGCGAAGCAGCGCTACCCATCTAACACATTCGAACTTGAACGCCAAGTCCTAACCTGCAACTCACAAACTATCCCCAAGGAATGGGATAGGTCCACGTCACCATCTGTATGCAAGCTTTAAGTGGCCTATCATCTAAAGGGTAAAAATATGACAAGGAATGGCTCGAGTTTCCTATGCAGCAGCA
The DNA here is from genome assembly GCA_015476505.1 of Urochloa ruziziensis. NCBI lineage: Eukaryota > Viridiplantae > Streptophyta > Magnoliopsida > Poales > Poaceae > Urochloa > Urochloa ruziziensis. The sequence continues at coordinate 43,987,440 of CM027118.1, read as the reverse complement.
GGAAAGAGTAAAATACCATCATCATTATCCCAAATATATCACAACACCTCGGGCTGTTTTGGCACGCCAGACTCCCGTCTCAACCTCAGCACCTTCTCCTCTCGAGTCGACGGGGAAAGCTTCTATCCTTCCCCATCTCAACGGCACACGCCGGACCTTATCCTGAACTAGTAGCTCTCATCCCAAACCTAGAAGTTTTAGAAGAGGGGGAGATAGAAATCCCAAAACACTAATCAGCGAACAGAACGCATGGGTGTCCATGACCGAGGACGTGGCTATACGTATAGTTTTATCTCTGCAGAGTGTGTACGCCAGGACCCACTCGGGCTGCAGACGGTGGCCGCCGTCTTGAGACACAACCCACAACCATGACTACCTAACCGGATAGCACCAGCCTGAATTCCCGGATTTGGACCCATACGAGTAAACCCGTACGATCCGGGAGCGTGAGTCTCCAACACCACACACGGGCGCTGAGAGTCTCGGAAACGAGGGCGAGAATCGCCGAGCGCCGAACATCCCGAATATCCCATGGGCATGTTTGGAAACCGCCCAATCTTAACACACTACTCCCTCAGGACTGGTACCACCGAGAAAGAGAATGGCTGGAACCCCTCCCATAGGGATAAGCGGTGCGCACGTTTACATAGTCCCGCGAAGCATAGTTCAACCGATACATCTAGACCAGAGCAGCAAAGTCCTCCATCGGCAACCTTCATAGGTAAAGCCCGCCTTCTCCTCAAATCCCGCCATGAGGTGTCCAAAGTTCCTCCCCGACCCGAGGGTCGGTTAATGTCTGCTTACTCCAGCCGGGGGTTCGAAACTCTCCAAGTTTTCCCATCCCAAAACACTCACACCAAGAGGTTTTAAACCACCACTATATCCCACACATGCAAGCATAGCATATCATATATAGAAGTGTAGTAGGCAATCAAGGAATCAGGATATATAAATAGGCTATGCGGGCTCATCCTCATCTCATCAATGCAATAAAGCGCTAGCAATTCTACTTGCAATGCCTAGTAGGTAAAAAGTATCAGATGGGCGTGAACCTGGAGTATCGTCCTTATCCTCGTCTTCAGCGTAGTCGACGTCGTCGAAGAAGTCCGGGTCCTCCGGGGATCCTAAAGGACGCATATATAAATAAATATCGGCATCTACTAGCAGATGAACACCAATAAGAGCCAATTCAGAAATAAAAGAGATTCAAATGAACTTAAACAGTACACCAAGGGCTTGTTCATGATTTTAGAAAAATATAGAAATTGGTTTCATATTTTTCTGAGCTACGGTTGATTTATTATGATTTTTCGAAGTTTAAATCCTTTTTATAAGCCTTTAAATCAATTCCGAAAAAGATAATTAAAACAGCAAGGGGCCTAAATGTAAAACGGTCAGGGTGGAAGGACCTATATGTAAATTCTTTAGGGACCTATTTGTAATTTTGGAAAAAGTCAGGGACTAAACTGCAAAAGTGCAGTGGGACCGGGTTTTGCTGACGTCATCGTGGGCCCGGATGACGTCAGCGTTGACTGGTCAACGTTGACCAGTCAACGGTCAGCGGTCAAAGCTGACGTGGCTGTCCGCGCAGGCACGAGGTGGCAGCCGCGTGGCGTACGCGTGGCGCACACGTGGCGGCCTGGTCAAAGAAAGTCCAGGGGTCAGAGAGTAAAAGCCGAGGGTCTTTGTGTGAAACCTAAAAAGATTCTAGGGAGCTGGAGGAAAAAGGACAGGGGTGTTATTGTAGAACGAAAAGGTGGTTCAGGGGCCTAAAAGAAAAAGAGCAGGGGCTTCTTTGAGAACGAAAGGTTACGGGCTCGTGGACCTAATCCACCGTGAACCGTGAGTGCGGCTCACGTGGGCTTAGTCCACGAGATCCAGTTGCGGCAGGCTGGGATCTTCTGCGGCTGGAAACCGTGCGGCCAGATCATGTGGTCGAATTGGGGAAAAACTGGGAGCGCGCGGAAGGTGTTCGACGAAAGGTTCCGGTCGGGATTCATGGCGGCCGTCGGGGCTTGGACGGCGGCGCGGCGGTCCTCCGGTGGCGATTGGCGACGGCGAAGCTCCGGCGAAGATCTCCAAGGGCTAGGGTGAAGAAAAGGGTCGGCCTTGGTCGCTGTTTTGGCGCACGGGGACGGACGGCGGCGAACGGCGTCATGGCCGGCGAGCGGGCACGGGTTCCTCCCTGGCGGCGGCCGTGCCAGTGTCACTAGGCGACGAGGCGAGGCCGACGCGGCATGGGCGTGGTGGCACGAAGACCACACACAGAGGATGCACGCACGCGGGCCTGAGGAAGCTCAGGTCACGGCGGCGACCGGCGGACAGCGGCGCGGCCCTATGGCCGGCGCGCGGGTGTGAGGCAGCATCGGTGCGCGGGGTTACCTACAAAAGGTGGCTCGAAGGCCACGACTCAGGGGGCGCACGCGCGCGGCGTCCGGGCTGGCCTGGACCGCGGCGTGGCCGTGGTGGGTGTGCCACGGCGGCGCTCGGACGGCTCAAAAGCGCAGCGCACACGGAACAGAGTAAGGCGGAGCGGGGGTTGAAGGCGGAGTCTTGGCTCGGGCTCTCACCGGCGGGCTCGATGGTGAACGCGGTGGTGCAGGGAAGAGGTCGAGGCCGTGGCGAGGCGGGTTAGCGCGGGCTCGACGTCGTGGTACTCTTGGTCCGGCGTGCTCCGGAACGGCGTTGGCTTGAAGAGGGCTCGCGGCCTCGCGGACGACGATGGCTTGGCGATGGTGTCGGCGTCGCGGTGCTTGGCGTCGCGGGAAGCGCTCCTTCTCCCTGCGGTTGCGCTCCTCTTCTTCTTGCGGCGGTACTCTGACGGCGGCGGCGTGGTGCTCGTGGTGCTCACGTCCGGCTCCCCCTCCTTCTCCTCTTTGGATTCCTCTCCTCCCTTCTTTCACTAGGTGGCGGCGCGAGGTGGGAAAACCCCAACGGGGTGGTTGGAGCAGAGAAGGCGGCGGCGCCTCGGTTTTAAAGGCGGCGGCGGCAGGGAGCTCGCGGAGGGGTGTGATCAGGAGGGCGTGGACGGCTAGGGAGTGTTTGGGGACACGCGGCAGTGGATCCTCGAGGGGAAGCTAGGGTTGGCGAGGCGGAATTGAGGTGGCGGCCGGTCTTGGCGTGCAGGCCAGCCGGCGGCCAGGGGTAGCTTTGGCAATTCCCCACGAGGAAGCTCCGAGAAGGGTACCGACTAGGGTTTGGGGTCAAGGCGGGAGCGGGGCGAGGCGCGGTCAAGGCGGTTTCGCCTCCCTGTCGCGACGCGGGGGCGGCGGCAGGCAAGAACGGCGGCCGCGCGGCTCTGCTCTGCTTTAGCGAAAGGGGAAAAAGCAGAGGAGGGCGCTGGGTGGAGGAAAGGCTGACGTGTGGGGTCCGCGCGCCAGCGAGAGAGAAGGGAGGCGCGGTAGGTGCGGTGTTGGGCCGAAATTGCTGGGCCGCGAGCGAAGAGGGAGATGGGTGGCTGGGCGATGCTGGGCCGGATCAAGGGGAGGAAAGGGGCCGCGCGGAGGAGTTTGGGCCGCGGGGCCGAGCGGGCTTCGCGCGAGGGAAGTTGAGCTGGGAAAGCAAGGCTGCGGCCTGGTTAGGTTAGGGGGCCGAAAAAGTTAGAGGGGCAGGATTGGACTTGGTTAGGTGTTAGCTGGTTTAGGCCCAAGAGAGTTAGGGGTTAGCTACGTTAGTCTTTTAGTTTATATTTTAAAGGGACTTTCAAATGTAAACTACACCCAAGCAAAATCAAATAAACTCCAAATGGAATTTCACAATTCTGGATAAAATCCAGATCACGCATGCATGAGTATGAGAAATATTTATGCACAAATTAAATTACTATGAATTTCAGAGAGAGTAATTATCTTATATTACAAATGTTTCATGTCTCACATCAATTTACACCAAAAATTTTTAAAATCCACTTTTTCATTACAAGTAACAGACAGCATACTACGGGATGTTACAGTCTCCCCCCCTCACAACAATCTCGTCCTCGAGATTAAGTTACATATAGTCTTCGAACAAGTGAGGGTACTTCTCAAGTGGCTTCACGCTCTGTGTGATTGCTCCATAGCACTTTGCAGTAGGGGATAGTGGTCCTTCTTGTCTGTTTCTCTGCTCTGTCAAGAATCTTCACCGGGTACTCCATGTATTCCAAGGTATCTTGCAAATCCAGAGCTTCTGGTGGCACTTCTTCTTCTGGCACTCTCAAGCATTTCTTTAGCTGGGAAACATGAAAGACTGGGTGCACTCCTGTCAGTTCTTCCGGTAGCTGTAGCTTGTAAGCTTGCTTCCCGATCTTCTCGATAATCTCATAGGGACCAATAGCTCTAGGGGCAAGCTTTCCTCTGATGTGAAATCTTTTCGTCCCTCTGAGCGGTGACACCTTAAGGTACACACGATCTCCGACTTCAAACGAGAGATCCTTCCTTCTCTTATCGGAGTAGCTCTTCTGTCGGCTTTGAGCGGCCTTCAGGCTTCCTCTGACCTTAGCCACATTCTCCTCAGCTTCAACAATGGACGCTGGTCCAAAGAATGTTCTTTCTCCAACTTCTGACCATGCTAGCGGTGTTCTGCACTTTCTGCCATAGAGTGCTTCAAACGGTGACATTCGTAGGTCCTCTTGGTAGCCATTGTTGTATGAGAACTCTGCATATGACAAGCTCTTCTCCCAATCTGTCTGGTAAGTCAGCACACAAGCTCTCAATAGATCCTCCAATGTCTGGTTCACTCTTTCTGTCTCAGTGTCAGCTTGAGAATGGTGAGTTGAGTTATACTTCAGCGAAGTTTTCATGGTGTCATGTAGATTTTCCCAAAACCTCTCAACAAACTGAGGTCCTCTTTCAGAAACAATACTCCTTGGTGCTCCGTGTAACTTCAGGATGTTATCCACATAAAGCTCTGCTAGCTTTCTCACGGGGTGCGTGGCCTTGATAGGTATGAAGTGAGCTACCTTTGTCAATCTGTCTGTAATGACCCAAATGGCATCATTTGCTTTCTGAGTTCGAGGCAATTCCTTCACGGTGTACATGCTGACATCTCCCCATTTCCAGACGGGGACGTCCTTGGGTTTTAGCACTCCGGCTGGTCTTTGGTGTTCGGCCTTAATTCTCTGGCAAGTGTCACATCGAGCGACATACTCAGCTATATCAACTCTCATGTCTTTCCACCAGAAACGGTTCTTCATGTCTTGGTACATCTCAGTACATCCTGAGTGATCTGAGTTTCTCGGGTCATGTGCTTCTGCTAGAATCGCCTTCCGGATCTCTTCATCTTGAGGGACACAAATCCGGTCTTTCAACCATACGGTTCCTTGCTCATCAATGCGGTAATTAGGGGCTACTCCTCTCTGAATGGTCTTGATCAACTCTTGTATCTCCGGGCATAGCTTTTGCGCTTGTCTGATGCGGTCTTCTAGGTCATTCTTGACTCTCAACTCGTTCAGTTGACCTGCTTCAACAATATCAAGCTTTAGCTTTTCCATCTCCTCGTACAACTCTGGCTGATTTTCTTTCACCATTAAGTTGTTGCAATAGCTTTTCCTGCTCAGGGCATCTGCTACAACATTAGCTTTGCCGGGGTGATAGTGAATTTCCAAATGGTAGTCCTTGATCAACTCCAACCATTTCCGTTGCCTCATGTTCAACTCAGACTGAGTGAAGAAGTACTTCAAGCTCTTGTGATCGGTGTAGATGTCACACTTGTTGCCAATCAGATATTGTCTCCATATCTTCAATGCATGCACAACAGCAGTTAGTTCTAGATCATGAATAGGATAGTTCGCCTCATTCTTCTTCAGCTGGCGAGAAGCATAAGCGATGACCTTGTTGTCTTGCATCAATACACATCCAATTCCTTGTCTTGAAGCATCACAATACACTACAAAGTCTTTATGGGATATGGTAACGGCGACATCGCGGCTGGGATCAGCGGCGACAGCAACACCACCGGCATCGACGGGGACACCGCCGCTGGGGTCGACGATGATGAAGGAGAGGAGCTACACGCGGCAAGACTCGACCGATTTACTTCAGCCGAAGCAATAGCATATGTAAGCGAAAGACAAACATGCAGAGAGATCACTACACCGGCGATCACCGTGCAACAAAAGCAACAAAAATCGGAGGAAGAACTGTGCGAGCAATTTTGGGAACACATCGGTTTTCCCAAAGGGAGAAGGTGGTGGGAACAACATGATGATCCAACAGAGGCATTGGCCAAGGTAACTAATCATGTTTCTTCCTTGCATGCACAAGTCACGGAGAGCCAGGACGTTCATCCAGACGCCTGCGCCGCGCAATCTAGATCAAGACCTAAAGGACGTGGCCTTCCACGCCATGGATGTGTCATTCGCCCATGGAAAGGTCCTCTTCCCCGGCCACGGCCGGCGGCGGCAATAACGTTGGCGGCATTCATGCCGTCGGAACGTTTCGCAGAAACGGAAAGGTTACGCGATCAACGGGGTATTCGAATTTCGAACGCCATCGTCGCATTAGATCGACCGATGCTGATTGGACGTGCCAAGCAATATGGCCGCTCTAGATCAGATCTCCTGCGACGTGGAACAGCCGGTCCCACGATGCAGGTAATTCGGTCCACTGAACCTAAATCCAATACCCTAGCGGCTGGGACACAGCTTCCTCTACCCAGCCATGCCGCCGCAAGACCAACCTACGCCGAGATGGCTGCTCGACAGCCACCACCGCCGCAATGCAACACACCGCCTCCACCACAGCGTGGAGCGCCACCGCCGCAACGCAACCCACTGCCGGCTAGGTACCCTCAGGGCCATCGGCAGAATCGCCCATGCTATCCTCCTGTTGGCCGTGTAAACGGACCCGGACGTGGTGGACAGGGGCAAGGACGTGATGCCCATGGCCATGGTGTCGGCCATGGGGGGACCTGGCCATGGCAGGGGGGGGGGGGAGGGTCCACAGCAACGATATCAGCCACGAGAGCCACAACGTGACCGGGTCGCTGCTCCGTCCGACGCGGCAGGGCAACGGCACGGTACCAATGCACTTGGAGTTGAAGCCAACAGCAAGGAACGATGGAAGATCAAGTGGCTGCAAAGGTAAAAAAGCCAAGACCCCCGTACTGTTGGAGGTGTAAGTGTAGTGGTCATGCTTTCGAGGAATGTAAAGCTGATTTAGATTGCATTATCTGTAATAAGAAGAATGCACATTTGTCAGCCAAATGCCCAATCCTCAAGATGCCAAAACCAAATGCTAACCTCTTTGTTATGGTACAACTGATATGGGTTTTCTACGGATGCCGGACTTTGACTACAAGTTGGAAATCCCTGATCCAGTGCCTACGGCTTTGGTAAAGGTGGCTGGGGGTAAACTTACCGCCGAAGTAGTTCAGACAGAGCTTGCTAAGTTAACCAGGGCTGATTGGAACTGGGAAGCCCTACCACACGGTGAGGATTCATTCTTGGTCGCCTATCCTTCGGATGAGGAACTCAAGCGAATGACGGACGTTGATTTTTGCTTGAAGAATCATGGTGTCACACTAACTATCTCAGAATGGCAGAATGCTACAGATGTCACACCTGCTTATCATTTAGATGAGGTGTGGTTACATGTAACTGGAGTACCACATGCTTGGAGACACTACCTTACTTTCTGGGCATTGGGCACTGTGGTTGGGGCTACATTAGAAGTTGATATGCTAACCTACCGGAAGAAAGGGATCATTTGAGTTCTAGTTGGTGTGCTGAATAGGGAGCTTCTGCCTTTCACTACGGATCTTGTGTTTGGCACCGAGGGCTACCACATCACCTTTACATTGGAAGCAAATGATTTCATACCAGCTATGCCGCCTCCTACTGATGATGATCCATGGATCAAGATGGAGAGGAGGCTGACAAAGAGGGTCCTGCTAGAAATGAAGATGCGGGAAATGCGGCAAAGAAACAGAAGAGTGCTGGTTCAACTAGCGGTACAGGTTCTAACCAAACTGGAACTGGTCCAAAACTTATGCAGGCACAAATTGTTGTAACCCCACTTGGCAAAAATTGACCAATACCAGCAGCAAGGCCTGTTTTATTGGATGAACAGAAGACTTCATCTTTTACTGCAGTCACAATGCCGAGAGCATCGTCTCCAAACATTATCGATAATGTTCAAGACGACACCGGTAGTAGGATTTTCTTATCTCAAAATTTGACTGCACTGGATGATCACGTGTGCACTTCTGAAATGGTTGAAACATGCACGGAATTTAATTCGGATCCTTCTGAATTTGCAGGATCTCCGGGAGCATTATTTTCGGGCCACGGGAGTGCAACCCCTGTGCCGTCGTCTGCTCTGATGGGGACCTCGCAACTCTCACCAGTTGCAGCACAACAGGGCATCCCGATACCGAATCCCACGCGGTCCTCGCCTATTGGTAAGGAACAGCATCTCAGGCATTCTAATAACTCAGTCGTGCACCACTCGCTCCACGACACAGGTAGCTATCAGGTGGCTACAACAGTGGAGCGCACCCCCATGTCAGATTCTGCCATGCAACATGCAAGGGGTAGAGTGCAGCATGCTGCTATGTCGGGGTCCACTCCAATCAGACAGCCTGCAGTAGAGGCGCCTATTGAGATTCCTGTAGAGAAGGCGCCTAAGATGTCTGTGAATGCTTCGCCTGCTCCAATAGGCTTGGATAATGGTTAGCAAGTGTGTGGATCATTTTACCCTGAAGGCAAGCGACGAAGCATACGAACTAACACCACTCTCTCGGTTGACGGAATTGTGCCTGCAGATGAGAATATGATGCTCAAGGCAATGAAGCGAACAACGACGCGTAATTTGGATGCGCACCCGGAGTGCAAGTCGGCGGCGGACAACATCATCTCACCACATTCGCCTTCCACTCCTTACAATACAATGACGGGTACGCGTAACTCTTGCCCTGCCATTTCAATTGCTACCTTACCTAGCGATAAATGTGCCTCTAGTTTGAATAATTTGGGGTTCCTTTCGGGTAGCAGTAGTACATGAGTAAATATATCCATTAATGCTCTTAAACGGGTTGAGATTGATAGAATGACCGTGACTCCTAGTTCCAAAGAGAAAAGTAGAAATATTAAAAATAGTAACATTGATCCGTTTGAGGCAAGTGATATCGAGGACAATGAAGATAGTGGCCTACTCGATCACTTAGTGAAAGACATCACAGATATAGGATATGGTGATTCGGACCTCGACACAAAAATATGTGATCTGATGGTTATCGATCGTAAATCCAAATCTGGCAGAAAAAAGAATAAAGATCGCAAGAAGTGGTCTAAACTTAATAAACAATGTTCTCCATGAAAGGTTTTTATTGGAATAGTAGAGGTCTTTCAGACTTGGCTAAATACCGATACATAGCGGAGGCAATTAAACATCACAATTTAGATTTTGTAGCTATCATGGAAACTGGTAAACAAGACATGTCAAAAACGAATCTTGCTAGACTTTCTGGTGGGGCAGATTTCGTTTGGCACTGTCTCCCACCACGAGGACGTTCTGGTGGTATTCTTTTAGGAGTAAATGCCGTTGTGCTTGATGTATTACTAATTGTGGAAGGGGAATTTTATATTAAATTCCATCTCTGCAATAAGACTGATAAATTCAAATGGATGCTCATGGCAGTGTATGGTCCATCACAAGATGAATTTAAATCGAGTTTTTTAGCTGAACTGGTACGGTCGTGTCAGCAAAACCCCCTGCCCACCCTCATTGGAGGCGACTTTAATATCATGAGACATAGTAAAGAGAAGAATAAAGACAATTTGAATAATCGTTGGCCTTTCCTATTCAATGCTGTCATTGATAGCTTTGATCTTAGAGAAATTGATCTAACAGGGCGACAATTTACATGGGCAAACTCTCTATCGGACCCTACCTATGAAAAACTGGATAGAGTATTAATGTCAACTGAATGGGAGTTCAAGTATCTTTTGGTGACCGTATGTGCTCTAGATAGAGGCGTATCGGACCATACACCTTTACTTCTGGATACTGGAACACCGGCCTTCACATGTACAACTCGGCAGTTCAAAATGGAACTAAGCTGGTTTTCTCGTGAGGATTTCTACGATCAGGTTGTAGAAGTTTGGAATAAACCGGTGTCAGGAAGAAATTCGGTCCAACGATGGAATAAAAAGATGACAGTACTACAGAAACGACTTTTAGTACGGGCCGGAAGGCGCGTTTAGTACCGGTTGTGGAACCGGTACTAAACTTTCGAGACTAAAGTGTCTCGTTGTTTAGTACCGGTTCCACAACCGATACTAAACGGTGCACGTTAGTACCGGTACTAACCGACATTACGCCCAAAAAAAGGAAAAAATATTTGAAAGAGCTGGGAGGGCCCGCGCACGGCGTAAATGCGCGAACGCGGCCGCGAGGATTCGAACCCACGACCTCCGGCCTCGCGCGTAGTTTTCTTACTATCCCACCTATGCATCACTTGTGATTGAGTGGGAGATGCATTCCTTTTAAAGTAACCCGTGGAGGCCCATTTAGTCCCGGTTTGTAACACAAACCGGTATTAAATGGTGCACGTTAGTACCGGTTTGTGTTACAAACCGGGACTAAAGTGGCACGCCATTTTAGTACTGGATTGTAACACTAGCCGGTACTAACGTGCGCCGTTTAGTACCGGTTTGTGTTACAGACCGGGACTAAATGGGTCTCCGAGGCTTCCAATGTTACAAACCGGTACTAAATGGGTCGGTGATCATTTTAGTACCGGGTTTTAGACAACCGGTACTAAATGACAAGGGACCAAAGGTCATTTTTCTTGTAGTGTAAGGTGTCCTGTGACCGGTACTAAAGGCAAATTTTCTAGTAGTGAGAGGAAGATCGAGCAGCACCAAGTCCATCGGCGCCACTCCCGTACGTCCTCGTCAAGCGCCATCAACTCCGGCGACACCCGCCGCTGCTGCAAGGACGCCGACGACCACGCCAGGGCCGCCTCGAAGCTGACGTGGTTGCCGCTTGCTCGCTCGTCACGTCGGCGGTGGTGGTGCACGAGTCATGGAGAAGCATGAAGCCTATGACGGAGGCTAGCTCGGCACCCACGGCCGGCCGCTACGCTGCCGCCGGCAGCGGAAGTGACGCTGCGAAGATGACGATGGGCAGCACAACGTCACTCGAGTACGTTGATGGCCAAAGGCCTAGTTCGGTGTCTCTCTTCACATGCAAGCAAGCAAAAGATAAAAGATGATGCAAAGACGTCCCTCACGAAAGCTCCCGTATGCGCATAACAGGATCAACCAAGAGATGCGTCTACGTATAGATGCGTCACCCCTGTGGACCATCAAGGAGATCAGGACTTGGATGATCTCGACATCAGGCTTGACGGCCAACACGACACCCCGGCGCCGGCGGCGGTGACGATCCCAGCGGCGGCACGACTCGCGCTGACGGCTCGACGGCCATCTCAACGGCGACAACTCTGGCAGCGGCACGACCGGCCCGACGCCGACGGCTCGACGGCGACAACTCTAGTCGCGGCACGACCAAACGCCGGTGGCCCAACGGCCACCTTGACCCTAGCACGATCCCGATGCCTACCTCGATCCAGACGACTGCGCTACTACCCGACGGCTACCCCGACCCGAAGGCCACTTCAACCCCGATGACTTGACGGCTACCACTGTTTGATTATGGTCTCATGTTATCACGTATGTGTGTGCATGAAGCTCCAGACTAATTAATAATGTGTGCATACATGCACGCACGTCCTCGAGGCCGACACAAAGTGCATCATCTCTCCACTATACGTATTGTCATATGAGATACGGCCAGGTCCACGTGGCAGCTGGCAAGCTCTAGAAGGTTCCGGACGCGCGAAGGAGGGTTCTAGAGGCCCCTCATTGCAGGGCAGCTGTTGAGACTTGGCCGGTGAGCAAGCAGGGAATTCCTTGAGGCCGAGAGATAATTAAACATGCACGAAACAAACAACCATCAGACTCTATTCTGCACGCTGGGACCTTGTCCGGCGAGGCCCATGTTGCAGCTAGCAAACTACAACTCACCAAGGTAACTATCGACGTTGATCCGTTGGAACTCTGGATATAGGAACAATGATTCGTTCAACCTTGGCCGGCAAGTAAGCAAACGGCCTGCGGATATCTCGCTTGAACTAACCAACCTCGGCGGCGCCTGGAGGGATGGCTGGTTCAGCCCGTACCCTAGCTGCTGCCTATATAAAACCCAACATCCTCACGCCAGGAGGGGAGCTTTTCCCAGGGGAGGAGCCGCCAGGCTGAGCTTTTCCTAGATGGAGAAAAGCTGCGCCGTCAGGAGAAGGGAACCAGCTGCAACCCCATGTCCGGCGTCCACGAGCTGAAGGCCGGCGGAAGCTAGGCGGCCTCCATGCGGCCGGCGACCCCAAGCTCCGTACATCGTCGTGGAAGCCGGTGTCCACAAGCAGCGGGGGCCGCCGTACCCGGCCGCGGATGGCGCTCCCGTCGGCGGTGTAGCAGGCCGTCGATGCCGCCGCGATGCTTCCCGAGCTATAGAAGAGCATGAAGACGTGCAGCGGTGAAGGAGGGTGTCGGCGGCTGCAGAACGGGGTCCTCGTCATCGACAAGATCGTGTACCGGATCATGCGCCGGGCAACAACCTGGTATCACTGCGTTGTCCAGAGACACCTCGCCGCTGGAAGGCCTTCACGTACCATCAAGCGACGCCCGCAGGCGCTTGCACGAGCAGCCAGAAGATCGAGGTCTCTACACTTGCATGTGCAGGCAAGAAGATGCAACGTGCCTCTCGAGTCCTCGTATGCATGTGCATGCAGCCCACGGGAAGCCAATCAAGAGACCAACAAGAAGACAAAGTACTCCAGAGTCCAGCTCGGCGTACTCGGAGACAGCGCGGATGTCAAGAGGGCGTCGGGCCGGCTGCGACAGCCACGACGACACGCTTGGCGGCTGCGGCGACCTACAGTGGCCACGACACCCGACAGCCATGCGATGCGACCCGATCAACCTCGGCAGTCACCTCGACTCGGATGACTCGGGACGGCGCCGATGCCACCCCGACGTCTACCACAACCCCGACGGGCACATCGTGTGGCAGCGGCCTCTGCCACGGCAGCCATGACGACCCGACGGCCACCCCGACGACACAACCCTGACGGCTACCTCGACTAGGCGGTTACTTCGACCTCAGCATCCCCGACGGCTACCTCGACTAGAAGGCTACCTCGACACCGACGATCGAGCCGCTGCGGCGCGGACTCGGTCTGGAGGCGCTTCTTCTCCTCGACGACCTGCGCCACATGGTCTTTCATCTCGTTGCGGAGCTTTGTGAGCCTGCCAATGTTGTCACTTTGGGATTTGACGTCCCTGTCCAAGGATTCAACGTTCTCCGAGGCAAGACCTTCCAGGCGCTGGAGCTCCTCTTCACGCTTCTGCGCAGCAGTTGCCTTCCGCTCACATTCATCGACCTTCTGCTGGTACTCCCTTCCCTTCTGTTCATATTCTTTTATGCTCTGCTTATACTCGGCGACCATGGAAGCCTGCTTTCCTTCATAGAAGTGGCCTTCCGGCCATTACTCGCCAGTTCTGCCCGGCCACCTTCAACGGCCTCAAGGTCAGCGACCACTTCAGCGCACGCGGCTTCGAGGCATTGCAGATGAGAACGTACTTCCGCCTCGCCCTGGCTGAAGTCGCCTCCTGCAAAGTGGGCCTATGCTCCAGACGTTGTGCTAGCAACCCCATGTGGGTTGTCAATGACTCCAAGTCGGCAGGAAGAGGTGACGGGTATAGCTCCGCCCATGCACCCATAAGCTTCTTCAACATGTCAGCCCCTTGAATGCATCTAGCGGGCTCTTCTGCAGAAAGCCATGGAGAAGATCTAAGTCAGCGCGGATGACGCCGGCCGAGCGAATTTCCTCCCAAGACCCCATCAAAAGGACGAGGCCTCGAGTGTTCGTAGGCCCATCCTCCATGGAACGGACTGAGCCAACGACGAAGCGAGGGCTGTCCGGGGCCAACTTGGAGACGTAGGATGCAGTCTTCTCCTTCAGCTTGCGCATCCGCTCCATAACGGCAAGCGCCCCCTTCTCTGCTCCCTTCTCTGTCCTGGCCGGCTCCATGGATGGGATCACGTCGCCTGATGCCTTGGCTGCTTGGGAACCTCGACCAAGTCCTTTCCTTTCAGTTGCCTTGTTCGCTCAGTGAGCGACAACTGATCGAAGCGGTCATCATCTGCATTGCCGCACAAAATCCTAGTTAGAACATGAAGATTATATGATCCAAGAATGCTGCCCTGAAAAGAAAATAAATATAGGAGTCTCCAACCACCTTGGGGTTGCTCAGCCTGGTCCTCCTTTCCAGCGTCACCACGAGACGGCCCAGCTGGCGTCGCGTCGAGCAGCAACTCAATGTTTGCCGGAGCTTCGGGGATACCCAGAGATTCGATCTGGGCAACGAAAAACTACGTGACATTAAAACTACTTCAAATCACTGACGAAGTAACGAAGACAGTAATAAGAATGTGAAGGAGAACTAGAGCCACTCACGTTCATATCTTCTTCATTGCTCCTATCCTCCCTCGTGACTGTCAAGTCCAACATCTCTTCTGGCGCAAGAGAAGAAGACGGTGGAACATCTTGTGCCTGGCTTCCGGACGCCACCACTGCCTAGCAAACGCGGCGCGAGTCATCAGCAGCCTTCACGGGACTCGTGGACAAAGTGTACGTCACCCCACGCCTCAAGTCGTAGTTCTGACGCGAAGATGATGGCGGCAGCATAGACGACGGAGGCGGCATAGCGTCCCGTGAGGAACGTATAGAGCCGCCAGCAGAGGAGCCGCCATTCCTGCACTACGGGAACCCTGGTAGTCGCCGAGTGTCCCAGACACTCGGCGAAGGCCTAAATACACTCGGCGAAGTGTTTGCCGAGTGTAACACTCGGCAAAGAGCACTCGGCGACTGTAGACTCGGCAAAGAGCTTCTTTGCCGAGTGTCATATTTCGGGCACTCGGCAAAGGGTTTGCCGAGAGCCAACGCCGACGCTCGGCAAAATAAAGTGAACTAACGTCCCCCCCACGCACCGTCGCCGTGTGATGACGTGGCGGCGTCCGTGACGGCGCCGTTTGCCGAGTGTCGGATCACGACACTCGGCAAAGATATGGCCGTAGAGCCACGTGGCCCCGCATGTTCGCCGAGTGTCACCACAAATACACTCGGCGAACCCTAAGCCTTTGCCGAGTGTCGTGGTAAATACACTCGGCGAACCCTAAGCCTTTGCCGAGTGTATTTGCCACGACACTCGGCAAATCTCCACACACTCGGCAAATCTGACAGAAAATAGCAGAAATGGTCTCTTTGCCGAGTGTCTATGGTAAATACACTCGGCAAAGGCTATCTTTGCCGAGTGTACACTCGGCAAAGCCACTGACCCCTTGTTTTTTATTTGTTCGGTCGCGTATAACGTACCATTGCGAAACCAACATTACAGGCAGTTCATATACACGACAATAAGCATTACAGGCAGCACATATAGATAATATCCATAACCATTAATCCATAGAAAGCATCACAGGCAGTTCGACAATACAAGTTCACCAATTCACAACCACAGTACGGTCACAACCAAAGTATGTTAGTTCACAAGCATAAACATTGTCAAGCAATCCACAAAACACTAAGGAGGTGGTGGGTTGGGTGTGAACAGTTGGCGGCCTAACCGAACCGCCAGGTCATCGTCCGGAGGCCCCTCATTCGACGCCGCCGCTGATCCAGCAAAATTCTACACAAAGGATAGCAGATTGCATGTGTGAAACGAGTGACAAAACAGAAACTAAGTTTTCTAATGTTGTCAATGGTGAACAACTACGTTGGTTGTCTAAGGTAGAAATAAAACTTTGTCAGGTGACTCACAGGAGAATATGATGCCGGAGGTGGTGCCATCGGCGGAGGTTGAAGTGTGAACGGCGGCGGAACTTGCCCCATCTGCACTGCCATAGTACTGAACCACGCGTGCCAATCCTCCATCTGCTGCTGCCTCGCCCGCTCGGCCTCCTCCGCCTGCTGCTGCCTCAGCCGCTCTGCCCGCTCCGCTTGCTCCCGCTCGGCCCGCCGCTCGGCCTCCCACCGTGCCTGCCACCGCGCCTCCATCTCCTCCCTTTTCTTCCTCTCTTCTTCCAACTGGGCCTGCAATATGCCATCAAACTTTCAGAATGCAAAGTAAAGCTATGTAAAAATAAACGAGCGACGAATAAACAGAAATAACCTGAAGTGTCTGCACGAGGACGTGTGCAGCGGTCGGCGCCTGACGTATGTCCGGGTTAGCGCTGCCTGCCCGAATCTGGGACAGAGTGGGAGTAGTGGCTGGGTCGAGTGTGCTATCGCCGAGGGCGTACCTCCCATGCTTCTTGCCTCCTCCCATCCTCATGACAATATCTCCATCAATCGGGTTAGCGCTCGGATCCCAGTCAGGCCCATACTTTTCCTTTCCCATCTCCGTGTATGTAGCGAGGCGGGTGTGTGCCATGGGATTGCTGTACGCCTCGGGTCCGGCCTCCGGATTGTACCGGATGTCGGACGACGCCTTTCCCATGTGGGATAAAGCAATAGCCTGAAACTCGGAGAGTGTCTCGCCACCATGTGTCGCCGACTACAAAACACAAAAAAATAATACGGTTAGAAATTATGCAGAATTTAGCATTAGAAAACGAAATGACTTGACTTACCCATCTTTCTGAAAATTCCTCGATGTTAAGACTGCCCATATTGTGTGATGCACCTGGCATCTCCAAACGGCGTTCTCGGGCAGCGATGTGTTCCTCCATCCATTCTTCAGCGACCCACTTGTCCACAATCTTCTCCCACGCATCTGGATGCGGGGCACACCACCACGGAATCGCCTACACGGGATCAAGTATAAGATCAGATTATACATTCTTAATCTCAGAAACAATCGCCAATATTCTTTTCGGTGTGCATTACATCAATATTATGTGGAAGAAGAATGTCAGACATATAGGGAAGCTGCCACAAGCCACACTTAGCAGTCCAGGCATGTTGCTCACCATATCCCACGAAAGCATCTTTTCCTTTATCGAACTTGAGAGCGTCTAGTTCAGCACGAATCTCGACACCTGTCATGATATGTGGTGGAGGTTCCTCAACAACAACACCTTTCGTAAAGTTCTTGGTGTCTCGTCTGAATGAATGGTCGAGAGGCAGGAATTGACGATGTTTGTCGAACGAAGAAAATTTGCCACCCTTGATCAACCAAAGCCACCTATAAGCTGCCTTGCACACTGGGCATGGGAACTTCCCATGAACACACCACGCACAGAATAACCCATACGCCGGCATGTCATGCAATGAGTACATGTACCAAACATGCATTGTGAAGTTCGTCTTTGTAGCGCGGTCGTATGTCCATACCCCTTCCTTCCAAGCATGTTCCAATTCATCAATCAGAGGCTGCATGTATACGCTCATATTTTTCCCCGGGTGTCCCGGAATAATTAACGACAAGAAAATGTTTTGTCGTTGAAAGAGGACGCCGGGGGGAAGATTGAGAGGGATAACAAACACGGGCCAACAAGTGTATGGGGCAGAAGACATCCCATAGGGATTAAACCCATCTGTTGCTAGGGCAACACGTACATTACGCGCCTCCGCAGCTTTGAGACTATGAATCTCATCAAAAGTTCTCCATGATTCACCATCAGATGGATGTACCAGCTTGTCAGGATTGTATCGACGCCCATTTTTGTGCCATGTCATCTGTTTCGCGGATTCCTCACTCATGTACTGTCGTTGGATCCTCGGTATAAAAGGAAGGTACCGTATGATCTTCACAGGGATTGTTGTTTGCTTCTTAGTGCCATCCGCACAGTCTACCTCCACGAACCTGGACGACTTGCACTCTGGACATCTCTTTGCATTCTCATGTTCTTTCGTAAATAAGACGCATCCTTTCTCACAGGAATGTATCTGCTCATATGGCATCTTAAGTGCACGAAGGAGTTTCTTTGCCTCATACATGCTCTTCGGCAGAATGTGTCCCTCAGGCAGTAGTTTGCCAACAACTTGCAATATTACATCAAAAGCTTCTCGACTATGGCTAAACTGGGACTTTATAGCTAACAGGCGAGCAATGGCATCAAGTTGTGACACAGTGGTATGATCATGAAGGGGTTTTTGTGCCGCAGACAACATTTCATAATAAGCCTTCGCACTTGGCTCCGGCTCATCCTCCGTACGTGTTTCATCATAGTCATTCAACATGTCTGCAACCCCGGCATCATCATCAAACTCCTCGATGCGTTGCCTCACGACATCGTCTCTCACACGCTGGGGCTCGCCATGGCAGGTCCATCGGGTATAGTCTGGCATAAATCCTAGCCTGATGAGATGTTTGCTCATGGTGGTCTTTGTTTGTCGTTTACGGTTTGCACAGTTCACACATGGACAGAATGCTCGTGTAGCCTTGGCAAATGCAAAAGCTTGGTTCACAAAATCTTCTGTCTTGGTAAACCATTCAGCTGTTCTGTCAGCAAAGCCCGTGTACATCCACTCACGACCGTCCATCCTCTAACAGAGCACCAAGACGTGTCAAACTAACTTGCATCTACCGAAATGTGTATCATACTCTAATAGGTAATGATAGGTCCTAATCCCACCGGAGGATGTGTAGATGGGGCTAGTTTCCATGCTCTACTCCTATCCAAGACAGAATTTCGGCAGCACCTCGCCGCTGTTCTCCAAATACACGTCCTGGCAAGGAGATTGTGTATCGGAGAACAACGGGAGGTGATGCCGAAGCTCTGTCTCAGATAAGAGCAGAACATGAAAACTAAGCTCATCTACACATCCTTCGGCTGTCCAAAAAACGTGGACAATTCAAAAAAGATACGGTCATACATATGCAAATATCTGCATATTTTAAATTGTATCTCTTTCGAACGGGAGACGCCTAACTAGGTTACGTGACCTACAAACACGAATGGATAGGAAGGAAAGATGCGCTCACCAAGTACAAAGACGACGAAGCCGAGCTGAGGAAGGCCTAGAAGGGTCGTCGCAGGCGTACACGGCCCCTCGCGGAGCAACGGGTCGACGAAGCCGTACACGGGGCTAGCGGAGTCGCGGCAGGTCGAGCGGGTCGACGAAGACGTAGACGAGGTCAGCGGTGTAGTAGGAGGTCGAGGAAGCCGCTCCTGCAAAAAAAAGGCAAACAGGTAAATATGTAAAAATTTTGGCAGCATCTCCCCTGCACGAGGAGGTTTCCAAAACCTGCAATAAAAACAGCTCGATAGCCGACAACATACACATCGGCACGATGGCCAACAACAACATACACACCACAATTCATCTCAATTTAAATTAACTTTGGAACTAAACAAGAAATTCATCTCAATTTAAATTAACTATGCAACTAGACAAGAAATTCGTCTCAATTTAAATTAACTATTGAACTAAACAACAAATTCATCTAAATGAAAATTAATCATGCATCTCTAATCTAATATTACAGTAAGGACAGGGGAAGGGAAGGGGAAGGGGAAAGCTCACCTCGCACGGGAGAGGAGGCGGCCAGGGACGGCGGAGGAGGCAGCGGCGGCACGGGCCGGGGGCGGGCAGCGGCGGCGGCGGCCCTCTGCACGGGGCCGTGCCGCCGGGGGCGGGCAGCGGCGGCCGGCCTCTGCTCGGCGGCGGGCAGCGGCGGCGGGCCGGGGGCGGGATGCGGCGGCGGGCCGGGGACGGCCGCGTGCGGCGGCCGGGGCAGCGGCGGCGTGACGCGGCGCGTCGGCGGCGCCGTGCCGCGGGCAGCGGCGGCGGCGGGCAGGCCGGGGCTGGCAGCGGCGGCGGCGGCGGCGTGCCGCGGGCGCGGCTGGCAGCGGCGGCGGCGGGCAGGCCGGGGCTGGCAGCGGCAGCGGCGGCGGCGGGCAGGCCGGGGCTGGCAGCGGCGGCGGCGGCGGTGGCGGGCGCGGGCGCGTCGGCGGCGGTGAAGAAGACGAGTGAGTGATGAGTGAGTGTGTGTTTCTGTCTGAGCGCGGCGGGGAGGTATAACCCGCTTGTTTGCCGAGTGCCCGCGATCTAGCACTCGGCAAACGCCCCTCCTTTGCCGAGTGTCGCCGATCCGGCACTCGGCAAAGACCCTATGCTTTGCCGAGTGTCGCCTATGACACTCGGCAAACCTCATTCGTTATTTTATGCCACAACCACCGGTTTTTAAATTGCAATTAATAGATAAAAAATATCAAACTGTTTCTAAAAATTACAAAAATTTAAGATTAACTAAACCATGTTGTATATTGCCTATACAAAAAAATTTGAATCTAAATTCTATTCCAACTTTCAATTTGGTTACAAATGTAATTGAATCCTTCTCAACACTACGAATCTTATTCGGACATTCTCCGGTTTGTAAGGGTCATACATGAAATATTGTTCGAAACCTTCTCCGCTTTTTACCACAACCTTACACGGATGTAAACATAATATCCAGACAATTCTCATATTTTTCAAACATTGTTTGCATTTTATATAATTTTTAAACAACACGGTCACAGGTTAATAGTCATGTATCGGCAATAAAATGTTTAAAATTTCACTAACTTTCATGGATAAGGACTAACAATGGAGTAAGTAGCATGATTAATATTTTTCAACTCAATTTATTTCATTATTTAAGTCCCTTGCAGTTCAAATACGACTTATTTGAAAAAAATCCTAGAAATCAAATAAAGTATTTAAAAATAGCTAAAAGAGTAAAAAATTTACCAGCTTTCAGTGTGAAGTACTAAGAGACGTGTATGGAGAGAAGAAAAAGTTTGGGAGCGGTTGGGTGGTTTTTTGTTTTTGTTTGCCGAGTGCATGTGATCACACTCGGCAAAGATGTGACTGAAATCTTTTTTTAAAAACTTCGCCGAGTGTTACAACCAGACACTCGGCAAAGGGCCAGCACCGTCATCCCGCCGTCCCCCACCGTCCCCGCGCCGTCCAACCGCTGTTTGTTCGCCGAGTGTCTGCTAGTAACACTCGGCGAAGAGATCTACTTCGCCGAGTGTCTGGATGTGACACTCGGCGAAGGGCGACCGCCGTCAACACCCCGCCGTTCACGATGCCCTTCGCCGAGCGCCACAGGGCGACACTCGGCGAAGGGCTTGTTTGCCGAGTGTCGCCTTGCAGACACTCGGCGAAGGAGTTGTTTGCCGAGTGTCGGGTCTTTGCCGAGCGTCGGAGGACGGGCACTCGGCAAAGGGCTTGTTTGCCGAGTGCCCGCAATTTCACACTCGGCAAAGATTTAACACTCGGCGACTACTTGGTTTCCCGTAGTGCTGGAAGCTTCCCCAGCGTGCTTGGCATGCTTTGATTGAGATCCGTCCTGGGACACGAGAGCAGACTACCCTGCCACGCTACGCTACGGCGGGTTGATCTCGACCCCCATTCCGGCCGGTCGGCGTCTCGGTGACGGTCGCCGCCGTCACGATCTGCCTGGCGGCGGGGACTTCCAGCAGAGCGCTTGTTCTCACGACGGATGGGAGCCATCAGAGCTGCAACGAATGCCAACGGAATTTAGAAAGATGCTAGTAACAAAATAGATCCACGCGAGGCAAGCAGAAGTACAACCAGGAATGTCCACCAAAGGCAAAAGTGAACTTAGCACGGAGCTCGGTAGATGGAAGATGGTGCTGGTGTTGCTCGGTGAATTCCTCTGCCGGCCGGTATTTATAGTATCGCCGGCATCGCAGATCGCAACGAAGTTTAGTTGAGAAACATGCGGAGATCCTCATCCGTTTTGTTGAGATAATCATTATCCCATCTGTTGCGCGAGGTACAGGTGCCGGATATTTGGGTATGTCCTGCGTGCTCGGAGTTTAAGGCTCTCGGCCGTTCTGGTAACTCTCATGTGAAGTCAAGAAGCCCACAAGATTATGTAACGTCCATGTGTGTCAAGGCTGCAGTTCAAGTTAACACATCGATATATTCCCGTCGAAGATAATTTTCACCAAGTTGAGTTTGAGTTTGCTCCGCACTCAAACTCTACTTGGTGAGGGGGCATTTGTTCGACGATATTTTGTACATGATATGCATTCACTAAAAATTAGTATGTGAACCACACGTACGTGTACGTGCCATGGAAAAGCTGAGCAGCAGTCACGTACAAGAACCTAGGGTGCTACGTGAGGCAAAGTTCTCTCGCCGGCAGAAATGATTAAAAGGCTCGGCAGTTTTGGCAGCCCAAACCACCAGCTAATGATTATGGAGACTTTCTTCTTTAATTAAGTAAAGGGCCCAGGCCGGTGATTTTACTTAGCGTCAATCATCCTTATGGGCTCACGTAGCAAAAGGAAGGCCCATGCAGATACTCTTGGCAAGGACTGTATGCGCACCTGCACATCTCCTTCGATCCATGTATACGTATAAATACCCAAGCCTGGTGTATACGGGAGCAAACTACGGATTCGTGCGTAGCTTCCTTACCATCCCACCTATGCATCACTTGTGATTGAGTGGGAAATGCATTCCTTTTAAAGTAACCCGTGGAGGCCCATTTAGTCCCGGTTTGTAACACAAACCGGTACTAACGTTGCACGTTAGTACCGGTTTGTGTTACAAACCGGGACTAAAGTGGCACACCATTTTAGTACCGGATTGTAACACTAGCCGGTACTAACGTGCGCCGTTTAGTACCGGTTTGTGTTACAAACCGGGACTAAATGGGTCTCCGAGTCTTCTAATGTTACAAACCGGTACTAAATGGGTCGGTGACCATTTTGTACCAGGTTTTAGACAACCGGTACTAAATGACAAAGGACCAAAGGTCATTTTTCTTATAGTGTGAGTGCACTATGCAAACATCTCCGAGGTTGGGCGTCACACAAAAAGGGTGAATACAAGCACGAGAAAGCCTCCCTCCAAACTGTCATTAATGACTTAGATGTTGCCGCTGAGTTCAGAGAACTAACGGGAGTTGAGCGAGATCAATTTGCCCAGGCAAGAGATCATTTGACTAAGCTCCTTCGGGAGGAGGAAATAAAGTATTATCAGCAAGCAAAAACAACTGACATTCTTCTAGGGGATAGTAATACTAGATATTTCCAGATGATTGCCAATGGCAATTATAGAAAAAAAGAATATTCTCCCTAGACCACGAGAATGAAAAGGTTGAGGGACAGGTGAACCTAAAGACTTATATCACTCGATTCTATAAAGATCTATTGGTGCACCTGAGGAAAACTACTTTACTCTAGACGTTTCTAGAAAGGATGATATTGCTCAAGTCACACATGCAGAGAATGACTTCCTGACTGCCCCATTCACAGAAAAGGAGATTAAGGATGCAATATTTGAGATCAACCATAACAAGCACCAGGTCCAGATGGTTTCCCTGCAGAATTTTACCAAAAATTCTGGGACGTCATCAAAGGTGATTTCATGCAAATGTTCCACGACCTCCATGCTGGAAACCTGCCACTTTTTAGCTTGAATTTTGGGGTCATTACTTTAATCCCAAAAGTTTAAGAGGCCAATCGAATCCAGCAGTACAGGCCCATTTGTCTACTGAATGTGAGCTTCAAAATTTTCACCAAAGTAGCTACTATGAGAATAAACTCGATCACAGACCACATAATTAGTCCAGCTCAAACGACTTTCATGCGAGGACACAACATCCTAGAGGGTGTCGTTATCTTACATGAGACCATACATGAATTGCACCGGAAGAAACAAAGTGGAGTTATATTCAAGATTGATTTTGAAAAAGCTTATGATAAAGTAAGATGGCCATTCCTCATGCAGACACTACGGATGAAGGGTTTCTCGCCCAAATGGATATCTTGGGTCGAATCCTTTATCTCGGGTGGCAGTGTGGCGGTGAATGTAAACGATGATATCGGGTCTTTCTTCCAAACAAAAAAAAGTCCTTCGACAGGGAGACCCACTGTCCCCACTACTATTCAATATAGTTGCAGATATGCTTGCAATTTTAATTAAAAGAGCCAAATCGGATGGCCAGGTTAGCAGAGTGGTGCCTCTGGTTGATGATGGTTTATCCATTCTATATGCCGATGATACAGTCCTCTTTATGGAACATGACTTAGAGAAAGCTCGTAACATGAAGCTACTACTTTGTGCTTTTGAGCAACTATCGGGAGTCAAAATTAATTTCCATAAGAGTGAACTGTTCTGCTTTGGGGAGGCACAGGAAATGATAGATCAATACACTGACTTGTTTGGATGTAACCAAGGGGATTTTCCATCAAAGTATTTAGGGATTGCTATACATTATAGAAACTATCAAATGCTGATTGGAAACGAGTCGAGGAACGCTTTGAGAAACAACTCAGTAGTTGGAAGGGTAAACACCTATCGACAGGAGGGAGATTAACACTCATCAACTCTGTCCTTAGTAGTCTACCCATGTACATGATGTATTTCTTGGCGATCCCAAGGGAAGTACTTAAAAAACTGAACTATTTTCGCTCTCGCTTTTTTTGGCAGAGCGATGACCAGAAACGAAAGTATCGCCTTGCCAAATGGAGCATCCTCTGCCAACCCAAAGACCAAGGGGGTCTAGGAATCTATGATTTGGACATTAAAAACACAACTCTTCTCAACAAATGGTCTTTAAACTACTAACAACAGATGGAACATGGCAACAGATTTTACGGCACTCCAATCCACACCGCTTTCGCAAACATATTGGAAAAACGGGGACTCACACTTTTGGGCTAGCCTTATGAAGGTGAAAGCAGACTTTCTCCACTTTGGCTCCTTTATAGTAAAAGATGGATCACAAATTAGGTTCTGGAAAGATAAATGGTTGGGAAACAAAACCCTGCGAGAGCAGTATCCAAGCTTATACAACATAGCTCGATATAAGCATGTTACTGTAGCTGATACTCTTAGTACCTCACACCCTAACAAATACAGTAGCCATATTGGTTCAACATAGGCAGCATGACCCAAGGCATCGAGATCAACCGTCGCTCAGGGCGCAGCGTGAGGGGGGTTGATGGCGTCCGGAGCGCGGGCCTCGCCCTTTCGGCGCGACGTGTGGAGTATCAGGACGCAGCGTAGACACTCCCACACGGGATTGTGCCTAACGAGACATAGCCAACGGATCTCAGAGCGCAGATGAGACCGTCCTCGATGGATCAAACCATACTCTCACCCATGTTCCCCACGTACGCTTTTCGGTAACCACTGGTAAGCTAGAGATGTACAAGCTACTTGTCCAAGACCAGAGCCATAATAGTTACGGCGGCGGCGACAGGTTCCTGGGTTGCCGCTTTAAGAACCGGACCTTACAGAGAGACACTAGAGCATACATGAAGCAAAGCTCTAGCTCCCTGAACCAAGTTGCTAAAAAGCAAGTTTTACCATCATGTTGAAGTGAACCATTAAGTCATGATTAACAGTTAAATACAAGTGATGTAGCTGCGCTTAGCAAAAGGACTACCCATATGCATAAACCCGGAGTATATCAAGGATAGGATATAAAGTCTAGGTACAACCTTAAGGCATATCAAGTTAGACACATGCAAATATGAATGAATGATTAAAGGTGAATAGGTTGTAAGGAATTTCCATGTTACACTTGCCTTAAATCCAGTTAATAATTACTGAAGGTCTTCAGCTCGGCTCTTCAGACTCTTGTTCTTCAAGATCCTCAGATGACGTTCCTTCTACTCGTAGCAGTCAACGGCACAAGCATACAAATAGACAAACAAGCACAAATAAGAACATTACACCAATCAAAGAGAAAGGCTTTAAAAGAACATACTAAACGACAGGGCTCGATCGAAGGACACGCGACCGCGAAGAAACGCTTAAGGCGGACTACGGGTGAGAAGAAACAACTATCAAAAGGTTTCTGCTTACCAAGCAAAGGACTATATGCTGGATATATTTTAATTAAGTAAAATCATGTGCATAGGTTATTTCAAAGAAATACCCTATTTGTAATTAACACAAAGTATATTTGTATTTACAAACACGAGTTGAACTTAGCCAATTTTATTTAGCAACACTAAAGTATAGGTTAAACCAATTGAACAGTTAACTTTAGAAAAGTAAAGTATATGGAACGTCTAATCGAATAACTTTGTTATTCGTGTTTCACTAACCAAATTATTATTTAGAAAGCAATTGCAGTAGTATTAGTCATATTAACCTTATTCATAAAACCGAGGTATAGCCTATTGAACTTTTATTTAGAAAACCATATGAAATATATATTAATCAAGTTAACATTTAATTTAGAAACACCGAGGTATAGCTCTAATTAGATTTTATTTAGAAATACATTGAGATAGTATTAGTCAACTTAATATTAGTTATGAAAACCGACATGTACTGCTAAATTGCTTTTATCAGGAAAAAGGCATTTGAATAAACATTAATCAAATTAATTTGGAATTAATTTTATAAAAGGATAAGTTGGGGTAAACATCACCACTAGTGTGTACTTTATGTTAAAACGAACCTAACGCAACTTGAACGGATCGAAACAGAAGCTAAAATGTAGATTCTATGGGCGTTTAAAGGCTGCAGGGACCTAATCGCGATTAACTATAGCCAACAAGGGCTAGCAGAGAAGTTCACAAGACTCAGTGAATAGTCACTGAATATCCAGAAACTTGGGGGTTAGATCTGCAAAATTGCAGAGATTGGGCTGGGTTGAGAGGATCTAAAAGGTATAGGGTGTTCTCTGTAAAATAACCGAGACACAAAGTATTCTCAGGTTATTACAGGATTCCTCGGGGGTCAAAGTGCAAAAGGGGTCATCTTCTTCCCCAACACATGGCCGGCCGGCGGTGTCACTGGCGCATTCAAATCGCCGGCGGTCCGGTGGGCTGGGGCTCCGGCGAGGTGGGGAATCGGTCGAGGAGGACGAGGAGGTCACGGGGGTGTGCTCACCATCGGCGGAGGAGGACTGTGCCGGCCAGATTTCGACGGCGAGCGGCGGAGGGCGGCCGGCTCGGGAGCGGCGCTCATGGCGGCGCTCCGGTGATGGGGGTCGACGGTGGACGGGCGCCGGAGATGCGGCTCGGCCCGGCGAACCTTCTGGCGGCGGCAGCTTCGTCCGCCGGGCTTCGGGCGAGGCGAACCGGGGCGGCGAAGCTGGCGGCGGCGCTCGGCATGGCGGCGGCTCTGCGCAGGGCGAGGCAGCAGCGGGACAGCAGGGGTGCCCGCGGGCAAGGATGCTCGCCTTTATAGAATTATAGGGGCACGGCGGCGGCTAACCCTAGGGCTGCGCGCATGCCGAGGATGGCCTGCGGCAGCGGCGGCGGCGGCCTGCTGGGCCAAAACGGGCCGGGGCAGGATTAGCGGGTCGGGTCGGGTCTGCTGGATCCGTCCCGATCCGCTAGGGTTAGGGTTTTCTTTTTTATTATCTGAATATAATTTCCTGCGCAAAACAAATCCATAAAAATCCAGGAAATGTTTTTAAAGCACGAAAAATACCCAGAAGATCCTAAAAATTCCAGGAAAATTCCCAGAGGTAGATTGGGACAAGACGAGTCCAAATAAAATATCAGGAGCTCACGAAAGGGGTTATAGAGCTTCTAATAAATAGAAAAGCACTAGGGAAAAGAGAATTAAATTCCAGAAAAGTCCAGAAAATTCTCAGAAGAACCTAATCGTCGCATGAACGCATTTTAAAACCTGAGCACTCATTAAACACCAAAATGCATCGACATGAATGCAACACGCATAACGAATTATTTAATTTCAAAAGAACCTTCAATTGTTTTTCCTATGCTAAATTCTCTGTAAAACAAATAAACGTTGGAAAAGTTTTAAAATTATGAGAAATCGTTGTTAAATTTTTATTTCTAATCACATCTTGAAATCTAACAATTTCAGGGTGTGACACCTACAGAAGCCAGCTTTGCAGGATTTGGTTGCATGCGGCATCTCAACGTTTGGCGCTTGTGGCCAAGGAATTTTTACCCAGGCACATGGGTTGCGGTCTAGTCTTCGGATTGATAGTCATTAGGGTGCTTGTACTCTTGTGCTTTTTTGTGGCTGTGTGTATCTTGGCTATACAGAGGCCGGGAATGTTATTCTAAGGTCTTGTATCATCTCGATGTAAAAACCTTAGAAATTAATAAAATTCCCTTATCGAAAAAAGGCTAGCATGGCACGACCAAGAGTTTATGGTTGTGATTGGTTGTATGGCTAGCAGTAGCCTGGCTAAGAAATTAAGCCAGGCTAGTCTAAGCCTGGCTTACCAGTGCAAAACACCCGTGTTTGGTTGCTTGCGCTAGCTAAGCTTAGATCAAAATGAACTTGTTTGGTTGCCTGCTTTTGCTTGGATGCGGTCACCTCTTCTTTGTGATGGTAAGTTTAACAACATCACCACAGATTGAAGCAAAATTTAGGAGAAACAAATGAGTTATCTGATTTTTAGAGTAATTTAAGATTACTAGTATCATTTTCCTCCAATTTGTTAACTCGCCTCAAGAATCTCGCTGGCGAGTAAACGATGCATGATGGCGAGCTAAGATTGAGAGGAATTGAGGAATAATTTCATTCTGAATCAAAAGCTATCAAATGGCAAGCTTGCAGCCATAACTCCAATCAAGAATTGACCTCAAAATGGCCGCATCTTCCTCATTGCACAATCAATCGAATCACTCCGCACTCTCCTCCAAGCAGGACGTTAGTAGCATGGCCGAGCTTCTTGAACGGCGCCGGTCAGTGCTTCTTCTCCATCGTGCTAGCAATACCTCTCCCTCCATTGGTTCTTGTTACAAAAGCTCAACCACCTCATTCCTTCCATCAATTCTCGTTGTAGCTCTAATACAATCTTCCGGATCATTTTATCAAACATCTTGAGTTCATCACAGGCAGCACCAGACTACTGCCTTCTCCCTAAATCAAATCAGCGTCAAGCACCGCTTATCCTTGTCACTGACGCACCTCTCAAATCCCAAGGTGAATTGAACTAGTCGTAGCAGCCAATTCAAGATCCCAATATCCAAATCGAGCTTGCCATAGCGCTAGCATCCTCCCGTGGCAAAGCTAAATTGCATACTCAGAGACAAAAACAGAGACAAGGACATTCACGGCGGCCATCGTCCCCCCCCCCCCCCTCCCCCCACCCCCTCCCACGCATCCGCCGCCTCCCTCCTCTATCATCGACGCTAAACTCGCCAATCAAGCTTCCCCACCCCCGGTTGCCTCCCTCAGGTCCGGCTCGGCACCACGCCTCTACCGCCGCTGGCACTAAACTCGGTGGCCAAGCTCCCCCACCCACCGCCACCTCGCCTGGCTCCGACGTGGCCCCGCGCCTTTGCCCCCCCCCTCCCCCCCCTCCTTCACTGTCGTTGATAATACGGTGTGAGCCGATCGTCGTTGCTGCCCCAGGATCTCCCCCGCCACCAACCTTACCCGGCCGCCATCCCCTACCGCTCCGTCTCACCGTCGTCTCGACCAGCTCCGCCGCCGGTCCGGCGACCTCCCGACAACCCCCGCTAGGTCCAACAATATCCTAGACATCAGCTACCCCGAAACTCAGAACCTAAAGGCCGGCAGCGGCGATGGCAAGAGCAGCGGCGGCGACTACTGTTGGTTAGGGAGAAGCAAATAGGCCCCATGGAGGCCTGCTGGGCCGGACCCGTTGCGCGCTCACGCTGGCATAAACTTTTCCGCACACCTTAAGCATGGTAGAGATATGCAAATGGGCCTAAGATTTGGCCCATCCAATACAACACACAGCTCTATCAGTACCACTACCACCTTCAGCACAACCCCATTCAGCCGGCGGAGCCAGATATTGAAATCACCGGGGTCAATGCTCTTTGCACACTGGCTGCCTCTACCCCTTGTAGCAGGATGCCGTCACTAGGGGAAAACCTGTAAATGCTGAATGTCAAATCTTTGCCGAGTGTTTTTTTTGGACACTCGGCAAACAAGCCCTTTGCCGAGTGTCAACAAAAAGACATTTGGCAAAGATTCAACACTCGGCAAAGAAGCGCTTTCCCTAGTGTCAACAAAATACGCTCGGCAAAGATGGGTGTTTGCCGAGTGTATTTTTTGACACTCGGAAAAAAAAAGAACTCGACCTGCGAGGGGCAAGCCGCCCCCAGGCATTGTACGTAAGAACAAGGCCTTCTCACACAGGCCGAGAAAATCCTTGAACCCTAGCCCCGCCCAGACACTAGGAGACGTAACCCGTGAGACTCCTACCTGGGCCATACACGGTCCTTAGGCCGACCTGGGCCGTCTCTTGACCAGTGCTTTGGCACACGGGACCAGCGAGGGAATTTTTTTATTTTCCATAAATTGTGCATCACGCAGGAATTGAACCCTGGGTGGGGCTCTCCAGCCAGTGGCCTTTGCCATTGCACCGTGAGCCCCTTTGCTGACACTCGGCAAAGCGCTTCTTTGCCGAGTGTATTTTTTTACACTCGGCAGTGATGGAGTTATTTTACTCCCAAAGAGCAAATGAAGTCAAAAATCATGAGATTGCATGATGTGATGGTATCATATGTGGAGGCTATGATAGAATATTGAGAAGATTTCGCACATTTTGTTCACAACGATGTTTACACAATTGAAACACCCCACAAGATGTATATGTCTTATTCTATGTGAGAGAGTAGTGATGTATTTTTTAAGTATAAATTTTTTTATTTGATCTCATATGGAAACAAACTTTGTACCAAAGTCGTACGACTTGACAAAATATAAAACTTTGTAGTTTACAACTTTTTATTTAACATTATTTAATATTTCAAAACTTTATTATAAGTTATATAATTTGAAATTATACATTTTAAAACTTTCAAATGATCTCAGATGTAAATAAGTTCTAACCAAAGTTGTACATCTAAATGAATATAATGAATATAAACTTTATAGTTTCAAAAGTTTTGTATTTGAGATTGTTTAGTACTTCCAAAAAAACATTATAAGCTATCCGATTTAAAATTTTAAAAATTTCGAATGACTTTGGATGTAAATAATTTCTATATCAAAGTTGTAGATCACGAAAAGATATGAAAGTTTGTTGTTTACAACTTTTTCATTTGAGCTCATTTGACTATGTTGAACTGCATTGGAAGACAGCTAAAGAAACACACTTGTCCACGTCATCAATCCGTGTCGTTGAAATGCTTGAATCCTGTTGGTCCACCATGTCTTCTCTCTCTTTCTTATCCTCTCTCTCCCTCACTCTCACCACCATTGTCTCCCTCATCCTCTCTCCCTGACCAGCGGCGGCGAGCTGGCCTCAGCACGGCTGGCCGGCGCGGGGCGACCTAGCTCCGGCGGCCTATGCAGCCTGGCCCCGACAGCGATCGGCGGCGTGCCACGGCGGGCAGCGGTGTCCGGCCGTCAGTGGCGGCTGGCTGGTTGGCCGATGTTTTTTTAAAAAAATCTTTGCCGAGTGTTATCTGAGACACATGACAAACCCATTGCCGAGTGCCCGTAAAGGATACTCGACAAAGAGGCTGTTTGCCGAGTCAGCTGTTACCGAGTGCTGTTTGCCGAGTGTTTTAAGATCTTTGCCGAGTGTCTGATACACTCGGCGTAGTCTGGGTTTCCCGTAATGCGTGTTTGAAATGTTACATGAGCGTGCCGGGTGGCATTGGAAGTGGCCGACCTGCAACCTTTCTGAACCCGCGCCACCAGCTGGATTTTCTATACATCCTTGAGAAGAAATTATTTGTACATCTTGTGTATGTTTAAGATATGTGATATAGGTGTATTTTTAAATGTTGAATTAGTCTATTCCTTGTCAAAAGTTGAATTAGTCTATTTGAAATGTGGACATGGAGCGAGCGAACTTGCAGATTGTTAAATCAAGAGCGTAAGAAAAAAATTGACTAACGTCCGCAATGGTAGATTGGTGGGTTGTAATGGTTAGTCTAGATAGACCTAGCAGAATAATAAAGATACATAACTTAATTATTATGTGGAAGATGGATGGAAAAACCCATTTTTTCATTGATCATAAGCATGGGTTTGGGGATTTGCACCTTCGTGGTGGTGCGTGGACATACGTGTATACATGTTCGAATCGATCGAGGTTTTTTTATCTGTTTTTGCCACGACACTAGACGTTCGAGTTGGGAGTATCTCGAGAAGACGGCACGCCCAAGACGTACGATCACTCGTGCGCTCGCTAGCTGGAGTCCGCACAGGAGCTGTGCCGCGTCATCAGTTGCTTATCTGTACGCCTGACTGCACTTTTTCCTGTTAGGTAGCCCTCGTCGTTTGCACGTCATGCAAGTGTGATGTGTACGGTGGTCAGTAGTGTGAGACAGACCGACCGACACGCAGTCCCTGACTCGCTCATGCATTGGGTTCTCTCTCCATCATATCTTTAGTATTTAGTTAAACGAACCGAAGAAGATAATGCGTGTTTCATTGATATAATAGAAAATATACAACACTACTTACCCTGGTTGGATTGAGTCATCAGCACTGGTAACTACGTACACAACAAGCTGATTGGTTGGATTGGGATGTCATCAACTCGGCCGTAGACACTTTACTCATCAGGCAAAGGCATAAAAAAGAAGCCAGATCAAAATCTAAATGCATCGCCACCAAACATACTCACTCCCGAGCAATCGCGGAAACTCCATCTTTTAGCTTGTTTGCTAGCATAAGCAGCGTGCATACAACCACACGTACGCCATAGGGTCAGAAGATCGAGCGGCAGACGACATTGACAATTGGTTACAACTACAGGCAATATGCTGATGTCCGTAGTACCACAAGGTATGATGTATATATATAGAAAGAATCTTTCTAGATCTCTCTTTGTCTCCTTTTCTCTCCGCTAGATGTTCATCACGCATATGCATGAACTTTGCATTGTTGCCCTTGATCGATGGGAAGTCTGTTAAGGGTAGGACAAGTTGCCCGGACGACGCAGTGACATGGAAAGACAAAGTAGCACGTACACACCAGCAGCATACGCCTATCTAACACATGCACATCACGCTGGGCTTGCTGCGTTGTGTGCGCGTGTGCGTCCACAAAATGCCGGTGCTTTGGTACCGTGTGCATCATCTCTCGGCTTTCGGCGCTGATAATAACGGCATTGCATTGCAACTCTCGATGCGGCCGGCCCTGCACACGGCACGCATGTGTACTGAGTACTACTACCTTGCGTTGTCACCAACAAGCTAGTGCCGTTCCACGTCACTGGGCCGCCGGCCGCTTAACACTCATCACGCTGCTCGATGAAGATCCAGCCAATATGTTGCTGCGTTTCTTCTGATCTGATGTACTCAGGACATACTCGATAACACGTGCGGCGTAGTAGCTGCCTGCCAAAACAACCGATCAACACAGCCACGCCATCAGATCCATCAGACCCAAATCAGCGACACATAATACTGACAATTACGGTTCGCTGCATGCGCTACCGCGCTATAGTTCTTAGGACAAGTGTACGTGTAGTAGTGCACCGCAAGGCATCTGCATGCGTTTCTCCGTTATCTGTAGTGGTGCAAGGGCGTGCGGTGGTTTCCTCCTGTGTCACTCACCCAAAAAATATGCTTTAGGACCGGTCTTTGGCGTGTGAAGGACTGTGGCCTGACACTTTTGCGAGAGAGCGCCAGGAGCATGCGCTTTTACTTGAGTGAGACTCGAGACGCTTGTAGAGAGTTTGTGAAGGAAGAGTGTACGCCGGATCGGATGAACGTACGTATCCCACCGCGTCACACAAACTAGCTGTGTTCCACGGTTGTCCAAAAAGTACCTTTGCATGCTGATGTGGATCCCACTACCATGCACTTTCGTCCTGATTATAGGTAGAACTTGTTTGACCGCTGGGGACCACAGGATTGTTTTCAACGGGGGGTAAGAGTACCCTACTTTTGCTCCGCGTACCCCACTGATGTCCACCCTCCTGCACTCCCTCCCACTAAATCTTCCCATATTCACGGCTGGTCCAGTTAGTAGCTGAATTTAACCAAACAGTGAATTTCATATCAATGTAGCTTTGACTTTCCACTTGAATTTTTTCCACAGGAATTGGACCAGACAACTTTTAGCTCAAAAAATTATTAACTTAATTACATAATGATTTCTAAAATTTGAATTACTGTGATGATTGCTTGGTTACAGGCATCCAGCCCATGACAGAGATGTAACAGGTGCCACGGAACAATTGAAGTGCTTACAACAAACCAGATGGGCTTGCATATATTGGCTTGGCCATTCGTAGAAAGCAACACATATGGTACCGTTAGAACAATTTGGGAGGACAGAGCGTGCTTGGGAAAGCTAGAAATGATGGGCTTGCGGGAACCAATCGAACTTTCGAGTGACGGTTTCTGATGAAGCGAATGTTCTCCATGGGCGATATGTATATATGTCATGGGCCGGCCGGTGGCTGTAAGATGCAATGTCAGCTAGCATTTGCGGTTTCTTACGTGTGTGTGCATGGGTCTGGGCCGGGATGAAAAAGTATCATGCGAACCTAGCCCCCAGAGCAATGCTATTATTGGCATTTCTCATGGGCCTAGTTGTGCGGGTGCGAAAGATACCGTTGGCTTGTCCATATGGATATTATAGGCTACCAAAAGGTACCATTTTGCGGCCCATTTTCTATCTCGGCGAGTGCTATTAATTTGCACGGTTGGGCTAGACATAGGTTTATGTGCATTGCCGATAATGCTCCTCTCGATATACACTCAAGGGTAGATCACATTTGGAAATAGAAAAACCGAATACTATTTGCAATGATCTCATTAACTGAACAATTGCATGTGGTGTGAGATATATAGCAATAGAAATGGGGGCAATATATAACTAAACAGCGCGTTGAGGCCTTGACGGTGTACTAGAGCGAATCTATATATGGGGCTTATAGGGTTGAGGCCATATATACGTTTAAATTCAAATGCCGTTGGTAAAAATTGTGAAAGTTTCAAATGATAATATGAATCTTTTAGATTACTGGCTGAGCTGCTGCCATCAACATTGAAAGAGAAATGTTTGTTTTCCTGAACAGGGAGGATATGCATTCGTACTATTACTTCCCATCCCTGAAGATTCTACTTGTTGCATCGTCTGATGGCGATACACAACAGCTTGCTCCATATATACATGCCTACTTGATCTGTCAAGACCAACAATTTAGTCTATTTCTTGCCATTTCTCTTGCTAGTACATGAACTAGCGACACACTACAATGTGCACCATGTACAGTGATGGTATATACAAGGAAGAATTCTAGAGGCTGACTTATGTATGACGGTTATATTTGGGTTGTGTTGTGTTCAATGGAGGTGGATGTGTGACAATGTTGGGTTACTTGTTCTTCTCCCACACGTGCACAAGTTGCGGAAACAGGGGTCTTTTGTCCTCGATGACAAAAGAAGTAACATATCATGCAACGGGAAAATCATTATATTTGTTTCATCACAATAGGTAATAGACGATGTGGGCATTCATCCATTCAAAGACAAACGAACCAAAGATAAAGATGCTAAACAAATCCAGTGCTTTTGTCATAATTAAAAACAGAAATAATAAATTGCCGAATCAAATCTAGTGCTTCATCCGTACTAAAAAAATGGAATCATTTATGTGCGTCTCTATTTGGTATAGATAGCATATATATCCTTTTGAAGTAATTAAATATCAGTTGCGCTTCTCTATTTGTAGATAGCATATATCTCCTAGAAGCAATTAAATTTAACTATGCGTAACATAATTAGTTGCCTGCTTGAGCAATGAGCATTCGAGATCACACCCTAGTACACAAATCGCATCTAAAACAAATATAGCGCTTTATTTGTAATAAAAAGATAGCAATTTATATGTGCTTCTCTCTATCTCGTAGGTAGCATATATCTCGAAGTATTAAATATATAAGTATGCATTGAAGAAATTAGTTGCCTACTTGAGCTTTCGGAATCACACTCTACTACAGAAACACATCGAAAAGCTATATATAATCATGTCGATCAGTCCATTCGGGCATGTAAGAATGACAACTCATAGATAATTAGCTAGGCAGGCTAGATAAAATTAGCCCGAATTTAGAAGAGTGCATGCAGGAGGTATAGAGAAAGGACCCTAAAATAACCCAGAGTGAAACGAGGCATAGACAGAGCGCACTGTGCACTAGTACAAGTGGCTGTGTGGCCGTAGCCAGATTTACCCCCTCGCGGCCCCGGCCCTCCGCTCGCCCCCTCGCAAACCCCTCGCATTTCACGTGCTCCCTCGGTCACCCAGGCGCACAAACAAGCAGAAACCCAGCCGAACCTCGCGGCTATAAGAGCAAGTACCCGGCCGGGACGTGCTTCCCACACCCAAGAGAGGAAGAGAGAGAAATAGAGGCCGATCGAGCCACCAGCACCAACCAGTGAGGCAGTGAGCCAAGTGACCGGTCGAGAGGGGGGGATGGCTGCCGAGGGGTCCGGGAGAGGAAGGAGGGCCAGGTTCGCCATGACCTGTGCGCTCATGCAGCGTTACATGAGGGAGAACCAGCGCCGGGCGCAGCAGGCGGGTAATAATAATAACCTCGCCGGCCGCTTGCTCCGCTTGCCGCCGCCTCTCCCGGCTGCGGCGGTGGCGCCGCCCAGTTGGGAGAACGGCGGCGACAGGAGGACGATGCAACTCTTCCCCGTGCGCGCCGGTGGCGCTGCCATGGCGCAGCCGGCGCCCCAGCAGAGGTGAACGTTGCTGGATTAATTTTTCTTTGCGTTTCTTGCCCGCCTTGCCGGGTGTGGTCTGGTTTTTTTTTTTCACCGTGGTGTTTGTTTCAGGCCGCCGGAGTTGATGAGGGCGCCCATGACCATCTTCTACGGGGGGCAGGTGATCACGGTGGAAAACGTCCCCGTGGATAGGGGCCACCAGCTGGTGCACATGGTGGCGCGGTCGTCGGTGGTGAACGCCCCGCCGCGCGCGCCGCCGGAGGTGGTGGTGCTGGACGTGCCGGAGGACGACGACGAGCCCGAGGCCATTGGCGAGTCATCGGCAGGTGCCAACCAGCAGGGTTCCATGGCAAGGAAGGCGTCGCTGGAGAGGTTCCTTAGGAAGAGGAAGCGCAGGTGAGGCCAGCTGGCATCACGCCGTAGGGATCGATCCCACTGTCGATTTATTCGTCTTACAATTTCTTTTCACCATGGCCATGCTGTTTGGGTATAGAAGATAGAACAGCGGATGATAACACAGGCGGTGTTTGTTTTAATCTTTTGCAGGGTGAACGGCGGCTTCGATCCTGACCACAACGAAGACGCGTGGCCGCCAGCCAAGAAGATGGACGCCGGCAGCGGTGGTGGCGAGCCCTTCGAGGACGTGCCTGATGCCCTGTGGCTCAGGCTCTGAAGACCCTCTCAGCAACATTGCGATAGAACATTGATGAGATCGAATTAGAAAAGGTGCAAAGATAGAAGCTTGCCCTGCAGTGTCTGAGAATTCTTATGAGCTCCGAAAGGATTCTTTAGACTAGCGAGCCACCCTTCCATGAAGGGCTTGTATCCTGGCACATCTAGTGTCCTGGAACTAGTAGGCCCTATCTTTTTTCTCAGTCAGTGTTCTCGGGATAATAATAATAATGTACAGGGACACCATGGTCATGGGTGAATAAATAAAGCACAATTATCTGTTGTGTGATCTCCATCCATTCGTTTTCTTTTCTATTAAAAAAGGTAATTTTAATCAAACTTTCTTTAAGAGAGGCAAAACTGGAAACTTTTTTTTCTTAGAAAATGATAATGTTCAGTTTTTAGATGTGTTATCAAGTGCACGATTATGAACGCCCACAAGCTAAGGTAGCTCAATTGATTAGGTTCTTCTGCTTGCCAGGTTTCGAGTCCTCGACTCAGTAAGGATACTCACAGTTTATAGATTAATTTCAGAAATAAGCAATATTCTTTAAATCATACGCAATGTGACAACAAGGTTCTATCGGGCTGACCTATCGGAGGTACACGTGTTCCCAAGAGTGTGTTGACAGTCAAATTGGTACTTGGCCAATCTGTCGAGGCCAACCGGTCTGACTGGTTTGTAGGTTCAGTCGAATCGGTCAGGGCCTGTAGCTGGTCTGACAAGTAACACTTGGTTTCGGCCGGGTTGGTCGATCGGCCTGACCGATCGGAGTCCAGGATTAGGGAATCCATGTAACTTACGACATGTAAATTGATTTTTCTTGCTGTTCCTCCCAACCCTATAAATATAAAGGGTTGTGGCCGATTAAGGGTTTATCCAATCGATCAATCAATACAATTATCTTACTTTTTATCTCCAAACCCTAATCTTTTCCAAGCTCCATACTACTATTCTTCCTTCATCTCTACAACGGTTTTGAAGGTGTTTTGACTGACCTGCCGATCTTAGAGCAACCCTACGTGCGATAGCCTTGACGTGGTCTCTCTTGGGAAGGCGTTCTTAGGTTTTCATGACAAGCTTTTGGGATCCGGTTTGACTGTGTTCCCATACCTGTCTGACCTGTTTGAGCAGGGGTTCACCGTGAGGTGATTCGTGTGTGCGCAAAACTAGTACTAATCGGTGTGTTGACCATTAATTTGCATCAATACATTTTTGGCGACTCAGCTGGGGAATTGAAGATATGGTTAATCTAATAACATGTAATCAAACTCTACCCAAGATGTTAGAATCTCGTACGGAACTTGACAAGGACAACATCATCACAACTTCTCTGGAGAAGCATCAGAAGTACTTGGCGGCTGAGGAGTACATCAAAAGTCAGTTCTTGAAGGTCTTCAAGAAGTACCGTGGAGCCTTAGTCACACAAGAGTTGGAAGATTTTGTGATGCCTGCCTTCAAGATAAGCAACAATAAGATTGAGGTAGTACACTGTAAGCAGTTTATCACCTCCTCCATCTAACCTTAATTCTGCATCTGCTACATCTACTAAGCGTTCAAATGAGCTTATTGCTACTTTGGTTGGTCGCATAGAATGATTAGAGAAGGGAAAGACTGTTGATCCTAGTTTAACTGAAATTCCTAACACTAAATTACATGAGGATGTGTTACCTAGTATACCAGCCACCAGGAAGTCTTCCTGAAAATCGTATGGGTGGTATATGCCGACAAACTACTATCCAGGGCAGACATCGTTGGTCCAAGTGCCAGGCACTGGTACCCCGATCATATCGGTCTCTAGATCCGGTCAGACTGGCTCCCTGATTATCGTGCCAGAAACTCTTGTTCCACTTGCTGTTGTTCATGCGTCGGCTGCCTCTGGCTGTAGTAATGAAATTGTTAATTACACTGCACCATCAACAACACCAGCATATACACCACCACAAAGTTCAATCCAATGTGCCTGATAGAGTTCATCCTCATGTACCTCATGCTAGCTAGTCCAGGAGTAACTACTGTTACAATGCAACCTCAGTAACCCTTCACATTGGAACAATGAATTTTCTAAGTTTAAAGAAGATATGGCTAGTACGATGAGGAATAATGTCACATCTGGTTTTATAAATAAACCGAATACACATAGCCTGTATGCCAGTATTTGTCTATTCATACATGTGACAATTACAAAGTAAAATCATAGCCATGTTATTACAAAGCGTTAACTGTATTACAAAATGACCTGTGGTCTGAAAGAAAAATACATAGATATATCGAGTCATCAGCGGAACAAAACTCCATCTCCATAGGCAGTCGACTGGTGATACATGAGCCTAGAACTAAGCGTCTTGTCGAAGCCATTGTCTTCAGCGAACTCCACATCATCCTTCAGGTCTGGGCTAGCAAGTGTGGGATAACAAAATGACGTGATGCTTAAAATAGGAGGGATTTTAGGTTAACTCGCACTTAAGCAGCATATCCTTAATTTCACCTTAGTCCTTAGCACATATTTACTAGATGTGAAACCACCAACTGAATCAGAACCAGCCCATCGAAAATCCATCCAAACCACCACCAAGCCAACCATCCACCTCTAAGATCCACTAATCATGAAGAAGTCCAGGCTCACTCTTGACCGTGAACACGACTGATATATCAGTTTTACACTCTGCAGATGTTGCATACTTTCACCATGAGTCATGATTCCCGTTTTGCCAGGGATCGTGGGCCCCATATCACATTTCCGAGATGTGCGGCCAGGTCTCACTACAAGGCCTTTACAAGAGTCCTCCCATGTGTATTAGCTCGCAGCACACGACATATAAGCAATCTCGCGTCCCTCCTCTACTCTCGGACTAGGAAAGCCATAGAAGTGTCCTTCCATCCCAAATACCTATCAAAGTATAGAGCATAGAAGCCTTCTTCTGTCTCCAGCTACTATGAAATTAATGTCCACACAAGATTTCTCTAATTAATTAGCCAAGCCTAGTGCCCATTTATGTCTCATGGTTGTGCTATTTTACCGGGTAGACTTCATGAACCGGTCTCTAGAATCTGAGGCAGCATCTAGCACAATCCCAAAAGAACCAAATCAGAACCAAAATCTTTTATTTTATTAGTGTTGTCTATTCACAACCCAAAATAAAATTTTTGGGATTGACAAATAAACTTGGCATAGATATTGGTCATTCTAAATTGTATAAAAAACCATATGTTGTTAAGTTTGATCTTGTTCCTGATTTCATTAAATTTAGTGGTGATTGATGCCAGGAAAACGGGCGGGTGAAGGCCCGCCTCCGCGTCAGCAGAGACAAATTTTATTGTAGTTTAATTTAATGGGATAAAGTAAAGAAATACAGATAATGCGAGTCCATACTTCCATAATTCTTATATTTTCATAAAAATTATGTTAATTACATCTCCGTAGAGAACACCCCTGATTAAGAGTTCCAACATGAGTACATGAAAACATAGATTACATCATATAGCTAACCTATTACATGACTACAAAATAAAAGAAGCCTATATCTTCTCGCCGTAGTGATGGATGCTTGCCGTAGAGAGCCGAGTTTAGTAGGCGTCATTTCTATGCATAGCATGTGTTTACTATTTTTCACGTGCTCATGCATAATGCTTGGACTTTATGTTTGATGTAGCAAGTGTATACTTTTCATACATACACAAGTTACTATAGCATGAATCGATGCTTGTTGGAGCTGAGAGGCAAGTATTTGATTTTAGGATGATTATATTATAACCCTCCTATTTGATCGGAGTAGTAGTACATCATATAGGAGACCATGCCGGTGGTGCACCCAGAACTTGATCATGGTCAACTATTCTTTTACCTCTCATGTGTATGCCTCGTATTTAATTTCTTCTAGACACATGGAGATGAAGTCAGGAAATAACTCTCACGGGTGAATGCAAAAGTGACGGGACTATATGATCCAATTGTTTATGCTAACTGGATGTTTGAAACGCTGCCATGGTGTGTATGTGTATAGTGCCATATGCATCTAGATGACATTTGTTTGTCAGTCGCTTGGTAAGTTATTATCACTAAGCGACATGGTAAATGGTAATTTTCCCATGCATCAGGATTTCCATATATGTTATATATAGCCGACATGACTACAGGAGATGTTTATTTCATCCTGGTTGGGGTTGATCAGGACAAAATGCAAGGGACGCTCATGCATACGCAAAGATTTCTTAATTAGAGTAACTTTGCATTAGCATTGAAGTACTTGATCAGGCGTAGCACTTGGGCTAGGCTCACCTGAGTATACGGCCACAGAGTCATCATGACCAATTTTGTAATTTAACAAGATGCTAGCTAATACCCCGTGATGTATGGATAAGAGACTAGCTACTAAACTGATACCACATGCACATAATGCAGTACGTGATTGTTTCTATTATTGATGCCATATGATCTAGGCAAACATGATCTTTTGTTTGGGATATATGATCTGGTTAGTTGCTAACACAACAGTACGCTCGAATATGCAGAGCTTGTATGTGCAGTGTGTGGCAACCGTATATGATTGACATGCAGATGACATTATGGGCGTTCTTGCTACTGCAGTTTATAGCAGGAGTTCATGATGATATAACCCATGCGCGGAGTGCAGCAATGGACACGTTTGATTGCTCCCAACATGGCTTTAGCACTTGTCCCTGAATTCGTATCAACCGACTGAAAGGAGGAACAAGGACTCATCCCACCGTGATTTGTATCAAAAGACCAAACCGACACATGGGGCCTTGAATCTTTCTTTGATTTGCGCCATGGAAAAGCAAGAACAGAGAGAGACAGAGGATGCAAGGAAGATGATCAGAGAAACGCCATCATACTCCTCACCTTGTCCGACCTCTTGACGCACGCAGCAGCTTCTTGCCGGACGAGTCACTCTCTTGCTTTCCTCTTCCTCACTGGCCTTTTGATCAGGGAAGGCTGTAGAGTGGTTTGCCGGCTGTGCTATCCGTCAAGGATTGCAGCAGCCTGGCAGCGTGGTGTTGATGATGTTAGGACTATCAGCAGCCTGACGGCGATGCACTTATGCGTTTTCTCCGGGGTCTTGTGCTGTGTCAATGGCCATGTATTTATAGGCCAGCAGCACGGCGGTTGGCTTTGGAGCTTGGCGCGCTTTTCGTTTGATTTTTGTAATAGCTAATGACGCCGGCGCGCGCGGTGGTTTGAGTCGAGACGCACGCTAATGCAGATCGTGCATTACACGGAGGAGGTTTGGTCGGGAGCAACTGTACACCGCATGTGCGGACGCGCAGCCCACCCCGCACACATCCTGAGGCGTCTTAGTCATCTTTATTCCAAACATGGGCTCCACAAAGATTAAACACAAAAACAATTCATATCTTATGAATCGAGTGTCCAAATCAAATTCCGATTGCACCGTTGTATTTCTTTTGACGAGATCTTCAAAACTAGACCACACTTGCATATGTTTAGTTTAAAAAAATATGGAACATTTTTTTAAAAGAAGGAACAATTCATCCGATTTTAACAACGAGAACAAATCACGTGACCGTGCGGAACAACAAAATCGTACAAGAGGAACATAAATCTTAACATGTGGAACAAATCATCTAAACTAATGAAATAGAAGTAACAAAATATTATGAAGGAGGAACAAAAACATCATACAGATGGAACATAAATATTAACATGTGAAATAAATCATCTAAACTAATTAAATAGAAGTAACAAAATATTATACAGGAGGAACAAAAATATCATACATATGGAACATAAATATTAACATGTGAAACAAATCATCTAAACTAATGAAAAAGAAGTAACAAAATATTATACAAGAGGAACACAAATATCATATAGATGACATAAATATTAATATGTGAAACAAAATATAGTAAACCGAAGAAAAAAGTGACACGGTAGAAGAGAATAAATTAAAAAATAAGTAGAAGAAATATAAAATTTAGAAAAAGAAACGAAAAAAGAAAATTGAAAGAAAAACAGAAATAAAACTATATTAAGGAAATACGTACCTGTCAACACAACTAGCGGGTCAGTCCACCCACTGACGCGCGACATCTCTCGTACATGCCTGCACACTAGTCCATCAACTGTCAGGTGACAGCGACCTGTCCTGCATGCCGGCACGCTTCTTCAGGGTGTGCGGGGACCGCTGTTTCACCGCATGTGCGGTATATAGCCGATCCGGGTTTGGTCTCCGGGCGTCTGGACTAAGGTCGCCTCTGTTTGAAAGGCACACGCGGGCAGC
The DNA here is from genome assembly GCA_015476505.1 of Urochloa ruziziensis. NCBI lineage: Eukaryota > Viridiplantae > Streptophyta > Magnoliopsida > Poales > Poaceae > Urochloa > Urochloa ruziziensis. The sequence goes on along the minus strand of CM027118.1, from coordinate 43,943,917 downwards.
GGGAGTACGTCTTGCATGGCAAGTGGGCCTCCAGCTTTTCTTTCTTTTAACTAATTATGTGATTAGAAAAAGCTTTAATTATTATCTTCCGGCCGGAGCTGCACTCGAGTGCATGGGCCGTTTTATTGGCATGTAAAGTACGTATACATACTCTTCTCATATTCGTTTTCTCTCGCTATACGTAGAGCAATAATGATTTTTGTTTGTTAATTTATTTCTTAGCATTTGAATGGAATTTAGCCATTAACATAACTTAGTCTATTATGGTGTGAATATCTCACATATTTTGGTTGAGCAAAAAATGGTGTCAACAGTGATGATACTAGATCTACTTGGGAACATGTTAGTCAGTATATTGCCCAACTAGGTGAAACCACTTCTACTGATGCTTTGAAAGTTATATTGTTTTCATTATCTTTGACTGGAACTCGTTCTATTAATTGTTAGAATTTATTAGAATAAAAGTTTCAATGTCACCTTTATAGCAGGGGTTCTCAATTAAAGTTAACATATTTAACATCGGTTAAACAGGGTAGAGACGAATTAGTCTCTGATTATAGTAGGCGATTCAAAGAAACTAAGAATCGTTGCTTTAATTTGTCACTTTCTTATATGGATCTTGCTAATACTTGTCTCAAAGGATTAAAATCTTGTACTAGAGATAGAATCGAAGGTAGTGATTTTTTTTTCGGTTGCTCAACTGCAAGTGCGTGCTTTAATCCAAAAAAATTGAATGAAAATGAAAAAGATACCTCTAAAACTCATCGGTCTAATATGCATGATATTGATCGTGATTTCGATAGTACATACGATGATGATAAAGATGTGTATGTCGCTGAATTCGTTTGGCCATCAAAATCTAAAGTGTATTTGTGTTCATCACTTAAGCCAGCTCATAAGGATCAGCAACAAGAAGTAAAATGTACCTTTGATGTTTCTAAATGTGATCACATATTTGTTGAGTTGCTTAAGATTGTAAATATCAGGATATCTCATAATATGCTGCCAATGGAAGAATTGAAGAAGCGAGTGTATTGTAAGTTTCATAATTCTTTTTTGTATGCTACTAACGATTGTAATCTTTTTCGTCAGCAGACTCAGTCGACCATTAATGAAGGATGACTCACTCTTCATGAGATGCAAGTTGACAATTCACCATTCCCTACTAACACCAGGATCTGCAGCAAACCAGAGTGTTAGTTTGGCCGCATCAAGCCGACTCAACCAACGGGCAAAAATATGATAATTGGTGAAGAAATGCCAGGGAATTTGAAAAATAAAAATTTGGTCATCAAAGTGGTACAAGAAAAAAATAGACTCCTGATCGTAGGGAGTCATTTTAAATTACTATAAAAGTTCCATGCACGGGGCAAGTGCCGTCCCCAACTGAACAAAGATCGTCTGTTGATGGTCGTTAAGTGTGACATTTGACCGTGAACTATACTCGGAATAAGAAGAAACCAACCATAGAGTTGTTAATAGTAACCTAGTTCTACATGTATTGCATAATAAGCCTTTTCAAGGATACAAGTCTGGAAACAGAGGGAAACACAACAGACGTACAAAGAAAACCACACACTACACTGCACAAAAGATCCGTGGCCCACCTGTAGAGCAAACCGACTCAACCCCGTGCAAATCACTAAGGATCAGCACAAGGACTCACCTGCCAGCCAGCCAGACTAAAGCGGTGGCGACAAGGCGCTTTGGGGGGGGGGGGGGGTTGGCGGCTGTTAAGTATCAAAATAACCGTCAACATTCTCTACTAAAGTGAAGGATTAACATTACTAATACGCATATTTCTCTTCGAATAATGTAGTTCCACATGCCCTTGGAGAATATTTGGTTGTAGGTGAATTGCTGTAGGAAATAAAGAAAAATACACCTCATGGATCCAATGACAACTTCCCAATGAATCAGAGGCCACCACACATACATCGCATAGATTGAAGGGCCCACCAGGGACCAAACCGTCTTAATCCAGTGTGTGCATGTGACAAAAGCACTCAGGACCCACATGACAGCCACCTGGATTAGTAGCTATCACGTACATAACTCATCTCAGTATAATATCATATCCATACAACGTATAAAGAATACAAAGGAGAGTATTACATCCATTCCAATGTGGAAATACGAACAAATTACGAGCCCGTCAGGTTAAGCGACAAGCGGAAATCCTGCGTAGCGGTAGCTAGGCTTCAAGTGTTCATCTTCGATCAACACCACAGGCAACTCGAGCGAAGCACACAACCCTTTTTCCATGCGTCCAAACCTGCATCCTCACAAACTATCCCCAAGGAATGGGATAGGTTCACGTTACCATCTGTATGCAAGCTTTAAGTGGCCTATCATCTAAAGGTGTAAAAGTAATTCAAGAAAAGGCTGGGGTTTCCTATGCGATAGCAGCAATAATAATCAAGGTATCATCTCCACAAACCATCGACTTAGACGAGTGTGAAGAAGAGGGAGCAGACTCTCCTTCTCCCCATCCGTAGCTGCGAACCTTAATCACTCTGACACTGGCTAAAATCAAGGGGAGGTAGAAGATCCCAAATCTGAGATGTAACAGTGCAATGGGCAATGTCCAATACTGAGGACACGGCTATACGTATAGATTATAGACTCTGCATAGCTTGTACAACTGGACCCACTCGGGCTATGAGATGGCCGTCGCCAACTTGAGACGCAACCCACATCACAGACCCTAACCGTGACGATGCCCGCCTGCCCATCCTGTCTTGATCCACCGGCTCGCAATCCAATGCTTCGGAAGCTGTGATGAACTCTCCCTCGGGGGCCAGACGGGGCCGTAGTCCTTTGTGGAAACGGTCTCTCCCGTTCCCGTACACCATCCACCTGATCTTCTCGCAATCCGGGCATGGCGCTAGTTAGGCTGGCTGGAACCTGTTCATATGGGTAAGCGGTAAGTACGTGGGGCCCAAAGAGTGGTTACCCCACTCGGTTTCAGACCGGGGCGAGCGTTATCGTCCAAAAGGCGTATCCCCAGCAGAAGAACGCGGTCGCAATACCCACTATAGGTAAAGCCGCCAACTCCTATGCTCGTATCCATCTATGTACCCGCCACAAGTACTGTGTGGGACCCCCTCGAGAGCAGGGGTCTCCCGGCACCTCGATCAAAGATCGAGTTGTTATAAAATGCTCGCCCCCGCAAGGTTTCCCAAAAACACCTTCTCCTGTTGGTTTTATCCCCACACACGCCAAGAATCCTAATCCACAATATCCCATACAAATGCAAGCAGTAGCATAGCAATCATATATAAGTGTAGTAGACAATCAAGGAATCAGGATAATAAACAGGCTATGCATGGCTCAATCATCATCATCATGTAATAACCAAAGCGCTAGCACTCTACTCAGCAATGCCTAATAGGTCAAAGAGTCAGGATGGTGTGAACCTGGAGCAAGGTTCTTTGTCTCTTCACTTTAGCGTAGTCGAGGTCGTCGAAGTAGTCGAAGTCGTTCGGGTCCTTCGGGAGTCCTAATATACGGATATATACCGACAACTACTAGCAATAAACTCCAAATGGGAACCAATAGAAAGCCAAATAGAAGAAAACTCTATTATATCGTGTTCGTCATGATTTTAGAAAAAATACTAAAACTGGATTCATATTTTTGTAGCTACGGTTGATATATTATAATTTTCCAAAGTTTAAATCCATTTTTAGGATTTATAAATCATTCAGGGAAAAGGAATAAAAGTTAGACACAAGTTAGTAGCTCGGAGGTATCAGTCATCGACTCAGGGTTAGACCGTGAGTCAGGCGGGCGAAAGCAGCGGTATGGGATTGATGACATCATCACAGGCTCTGGTGATGTCATCGTTGACTTGGTCAAATATGACTAGGTCAACGATAAAAGGGTCAAAGCTATGGTCAACGGGTCAAGACTGACGGGTTAGCGGCTATCGTGTTCCACATGTCAACATGCGGGCCCCATTGGTCAGATGGGTCTGGGCTGTCAGTTAGTGGGTTCCACTAGCGGGCCCACAGTCTCACGGGTCACTAACAAGTTAGCCACATGGCGGCGGACTCGACACTGAGGTGGCGCCACGTGTTGGGCGTAGGTTGGTCAGGTTGGTTTGCGTGGCGGTCGCGTGACTAAGATGTGAATGCCACTTGGCTAGGTCTGAGACGACGGGCTCAATTTTAGGAACCTAACGCAACTGATTTCGCGTTGATCGGAGCTAAGACGGAAAAGATATGAATTTTCTAAGGTTTAACCCTGTATAGATATTAAGAGAAGGGATTTATTAAAGAATAAACTCTTTTCTTAAAACTACAGGGTGTTTCCTGCAAGATTGCCAAGGTGGAAGGGCTCGTTTGAGAATCTGACAAAGGTCTGGGGCCTAAACATAAAAAGGACAGGGGTCAGATTGCAAAAAGGTCGGCCAGGGACTTATCTACAAAAATACAGCGGTGGAAGGACGTATTCGTGATTTCAGGAAAGCACGAGGGCCTTTCTGCAAAAGTGCAGGTGAAAAGGGGCCGATGGCCGCTGACGTCACTGCTGACGTCGGTAGCCGCACGGGATCCGGCTGCGGCAGCGCGGCTACATGGCCAGCCGTGTGGCTTCGCGCGGGGAGGCGACGCGTGGCAGCAAAGGGGCTCGCGGGCTGGTGAGCTCGGTTCACCATGGACCGTGTCACCGGTGCATGTGAGCCAGGTCTACGGGATCCACTTGAGGCTCAAGGCTGATCCGATGTGGCTAGTCTGCGTGCGGCAGATCGTGTGGCTCGAGGTGCGGTAAAGCAGAGCACGCGCCCGAGGTGTTCGGCAGAAGGCCGACGTCGGTCAGCGGCACCCACGGCAACGACGCGTGCTTGCCCAAGGTCGAGCCGTGGACGCGCTAGGGCGGCGGCGTGCTGCGGGGCTCAGGCTGGGGCGCGCATGCGTGGGAGCACGCAGGGTGGCGGTTACTATGCGGCGGAGCGCGACGCGGCGGCTGAGGCAGCGCCGGCGCGGCTCAACTCCGGCCGATCCCGGCGACAAGGCCCGGGATCGGTGCCAAATGGCATGGGACACACGTTCATGGGTGAACAAGCTCAGGGCTTCGATCCTAGGGTTAGCTAGGGCAAGATCTACGTCGGGGATAGGGGCACATGGAGAGCGCTCGATGAATTGCCACGATGGCAGCGTTCGTTGCGCGGCCGGGATTTAGGCGCGGGTTCGGCTCGGCGTCGACGGAAACTTGCACAAGAAGATGCTCGGCGTGAAGGTCGAGCGACATGCATAGAAAAAGGGCTGGGTTGGGTGGCTTTGGCTGGGCTATGGAGGTCTCGTCAGCGTTCATGCTAGACAACATGTGGAAAAGGGAAGTCCGGCGGGGTTTTGCTCACCTAGGGCGTGGAACTTGGCTTGGCGATGCGAAGGTGACGAAGGGAAGGCCGTGTAGTCACTAGAAGAGCCTCGACACGGATCAGTTCATGGGCTTCTTGCTCCAGGTGGGCGACGACGGCGTTTCGGCAGCTGCGCTCTGTGGCAGCTCCGGCTCCTTCATCCCATCCTTGCGCTCGCCTTCTTCTCCTTCCTCTCGCTTTCCTCCCACTCCTTCTTCCTCGCTCCCCCTTCTCCTGGGAATTGGGGTTTTCCTCCCCTCGGGTGGTTCGGGTGGCGGCGCAAAAGGGGAAAGGCAGAGGCGGCCAGGTAGGGTGCTGGTAGCCTTGGGAATTTTATAGGAGCGACGGCTAGGGTTGCGTAGCGCGGCTATGAGACGCAAGGAGCAGCGGCGATCCTTAGCGTTCGTGCCTGCAGAAGGACACGCGGCCGGCATCCAAGCAGGGGTGCGTGCGAGGCGAGTAGGTGTGGCGGCCGCTGGGTCACATGGGGCTAGGGTTTGAGGGGCGGATCGGGGTTAGGGCGAGGCGCACACGTTCATCTCGCACGGCCGGTCGCAGCGCGAAATTCTCTAGTGATGGCGCGAGAAATTGAGGTGGCGGCGACAGGCACGAGTGGGTGGAATGGAGCTGGAGGATGCGCTAGAAAGGAGGGCGCTGGTGATGCGGTAGAGACCGAGGTGGCATGGTGTTGTTGGTTGAACACGACCGCGCAACGGAGGTGGCGCGCAACGCTGGAAAGTAGAAGAGGGCCGAGGTGGAAAGGACGCGAGGTGGAAGATGTACAGGAGGCGCCAACTGGTGGGGTCCGCTTGGTGGTGAGGCAGAAGGAAGGAGGCACGGACGTGTAGCTAGGTCGCTCGGACTGGGCCGAGGTGAAGGTGGGCCAGACAGCGGTGATCGATCCGGCCGAGAGGGTTAGCTGGGCCGTGAGGCTCGGCTGGACAGAGCGAGGGTTGAGGGGTTAAGGCAGGCTAAGTTAGAGAGTTAGAGGGTCAAAGATGGACTTTAGTTGGGCTGGGTGAGGTTGATGTTAGAGTTAGGGGGTTAGTTAGGTTTTAGTTTATATTTGAAATAGAATTACACTCAACAAATTCGAACAAATCCAAATGGAATTCAACAATTCCGGATAAGATCCAAATCACACATGCATGATTATGAGATATTATTTTATGCACAATTTAATTACTAGGAATTTAGAGAGAGCATTTATCTTAAGTTGTAAATTAATTCATGGCTCACAACAATTCACACAAAATTTTTTGAAATCCTGATTTTTCAATACAAGTAACAGACTGCAAATTTGTGGGATGTTACAACTCAGTCAACTAGGGGCTGCCACATCATCTTCCCACGGATCCAAGGGCCCACCTAGCAAGGAAACACACTCTCAACCAATCACGTGCAAGCACACGGATTGAGGGGCCCACAACCGGGAGCTAAAAATACCATTTCACCCCAAGCACACCCATACCCACACATGGACTCACAGGGCAGCCACTGCCCAAAGGACGGTTATAGAGATGGCTTGGCTGGGTCGGCCGACCCCCAGGTTCGGCCCAACCAGGGGTGGGCCCTCTTGCCTCCAGCCGCCACGTGTCCACTCCTACGTCAGTTTCATGGAATATTCTCTGGTGGATGCTCCGGTTACCGACCTCCATAGGCTTATAAATACTAGAGGGGGCCTCCAAATGAGACCATCACTTCCTACTCTAAGTTTGCAAACTCTCTTGAGTTGAAGAGCTCTCTTGCATAGGCTTAGAGCTGGCTTAGCTAGTGCTAGAGTAAGGGAGAGAGTGAGGGGTAGTTTGGAGAGGAGTGCCAAGGTGTTGGCACTCACCTCTCTTGCTTGTACCTCGGGGAATGCTACTATATCTCAGGTAGAATAAAGTGAGTATTCATGCATATTCTATTTAGAGTATGGTCTTGTTCTTCATTCCTTTTTTAGTTTTCACAAGAGTGTGAGTCTAGAGTGTGTGAGTTAGAACTCACACTCGCGGGTTCGTCGTCCTGTCTTAAGATGGGTGCTGTGGTGTCGTCACGGGGCCTTAATATGTGGCCAGATCACAGTAGAGATCGGTTGGTAGGCATGGTGCTTAGCTACTGGTTGCGCGTCGTTTGTGCATCTTATTCCACGGTTTGGCCAGGGTAGTTAGCAGGTGGTGACAACCCTATCTTTCCTTTGAAATCCTCCACGTTCGGATAAGTCATAGAGCCGTTAGCCGGAGTCACTGTGGAAGCAGTGTAAGCCGGTGCTCGAAGCGAGCGACGAAAAGGTAGTTCTAGTTCCTCACTACGAGAACTCTTCAATAGGAATACTCTTTATCCCTAACGATAGGAGTGTATCCTTGGGCCTATTGGCCTATAGATAGAGATCATACGTTCCTTGTTTTCGATACCCTTGGAATACTCTTAGGGGAGAGCTACGACGATATCTGTGCGCTTGTGTTGGCACTCCTTAGCCTAACTAAATCCGCAAGCGTACGGAGTACGATGTAGCCTTTCACCAGGGGAGTAAGAACCTAGATATCGAATGCAAGGAACGGTAGACGCGACTAGCTTAGAACTTTTCTAACCGGACCCACCAGGGAGCACAAGGTACGCGGGTAGAGAGCTTGACTTTAGTTAGCTACTCGTTACCCCAGACAAACTATCTATATCTAATCTGATCTGCATCGACGACTAGAACGGGAAGAACTCAGAACAGGGTGAGAGAGAGGTTCTTCCGGGCTCAGCACTACTGTTATGAGTACACCCAAACGTGGTGGAGTACAAAGGACGGACAGGACTTTCACTACCTGCTGCCTACCACTGCAGTTCCGTGGGGTGCAACACAACTTGACATGGCTAGCTAGCACAGGCACCACGCCTAAGCTATCCGCCACTAACCTCCACCCAACGCGAAGGGCTATGGAGGAAACCCCAAACAGGAGTCGCTGTCACTCGCGTAGACTCAGGTACCCGTAGATCAAATATAAATAGATTGCTGAAAGTAATTCGTAAACTAGCGAGGTACTAAAGGCAAGGGACCGAGGACTTACTGAAGATAACTCCTAAAGTATATTCCTCTGGGGTGGAAATGTTGACATGAGACCGAGAGGAAATCCGGACTCTCTCTACAAAGCTTGGCTGTCACCCAAGCAACTCACCCACTCTCTCCCTAATCTAACTCTAAAGATGAAAACTCCTCTCTAGACTTCTCTTCTCTCCTTTGGATGGATTGATGGTTTCTTTCTCAATGTGAAGGGGGGTCCCTTTTATAGTCTTCAAGGACGGTTGCAGGTGTCAAGCTTAAGCTAACTCTCTGCTTAACTGCCACGCGAAGGGGGACAGATGGCGGCCTCTGGGGGAGGCCGGCCGGCCTAGGCCAGGCCGATCGGCCTGGCCTGGCTGCCCCGTGGCACCGCCTTCTTCAGGGACGCTCTGGATTGCTCCCTGAGGTCGGTAACGGTTGCTTTGGATCAAAGCTGTCCGAGAATCCAAGGTTGGTGGACCCTTCAATCCATGCAAGTATAGCTTAGGCCTTTCGGGTCCTTGGATCAAACCGACATTGATCTCACGTCTCAGGATCTTTGGTGTTGTATTTGGGATCTCCTGGATCAATAACGTGGCAAAGGGACACAGAAGTGTGCCAATCGGCCTATACTAGGCCGGCCGGCCTGGCTTTGTGTCCAAAAGTCTTCATCTTTTGCTTGCTTGCTTCTGCACTCACAAATTATCCAAACTTGTGGAACTCATTAGAAATAACCAATTTTACCTTGTTATGGGCAAGATGAGCCTGAAATGTGACGGAATGTTGGTGGTGAAATCGTATCGTAACGACCACCAACACGGCCCCCTACCTGAACTTTGCTAGTCCCTTAGCAAAGAATGAATTAAATTATCGGGACTTCAACAAGATCAGGGTCATGAACTGATGGTATACACAAGTCATATCACTGAGTTTTTCTTTCATATCTTGGACTCCGGTGGCTAACACCCTCATCTTCATCAATTGAGTCTTAGAACAACTCATTGGTCGGTCGAACACTTCTCCCTCATGGTATTTGGAGTTTTTGATAATTTTATAAAGAAAGCGAGGCATACCCTTGTTATTTCTCAACATCTCTCGATCTCTCATGGTGTTTGGATCCTCACCTTGGCTTAGAGTCAAGCCTCTCCTTTTCCTATATTTTGAGGTGGAGTTTTTGGGATCGGAGTTGCTCACTCTTCTTCATTTATTTTGCAAGATCGAAAAGCTTGTCTAATCATTCATACCACTCATAAATCTTGGCCAAGTGCATGTGTACTTGATTTTGGAGTCCTTGTTCAAACATCTTTCCCCTTTTTCTTTCTTCTCTTTTTTTGTCTGAAGATAAGGAGTGTATCATTCCCTTCTTCATTCTCTTTTTTTAGGGAGATGAAGAGCTTTGACAATTTGGATTTTATTGATGCACATGTGCGTGAATGGCCATGATGAACAAGATAGCATGAACGTGAAGGCAAACAATTCAAGCAAGCTCAAAATTTAGATGTCGGTGATATTATCTCCGGCAGTCTTCCACGGGGTAGCCCACGGAAGTGATTGTATTGCAGGGAAGATCGCAAAGATCGGAAGCAAGATGGTTAGGATGGACAGACACGGGGGTTTATACAGGTTCGGGCCATCAACTCGACGTAATACCCTACGTCCTGTTTTGGGGTGTTGTATTGCGTGGATTGTATGTCGATGTGAGTTGAGTTGTGGTCAGTTGTTTTGGAGGGGGTCCCTGCCCGCCTTATATATCGGGGGGCAGGGTTACAAGTCGATTTGTAGCCGATCCTATCTCTAAGGATCCTTTCCTTCTTTACAATAACTCCTATTCAAACTAGAACTCAGCCTTCCAGATCCTTCCTTCGTGCGCCGACTTGTCTCGCACGTCATCAGATCCAGAACGGTGGGCTGGGCCGCCCCCTTTTGGTGGGCTGCCAGGCTTGCTCGTGAGGTACCCGGGTACTATATCCCCCACAGTAGCCCCCGAGCACTTCTTGGCCGATCGTTGGCTGTAATTGATCTGTCTTTTCTTGCATGATCTGAGTGCTCTCAATTGTCTAAGATCTCATCCGAGTGGTTTCGAAGAAGATCCGAGTGGTTTCGAGGAAGATCCGAGAGCTTGCTCAAACGTTCCTGAAAACGATTCTTCAATTGTAGCCATAGTGAGGGGAAGAAGTGCTCTTTTTCACAACGCGACAGCGAAGTGAATACACTTAGCCCCCGAGCTTTGGGCAATTTTAGTATGAAATTGGCCAAATGTCTTCAACTTTTCTCCATCGATATCTTGATCTTCAATGGTGTGCACCTCCAGGTGCACCCATTGGGTGTAGCCCCCGAGCCTTGAGCAGAATAGAATATTCTGGTCGAGGGTCAAAAATAAAATATTACGAATCTCTTTTTAACTTAATCCATCAACGGTGTGCACCTCCAGGTGCACCCATTGGGTGTAGCCCCCAAGTCTTGATTCGACTCGGCACGATCGTGTCAAGACTTTGAAAGCCGTGGATCCTGACTGAACTTTTCAGCCCCCATGCCTCTAGGTATGGATTTCGGATAATCTTCTCCTTCTGGGCCTTTTTTGTTTCCCCTTCTTAAGGATTCTATTCTCAAGTTCTTTGAACTCGGCGTGACTCTCAGATCGTGTCCCACGACCCAACTTGACCATATGGTAAGCCACCTTCTCACAAGATTTATACTTGTCAGCACTTGACCCAGACTTCTGAGCGAATTTAGCGATAGTATCGCATGCCTTACGTAAAATCAATTGCAAGGATGCAATATTAATTGCAAAAGCAAGTCTGGCCGTCGACTAATTTTAGCCTCACGACCGAGTGGTTTCTGCCCCTGAACACTAGCTCAGGAACCCACAAATTTGTTAATGTAACAGAACCGAAAGGTCGTGCTATATTTCAGCCCATTTAGGCCCATTAATCCCGTAAAGTCCGTTGTTTCCTAAGAAAACTAACGGTTGCCTTATTGAAGCCAGAATATCGCGAGATATCGTGACTCTTTACCGCATCTTTGAATTCAAAGCAACGGGACGTGCCTGCGTCGGTTGAGTTCCCGAGACACGCATTGCGCCGCGCACGGGAGGAACGGTTCATTCCATTATAAGCCATCCCCACCGCAATCTTCTCCCTTTCCTCGCCAATTGCCTTCGAGCGCTCAAGTTCTCCTTCACGCTCGAAAGCAAACCCTAGATCCATTCTCGCAACTTCCATCTTCAATCCTCAGCCCCCGCTTGCTGCCATGGCGCCGAAGAGGAGGGAAGCCCCGAAGCGGAAGGAGAGGTCGCCGGGAAGGGCTCGGTTGGTCAGAGCCAAGGCCGCCGTCGAAGTCGCCGTGGACCGCGCCGCCGAGTGGAGGGAGTCCATCACCACCACCAGGCGCCTCGAGCAACACGTCATTGATGGCATCCTCCCAGACCAGCAAACCGCCGAGTGGCGCGCAGCCTCCGGTGAGTCTTTCCCCACCCCAAATTCCTCTGATTTGGTGGTGTTCGAGTCTTTCCTTCTGCGCGGCTTTGGCGTGCCCGCGCATTCTTTTCTCCGCGGGCTGCTGCATTTCTATGGGATCAGTCTCTGCGCACTGAATCCCAATTCCATTCTTCATATCGCCATCTTCATCAACCTCTGTGAGGCCTATCTTGGGATAGAGCCTCACTTCAATCTTTTTCTTCATCTTTTTCTGTTGAAACCTTACCCTGGAACCGAGTGCCCGCGAGTAGTCGGAGGCGCCGGATTCCAACTCCGTGAGGGTCGAACCCGGGAGTATTTTGATATTCCTTTTCTTACCTCCAACAAAGGGTGGCAGTCCGAGTGGTTTTACGTAGGAAACCACTCGCCTGCCATCTCTCCTGAGATCGATTCGCGTCCTGTTCCCTCCCAGTCCTGGACTTCTCTTCCCAAAGAGAGTGAGATGGACGAGGTTCGGGAATTGCTGGGTCTCATAGCCCAGTTGAAGGATAGAGGGTTGACTGCCGTAGGAGTGGCAGCGGGCTCATCCGGCGTATGTGTACTACGCCGAGGGGGACAACACGCGTGAAGCCCCCGAGCATGTTGACAAGGGCCAAGCCGCAGCTCGGCTTGGCAAATTTTTTGTGTCATGGACTTCCCTGCGGACTACTGATTGTCCTCCAGCGTTCAACTTATCGAATCCACGCCCTGAGGTATTGAACCAGTCTGTTGTTGTTTTATGTTTTCAATTCCACCCATTGGGTGTAATCTCAGTAAAGAACTGAACCCAACTTTTGTAGGGTCGAGCTGCCTTTGTATCTATCCCTCCTTTGCCTGAGATGCCAAAGGGAGTGGATCAACCTGCTCGGCGCAGAGCCGGGTGATATTGAAGAACCAGTCGGAGGAAGCGAGAGTGACCTGCATGACTCTGATATCACTCTGTCGTTGTCACACCCTGAAATTGTTGGATTTCAGGATGTGATTAGAAAGAAAAATTTAACAATGATTTCTCATAATTTTAAAACTTTTTCCAACATTTATTCGCTTTACAGGGAATTAAGTGCAAGGAAAACAATTGGTTGTTATTTTGAAATTAAATACGTTTGTTATGTGTGTTGCATTCATGCTGATGCATCTTGGTGTTTCATGAGTGCACAGCTTTTAAAATGCGTTTATGCGACGTCTAGGTTCTTCCGGGAATTTTCTGGACTTTTCCGGAATTTAATTCTCCTTTTCCTAGAGCTCTTTCTATTTATTAGAAGGTTCTAAAGTCATTTTCACGAGCTCCTGATATTTTATTTGGACTCCTCGCGTCTCAATCTATCTCTAGGAATTTTCCTAGAATTTTTAGGATTTTCTGGGTATTTTGGTGCCTTAAAGCATTTTCTAGAAGTTTCTGGAATTGTTTTTGCGCTGAAAATTATTTCTAGAAAATATAAACCCTAATCTCCTTACCGGGCCGGATTCCACCCGAACCCGACCCGTTTGGGCCTAACCCGCCCCGGCCGCCTCCTCTCGCTGCCGTTGGGCCCCGCCACGTCGGCCGCCCCCACCCGGCCCAGCAGGCCGCCGCCGCCGGCCGGCCTTCCTCGCGCCCCGCGCCCGGCCTTCCTCGCGCGCCGTGCCTATAAGAGCCGCCGCCCTAGGGTTCCGCGCGCCCTGCTGCCCCGCCGCCGGTCCGTTCCCCCCTTCCCCCCCCGCAGCGAGCCGAGCCGCCGCCTGCAGCGCCCCGCCGCCGCCGAGCTCGCCGAGTGCCGCCGCCGGCTTTGCCGCGCCGGATCCACCGTCTCGCCGACCGCTGGAGGACGCTGTCGCCGCCACGAAGTTCTCCAGGCCGAGCCGCGGGTCCCCGTCGCCTCCCCAACCGCCGGAGCGCCGCCGCCGCACGCTACCGCCGGCTTCGCCGCTCCGTTCCGCCGCGCGTGGAGACCGCGGGGCCGAGCCAACACCGCTCGGAGCCTCCCCGAGCCGAGCCGAAGCTCCGCCGCCGGTCCTCGTCTCCAACCCGTCGCCGGACCCCCGCGAGTCGCCCGAGCTGCCGCCGCCGTCCCCTGCCCGCCGCCCGTCGCCGCAATTCCTGCCGTCCCCGTCCATCCCTGCCGTTGGTGAGCTGCCCATCGAGGTCCCCTCGGCCCCCTCCTCCCTTTCCCCACCACCGCCGGGCCCCTCAGCCCCCCAGTCGCCGGCGATTGGAGCGCTCAGTGCCGCCGCCATGGGTGTCCAGAGGTTGAAGATGGTCATATTGCAGTTTGGTCCCTCGGGTTTATGTAATTATCTGTCAACTCTTTGTGTCCTGACAAATTTACATAAAACTCCCTGAAAACAATAGATCCTTTCAACCGAACCCAGCCCCTGATCTTTTATGGATCTAACCCCGAAGTTCTGCATATTCGCAGTGACTATTCACTGTGTCTTGCGAATCTTCTCTGCTACTCCTTCAGATCTATAGTTAATTACGACTAGGTCCCTGCGATCTTGTTTAACCCATAGATTCCACGTTTTAGCTCCGTTTCGATCCGTTCAAGTTGCGTTAGGTTCGTAATAACATAAAGCATACGTTAGAGGAGCTGTTTACCATGAAAATTTCTTTTATAATTTATTTCTTAATTAATTTGATTAATATTTATTTAAATGTCTTTTACTAATAAAAACAAATTAAGTCTACACCACGGTTTTCATAACTAATATTAAGTTGACTAATACTATCTCAATGTATTTCTAAATAAAATCCAATTAGAGCTATACTTCGGTGTTTCTAAATTAAATGTTAACTTGATTAATATATATTCCATTTGGTTTTCTAAATAAAAGTTAAATAGGTTATATCTCGGTTTTATGAATAAAGTTAATATGATTAATAGTACTGTAATTGTTTTCTAATAATAATTTGATTAGTAGAACGCGAAGAACAGGGTTATCCGATTAGATATTCATGTACATCTCTTTTCCAAAGTTAAATGTTGAATTTGTATAATCGGTACATAAACAATTATAAATAAAATCTGACTAAGTTTACTTCCGCTTTTCAAATGCAAATATAACTTGTGTTAATTCTAAATAGGGTGTTTCTCTGAAATAACCTATATACATGATTTTACTTAATTAAAATATATCCAGCGTATAGTCTTTTGTATGATAATCAAAAACCCTTTCGATAGTTGTTTCATCTCACCCGTTGTTCCGTCTTAAGCGTTTCTTTGCGATTGCGTGTCCTTCGATCGAGCCCTGTCGTTTAGAACGTTCTTTCAAAGCTTTTATTTTGATTGATGTATTGTTCTTAGTTGTCTCTGGTTGTTGCTTGTATGTTTGCTCTAGAGTGATTGCTTCGGATGATTGCTACGAATAGGAGAAGGAATGCCGTTCAATGATCCTGAAGAACAAGAGTTTGAAGAGCGAGAATTGAAGGCCTTGAGCAACCATTAACTGGATTTAAGGCAAGTGTAACATGGAAATTTCCTTGCAACCTATTCACCTTTAATCATTCATTCATATTTGCATGTGTCCAACTTGATGTGCCTTAAGGTTGTACCTAGCTACTTTTATCCTGTCCTTGTTATACCCCGGGTTTATGCATTTCTGGGTAGTCTTTGCTAAGCGCAGCTACTGTCACCTTTATTTAAGTGTTAATATTGATTTAAAGGTTCACTTCAACATGATGGTAAAACTTGCTCTTTAGCAACTTGGCTCAGGGAGCTAGAGCAAGGGCTGTGTGCTTTGTTCTAGCGTCTCTCCGTAAGGTCCGGTTCGGAAAGCGGCAACCCAGGAACCAGTCGCCACCGCCGGAACTATTATGGCTCTGGTCTTGGTCAAGTAGCTCGTACGTCTCTAGCTCGCCAGTGGTTACCGAAAGGCGTACGTGGGGAACTGCAGTTCAAGCATGGACTTGATCCATCGAGGACGGTCTCACCTGCGCTCTGAGATCCGTTGGCTATGTCTCGTTAGGCACAGTCCCGTGTTGGGGGTGTCCACGTTCGCGCCCTGGATACCCCACACGTCGCGCTTGATGGACTCACGTTGCGCCCTGAGGTCCGCGCTCCGGATGCCATTGACCCCCCTCACGTTGCGCCCTGAGCGACGGTCGATCTCGATGCCTTGGGGCCATGCGCTGCAAGTTGGACCAAAACGGCTACTGTGCTTGTTAGGGTGTCTTGTGAAAAACCTTGTAGCGTCCCTATGCACTCACACCTCGGAAGTGTGGTACGTGCGTGGTTGGGTTGAAAGCTCCTTGAGCTTTTACGCTAACGGTTGGGTAAAGGGCGAAACCTCTGCAGAGTGTAAATCTATCATGATAGCCGTGCTCACGGTCACGAGCGGTCTGGATCCTTTCTGATTAGTGGCTCTCTTAATGAAGATGATGATGATGATGATGCTCTATGGTTCTAATTATACTTACATCTTTAATTGGGGTTACAACCGGGATCTCTCACATATTTGTAGTAATCAGGGAATGATAAAACGAATCAACTAAAAGTGCTAATGCAGTAAACCCGAGTCAGCCTTTTTAAGCCTTTCATACCTCCGTGTTATACTTGCTAAGTATGAGGGAATACTTACACTTGCTTTCAATCAACAAAACCCCGGATGGGTAATCAGATGGAGCATCATGTGAGGCAGTGGCTGAAGATTTATCAGAAGACCTTTCGCACATCTGAGCTGTGGTCAACCAGTCGGTGTCCCTGTGGACTTGAGGCTCGACTAGACGATAATGTTCAATAAGATAGACTTCCGCTGTGTAAATTCTGTAAACTCTGATGTAATTTGTTTTATTCGAGCATTGTGTTCTCTGTAATACCATATTTGTAAGCTATATGTGTTGTGTGGACTTCCTGGGCACACATATGGCAGCATTCGGTTTTTGTATAAATCGGGTGTGACAGATTGGTATCAGAGCCGTGCTGACTGTAGGATCACAGCCTAGATAGAAATGGTCGTTTCTGAAGGTCCTCTTTATCATATAAACTTCATCTATGTTATCCTTGGCCCCTCTGTTAACTCTTCCTACTCCTTGACCGCTTATCCACACCTTGAACGCTTACTTCTTATCCTTGACTTTTGGTCTTTTATCTCCACCTTGATTTGCTATTGATGAACCCTTGATCCTTACCTCTACAAATCCTTGTCTACTTGATGTTGAATATCTTTCCATTTTGATTAATTATTTTATCTATGTCCTGCGTCTCACCTTCCTGTTTTATCGGTGATGTTGCTAATTTCGACCCTTGTCTATCCAACCTCTCCTTGTTGTTTCCCTGACCTATAATTTCTACAATTCCTTTTCATCTCTATTTATTCAATTTATCTCTGTACTTGCATTTGTTATTCTCGTATATTCATCTCCTCCTCAACATTCATACGAGAATATCCTTTTTCCCTTATATGACATTAATTGGTTCTCTTTGGAGTCTCTCCTTGAGTCCTTTAGATTCCAAAGTCTCTTTTCTATACTCATCTCAGGTGATCAACACCACCTATTCTAATGTTGGTTCAAGCTTGACGTTAGAGCCCTGCTTAGGAATTAGGAGCACCCCTTTGCAGCCTTACTAACAACACATAGCATCGACTAACAATTGTTGACTGTTGTTCTGTGTTTGCGTGATGATGCTTGGTTTTATGACCTTGTGTGATTTGTTTCTTTGTATTGATTGTTGGTGTATTGTGGGTCTTCTACCTACAATAACATCAGTTGCCTAGCTGGGGTTCTTCTTCTGTTCCTCCCACCTCCTTGTCATCCTTCTTTCTTCCCTCTAATCAAAGGGAGCATCTTGGATGAGAAGATGAAGGCAACACCAACATAGAAGGTGAAGGCAACACCAACGTCAAAGTCAAGCATCTGCAGCCAGGCACACATGAAGCAAGTCGAAGAAAAGATGGTACTACAAAATTCTCTATCCCACCTTAATTCTTGCTTTCCTCCCATCTACTTCTCTCCAAGGATGACCCAGTAACAGAAAGACGAAGAGGAAAGAAAGACAGACAACATCAACATCAACGACAAGCATCTGCAATTATCAACACCCGGGACAAGTCCAAGAAAAGAAGGCCTTATAGAATTCTCGTTCCCACCCTATTTCTTGCTTTTCTCCCATCTACCACTCTTCGAAGGACGACTCTAGAAAGGAGAAAGATGAAGATCGAAGATTCTACACAGTTTGACACTAGAGGCTGAAGATGAGAAACCCCATCGGGAGCAGTGTCAAAAGTGCCCGTGGAGACGATGCGCCAGCTATTTCATACCATCTTAAGACGACATAGCTTATGGAAGTATAGAGTCAAGCGTTGCACACGGTGGCTCAAACTATGAAGAAAATCAGACAAGTTATGATGGAACAAGTCCCGCTCCTCAACAACTACAACGAAGAAAATCGTAAGGTCTTGATTACAACATCCCCGTCCCTGCCACCATTCAACTACGAGGAACTCTTAGCCATACAAGCTGAGGCCCGACAAGGAAGGATGCAATGTGAATTATCGTCCCCTCCCACTATGGAGACGACAAAGGTGAGGTTCACCTGGGACCAGGAAAAAGACAGTTGTTGAAGCATGGAATAGTCAAAGGAATAAGAGAAGTTGTAGAGTGTCAGAGCTAGAGGCGCAACTACAACTTGAGGATGTTAAGCATTCATGGGCATGTCAATGTTGAGAATACCATGGCCTTCCATGTCCCCAGAGTGGAGCCAGTCTTATGAAAGCCGAGGCGTTACAACGATACCGTTCGGTTATCGACAAAGAGCAGAAGGTGTTTGCAAAAAAAAAAGGGGGGATCAGTCGGAGAAGGAGTTACCCAAGATTAGGGTAGAACTCAGACTATGATCCTCGTGGATTGAAGTACCTCTGTCAAAGAATTTCAACCCTGGAAGGCCAGGAGACCCAGGAAGCAAAGTAGTGAAATGAGTTAAGGGAAGAAGCTCACCCTTACCAAGCTCAATTTGAACCTTGGAAAGAACTTGTTAAGGGGGGTAGATGCGACGTAGTTAAGGAGTTAAAGCGAGAAGAAGACAACAACATTGATGACGGATGAAGAAAGGATCAACATCAGACAAGCCAGTAAAGACTAAGAGAGTAATGGGACAATCAAACCAGCTCTACTCAAATCACTTTATAGAAGGAAGTTGATTAACATCCTTGGAACCACACGAGTAAGTCCATGAAGGAAGAAGGAAAGCTAGGGAATGAAGTAACATGAAGCGTGATTGAGAAACTTCAACAAACTTATACTAAGGTTCTCTATAGGGATCATCACATGGTGGTATATTCGAGAATAACTCCATGGATTACCTAACGATGAATTTGCAACAAGGGATTCAATAATCACCAACACACGTCCTATGGAAGTGCGAAGGGCAAGACAAGAATATGTGAAGCAATGCAACCCATAAACCTTTCCTTTTCTTGCTAGCCTTTCTCCTGAATCTCGGGACGAGATTCCTGTTAAGGGGGGTAGTTCTGTCACACCCTGAAATTGTTGGATTTCAGGATGTGATTAGAAAGAAAAATTTAACAATGATTTCTCATAATTTTAAAACTTTTTCCAACATTTATTCGCTTTACAGGGAATTAAGTGCAAGGAAAACAATTGGTTGTTATTTTGAAATTAAATACGTTTGTTATGTGTGTTGCATTCATGCTGATGCATTTTGGTGTTTCATGAGTGCACAGCTTTTAAAATGCGTTTATGCGACGTCTAGGTTCTTCCGGGAATTTTCTGGACTTTTCCGGAATTTAATTCTCCTTTTCCTAGAGCTCTTTCTATTTATTAGAAGGTTCTAAAGTCATTTTCACGAGCTCCTGATATTTTATTTGGACTCCTCGTGTCTCAATCTATCTCTAGGAATTTTCCTAGAATTTTTAGGATTTTCTGGGTATTTTTGGTGCCTTAAAGCATTTTCTAGAAGTTTCTGGAATTGTTTTTGCGCTGAAAATTATTTCTAGAAAATATAAACCCTAATCTCCTTACCGGGCCGGATTCCACCCGAACCCGACCCGTTTGGGCCTAACCCGCCCCGGCCGCCTCCTCTCGCTGCCGTTGGGCCCCGCCACCTCGGCCGCCCCCACCCGGCCCAGCAGGCCGCCGCCGCCGGCCGGCCTTCCTCGCGCCCCGCGCCCGGCCTTCCTCGCGCGCCGTGCCTATAAGAGCCGCCGCCCTAGGGTTCCGCGCGCCCTGCTGCCCCGCCGCCGGTCCGTTCCCCCCTCCCCCCCCCCCCCCCCCGCAGCGAGCCGAGCCGCCGCCTGCAGCGCCCCGCCGCCGCCGAGCTCGCCGAGTGCCGCCGCCGGCTTTGCCGCGCCGGATCCACCGTCTCGCCGACCGCTGGAGGACGCTGTCGCCGCCACGAAGTTCTCCAGGCCGAGCCGCGGGTCCCCGTCGCCTCCCCAACCGCCGGAGCGCCGCCGCCGCACGCTACCGCCGGCTTCGCCGCTCCGTTCCGCCGCGCGTGGAGACCGCGGGGCCGAGCCAACACCGCTCGGAGCCTCCCCGAGCCGAGCCGAAGCTCCGCCGCCGGTCCTCGTCTCCAACCCGTCGCCGGACCGCCGCGAGTCGCCCGAGCTGCCGCCGCCGTCCCCTGCCCGCCGCCCGTCGCCGCAATTCCTGCCGTCCCCGTCCATCCCTGCCGTTGGTGAGCTGCCCATCGAGGTCCCCTCGGCCCCCTCCTCCCTTTCCCCACCACCGCCGGGCCCCTCAGCCCCCCAGTCGCCGGCGATTGGAGCGCTCAGTGCCGCCGCCATGGGTGTCCAGAGGTTGAAGATGGTCATATTGCAGTTTGGTCCCTCGGGTTTATGTAATTATCTGTCAACTCTTTGTGTCCTGACAAATTTACATAAAACTCCCTGAAAACAATAGATCCTTTCAACCGAACCCAGCCCCTGATCTTTTATGGATCTAACCCCGAAGTTCTGCATATTCGCAGTGACTATTCACTGTGTCTTGCGAATCTTCTCTGCTACTCCTTCAGATCTATAGTTAATTACGACTAGGTCCCTGCGATCTTGTTTAACCCATAGATTCCACGTTTTAGCTCCGTTTCGATCCGTTCAAGTTGCGTTAGGTTCGTAATAACATAAAGCATACGTTAGAGGAGCTGTTTACCATGAAAATTTCTTTTATAATTTATTTCTTAATTAATTTGATTAATATTTATTTAAATGTCTTTTACTAATAAAAACAAATTAAGTCTACACCACGGTTTTCATAACTAATATTAAGTTGACTAATACTATCTCAATGTATTTCTAAATAAAATCCAATTAGAGCTATACTTCGGTGTTTCTAAATTAAATGTTAACTTGATTAATATATATTCCATTTGGTTTTCTAAATAAAAGTTAAATAGGTTATATCTCGGTTTTATGAATAAAGTTAATATGATTAATAGTACTGTAATTGTTTTCTAATAATAATTTGATTAGTAGAACGCGAAGAACAGGGTTATCCGATTAGATGTTCATGTACCTCTCTTTTCCAAAGTTAAATGTTGAATTTGTATAATCGGTACATAAACAATTATAAATAAAATCTGACTAAGTTTACTTCCGCTTTTCAAATGCAAATATAACTTGTGTTAATTCTAAATAGGGTGTTTCTCTGAAATAACCTATATACATGATTTTACTTAATTAAAATATATCCAGCGTATAGTCTTTTGTATGATAATCAAAAACCCTTTCGATAGTTGTTTCATCTCACCCGTTGTTCCGTCTTAAGCGTTTCTTTGCGATTGCGTGTCCTTCGATCGAGCCCTGTCGTTTAGAACGTTCTTTCAAAGCTTTTCTTTTGATTGATGTATTGTTCTTAGTTGTCTCTGGTTGTTGCTTGTATGTTTGCTCTAGAGTGATTGCTTCGGATGATTGCTACGAATAGGAGAAGGAATGCCGTTCAATGATCCTGAAGAACAAGAGTTTGAAGAGCGAGAATTGAAGGCCTTGAGCAACCATTAACTGGATTTAAGGCAAGTGTAACATGGAAATTTCCTTGCAACCTATTCACCTTTAATCATTCATTCATATTTGCATGTGTCCTAACTTGATGTGCCTTAAGGTTGTACCTAGCTACTTTTATCCTGTCCTTGTTATACCCCGGGTTTATGCATTTATGGGTAGTCTTTGCTAAGCGCAGCTACTGTCACCTTTATTTAAGTGTTAATATTGATTTAAAGGTTCACTTCAACATGATGGTAAAACTTGCTCTTTAGCAACTTGGCTCAGGGAGCTAGAGCAAGGGCTGTGTGCTTTGTTCTAGCGTCTCTCCGTAAGGTCCGGTTCGGAAAGCGGCAACCCAGGAACCAGTCGCCACCGCCGGAACTATTATGGCTCTGGTCTTGGTCAAGTAGCTCGTACGTCTCTAGCTCGCCAGTGGTTACCGAAAGGCGTACGTGGGGAACTGCAGTTCAAGCATGGACTTGATCCATCGAGGACGGTCTCACCTGCGCTCTGAGATCCGTTGGCTATGTCTCGTTAGGCACAGTCCCGTGTTGGGGGTGTCCACGTTCGCGCCCTGGATACCCCACACGTCGCGCTTGATGGACTCACGTTGCGCCCTGAGGTCCGCGCTCCGGATGCCATTGACCCCCCTCACGTTGCGCCCTGAGCGACGGTCGATCTCGATGCCTTGGGGCCATGCGCTGCAAGTTGGACCAAAACGGCTACTGTGCTTGTTAGGGTGTCTTGTGAAAAACCTTGTAGCGTCCCTATGCACTCACACCTCGGAAGTGTGGTACGTGCGTGGTTGGGTTGAAAGCTCCTTGAGCTTTTACGCTAACGGTTGGGTAAAGGGCGAAACCTCTGCAGAGTGTAAATCTATCATGATAGCCGTGCTCACGGTCACGAGCGGTCTGGATCCTTTCTGATTAGTGGCTCTCTTAATGAAGATGATGATGATGATGATGCTCTATGGTTCTAATTATACTTACATCTTTAATTGGGGTTACAACCGGGATCTCTCACATATTTGTAGTAATCAGGGAATGATAAAACGAATCAACTAAAAGTGCTAATGCAGTAAACCCGAGTCAGCCTTTTTAAGCCTTTCATACCTCCGTGTTATACTTGCTAAGTATGAGGGAATACTTACACTTGCTTTCAATCAACAAAACCCCGGATGGGTAATCAGATGGAGCATCATGTGAGGCAGTGGCTGAAGATTTATCAGAAGACCTTTCGCACATCTGAGCTGTGGTCAACCAGTCGGTGTCCCTGTGGACTTGAGGCTCGACTAGACGATAATGTTCAATAAGATAGACTTCCGCTGTGTAAATTCTGTAAACTCTGATGTAATTTGTTTTATTCGAGCATTGTGTTCTCTGTAATACCATATTTGTAAGCTATATGTGTTGTGTGGACTTCCTGGGCACACATATGGCAGCATTCGGGTTTCTGTGGAAACCGGGTGTGACAGATTGGTATCAGAGCCGTGCTGACTGTAGGATCACAGCCTAGATAGAAATGGTCGTTTCTGAAGGTCCTCTTTATCATATAAACTTCATCTATGTTATCCTTGGCCCCTCTGTTAACTCTTCCTACTCCTTGACCGCTTATCCACACCTTGAACGCTTACTTCTTATCCTTGACTTTTGGTCTTTTATCTCCACCTTGATTTGCTATTGATGAACCCTTGATCCTTACCTCTACAAATCCTTGTCTACTTGATGTTGAATATCTTTCCATTTTGATTAATTATTTTATCTATGTCCTGCGTCTCACCTTCCTGTTTTATCGGTGATGTTGCTAATTTCGACCCTTGTCTATCCAACCTCTCCTTGTTGTTTCCCTGACCTATAATTTCTACAATTCCTTTTCATCTCTATTTATTCAATTTATCTCTGTACTTGCATTTGTTATTCTCGTATATTCATCTCCTCCTCAACATTCATACGAGAATATCCTTTTTCCCTTATATGACATTAATTGGTTCTCTTTGGAGTCTCTCCTTGAGTCCTTTAGATTCCAAAGTCTCTTTTCTATACTCATCTCAGGTGATCAACACCACCTATTCTAATGTTGGTTCAAGCTTGACGTTAGAGCCCTGCTTAGGAATTAGGAGCACCCCTTTGCAGCCTTACTAACAACACATAGCATCGACTAACAATTGTTGACTGTTGAGTTCTGTGTTTGCGTGATGATGCTTGGTTTTATGACCTTGTGTGATTTGTTTCTTTGTATTGATTGTTGGTGTATTGTGGGTCTTCTACCTACAATAACATCAGTTGCCTAGCTGGGGTTCTTCTTCTGTTCCTCCCACCTCCTTGTCATCCTTCTTTCTTTCCCTCTAATCAAAGGGAGCATCTTGGATGAGAAGATGAAGGCAACACCAACATAGAAGGTGAAGGCAACACCAACGTCAAAGTCAAGCATCTGCAGCCAGGCACACATGAAGCAAGTCGAAGAAAAGATGGTACTACAAAATTCTCTATCCCACCTTAATTCTTGCTTTCCTCCCATCTACTTCTCTCCAAGGATGACCCAGTAACAGAAAGACGAAGAGGAAAGAAAGACAGACAACATCAACATCAACGACAAGCATCTGCAATTATCAACACCCGGGACAAGTCCAAGAAAAGAAGGCCTTATAGAATTCTCGTTCCCACCCTATTTCTTGCTTTTCTCCCATCTACCTCTCTTCGAAGGACGACTCTGGAAATAAGAAAGATGAAGATCGAAGATTCTACACAGTTTGACACTAGAGGCTGAAGATGAGAAACCCCATCGGGAGCAGTGTCCAAAAGTGCCCGTGGAGACGATGCGCCAGCTATTTCATACCATCTTAAGACGACATAGCTTATGGAAGTATAGAGTCAAGCGTTGCACACGGTGGCTCAAACTATGAAGAAAATCAGACAAGTTATGATGGAACAAGTCCCACTCCTCAACAACTACAACGAAGAAAATCGTAAGGTCTTGATTACAACATCCCCGTCCCTGCCACCATTCAACTACGAGGAACTCTTAGCCATACAAGCTGAGGCCCGACAAGGAAGGATGCAATGTGAATTATCGTCCCCTCCCACTATGGAGACGACAAAGGTGAGGTTCACCTGGGACCAGGAAAAAGACAGTTGTTGAAGCATGGAATAGTCAAAGGAATAAGAGAAGTTGTAGAGTGTCAGAGCTAGAGGCGCAACTACAACTTGAGGATGTTAAGCATTCATGGGCATGTCAATGTTGAGAATACCATGGCCTTCCATGTCCCCAGAGTGGAGCCAGTCTTATGAAAGCCGAGGCGTTACAACGATACCGTTCGGTTATCGACAAAGAGCAGAAGGTGTTTGCAAAAAAAAAAGGGGGATCAGTCGGAGAAGGAGTTACCCAAGATTAGGGTAGAACTCAGACTATGATCCTCGTGGATTGAAGTACCTCTGTCAAAGAATTTCAACCCTGGAAGGCCAGGAGACCCAGGAAGCAAAGTAGTGAAATGAGTTAAGGGAAGAAGCTCACCCTTACCAAGCTCAATTTGAACCTTGGAAAGAACTTGTTAAGGGGGGTAGATGCGACGTAGTTAAGGAGTTAAAGCGAGAAGAAGACAACAACATTGATGACGGATGAAGAAAGGATCAACATCAGACAAGCCAGTAAAGACTAAGAGAGTAATGGGACAATCAAACCAGCTCTACTCAAATCACTTTATAGAAGGAAGTTGATTAACATCCTTGGAACCACACGAGTAAGTCCATGAAGGAAGAAGGAAAGCTAGGGAATGAAGTAACATGAAGCGTGATTGAGAAACTTCAACAAACTTATACTAAGGTTCTCTATAGGGATCATCACATGGTGGTACATTCGAGAATAACTCCATGGATTACCTAACGATGAATTTGCAACAAGGGATTCAATAATCACCAACACACGTCCTATGGAAGTACGAAGGGCAAGACAAGAATATGTGAAGCAATGCAACCCATAAACCTTTCCTTTTCTTGCTAGCCTTTCTCCTGAATCTCGGGACGAGATTCCTGTTAAGGGGGGTAGTTCTGTCACACCCTGAAATTGTTGGATTTCAGGATGTGATTAGAAAGAAAAATTTAACAATGATTTCTCATAATTTTAAAACTTTTTCCAACATTTATTCGCTTTACAGGGAATTAAGTGCAAGGAAAACAATTGGTTGTTATTTTGAAATTAAATACGTTGTTATGTGTGTTGCATTCATGCTGATGCATTTTGGTGTTTCATGAGTGCACAGCTTTTAAAATGCGTTTATGCGACGTCTAGGTTCTTCCGGGAATTTTCTGGACTTTTCCGGAATTTAATTCTCCTTTTCCTAGAGCTCTTTCTATTTATTAGAAGGTTCTAAAGTCATTTTCACGAGCTCCTGATATTTTATTTGGACTCCTCGTGTCCCAATCTACCTCTAGGATTTTCCTAGAATTTTTAGGATTTTCTGGGTATTTTTGGTGCTTTAAAGCATTTTCTAGAAGTTTCTGGAATTGTTTTTGCGCTGAAAATTATTTCTAGAAAATGTAAACCCTAATCTCCTTACCGGGCCGGATTCCACCCGAACCCGACCCGTTTGGGCCTAACCCGCCCCGGCCGCCTCCTCTCGCTGCCGCTGGGCCCCGCCACCTCGGCCGCCCCCACCCGGCCCAGCAGGCCGCCGCCGCCGGCCGGCCTTCCTCGCGCCCCGCGCCCGGCCTTCCTCGCGCACCGTGCCTATAAGAGCCGCCGCCCTAGGGTTCCGCGCGCCCTGCTGCCCCGCCGCCGGTCCGTTCCCCCCCCCCCCCCCCGCAGCGAGCCGAGCCGCCGCCTGCAGCGCCCCGCCGCCGCCGAGCTCGCCGAGTGCCGCCGCCGGCTTTGCCGCGCCGGATCCACCGTCTCGCCGACCGCTGGAGGACGCTGTCGCCGCCACGAAGTTCTCCAGGCCGAGCCGCGGGTCCCCGTCGCCTCCCCAACCGCCGGAGCGCCGCCGCACGCTACCGCCGGCTTCGCCGCTCCGTTCCGCCGCGCGTGGAGACCGCGGGGCCGAGCCAACACCGCTCGGAGCCTCCCCGAGCCGAGCCGAAGCTCCGCCGCCGGTCCTCGTCTCCAACCCGTCGCCGGACCGCCGCGAGTCGCCCGAGCTGCCGCCGCCGTCCCCTGCCCGCCGCCCGTCGCCGCAATTCCTGCCGTCCCCGTCCATCCCTGCCGTTGGTGAGCTGCCCATCGAGGTCCCCTCGGCCCCCTCCTCCCTTTCCCCACCACCGCCGGGCCCCTCAGCCCCCCAGTCGCCGGCGATTGGAGCGCTCAGTGCCGCCGCCATGGGTGTCCAGAGGTTGAAGATGGTCATATTGCAGTTTGGTCCCTCGGGTTTATGTAATTATCTGTCAACTCTTTGTGTCCTGACAAATTTACATAAAACTCCCTGAAAACAATAGATCCTTTCAACCGAACCCAGCCCCTGATCTTTTATGGATCTAACCCCGAAGTTCTGCATATTCGCAGTGACTATTCACTGTGTCTTGCGAATCTTCTCTGCTACTCCTTCAGATCTATAGTTAATTACGACTAGGTCCCTGCGATCTTGTTTAACCCATAGATTCCACGTTTTAGCTCCGTTTCGATCCGTTCAAGTTGCGTTAGGTTCGTAATAACATAAAGCATACGTTAGAGGAGCTGTTTACCATGAAAATTTCTTTTATAATTTATTTCTTAATTAATTTGATTAATATTTATTTAAATGTCTTTTACTAATAAAACAAATTAAGTCTACACCACGGTTTTCATAACTAATATTAAGTTGACTAATACTATCTCAATGTATTTCTAAATAAAATCCAATTAGAGCTATACTTCGGTGTTTCTAAATTAAATGTTAACTTGATTAATATATATTCCATTTGGTTTTCTAAATAAAAGTTAAATAGGTTATATCTCGGTTTTATGAATAAAGTTAATATGATTAATAGTACTGTAATTGTTTTCTAATAATAATTTGATTAGTAGAACGCGAAGAACAGGGTTATCCGATTAGATGTTCATGTACCTCTCTTTTCCAAAGTTAAATGTTGAATTTGTATAATCGGTACATAAACAATTATAAATAAAATCTGACTAAGTTTACTTCCGCTTTTCAAATGCAAATATAACTTGTGTTAATTCTAAATAGGGTGTTTCTCTGAAATAACCTATATACATGATTTTACTTAATTAAAATATATCCAGCGTATAGTCTTTTGTATGATAATCAAAACCCTTTCGATAGTTGTTTCATCTCACCCGTTGTTCCGTCTTAAGCGTTTCTTTGCGATTGCGTGTCCTTCGATCGAGCCCTGTCGTTTAGAACGTTCTTTCAAAGCTTTTCTTTTGATTGATGTATTGTTCTTAGTTGTCTCTGGTTGTTGCTTGTATGTTTGCTCTAGAGTGATTGCTTCGGATGATTGCTACGAATAGGAGAAGGAATGCCGTTCAATGATCCTGAAGAACAAGAGTTTGAAGAGCGAGAATTGAAGGCCTTGAGCAACCATTAACTGGATTTAAGGCAAGTGTAACATGGAAATTTCCTTGCAACCTATTCACCTTTAATCATTCATTCATATTTGCATGTGTCCAACTTGATGAGCCTTAAGGTTGTACCTAGCTACTTTTATCCTGTCCTTGTTATACCCCGGGTTTATGCATTTATGGGTAGTCTTTGCTAAGCGCAGCTACTGTCACCTTTATTTAAGTGTTAATATTGATTTAAAGGTTCACTTCAACATGATGGTAAAACTTGCTCTTTAGCAACTTGGCTCAGGGAGCTAGAGCAAGGGCTGTGTGCTTTGTTCTAGCGTCTCTCCGTAAGGTCCGGTTCGGAAAGCGGCAACCCAGGAACCAGTCGCCACCGCCGGAACTATTATGGCTCTGGTCTTGGTCAAGTAGCTCGTACGTCTCTAGCTCGCCAGTGGTTACCGAAAGGCGTACGTGGGGAACTGCAGTTCAAGCATGGACTTGATCCATCGAGGACGGTCTCACCTGCGCTCTGAGATCCGTTGGCTATGTCTCGTTAGGCACAGTCCCGTGTTGGGGGTGTCCACGTTCGCGCCCTGGATACCCCACACGTCGCGCTTGATGGACTCACGTTGCGCCCTGAGGTCCGCGCTCCGGATGCCATTGACCCCCCTCACGTTGCGCCCTGAGCGACGGTCGATCTCGATGCCTTGGGGCCATGCGCTGCAAGTTGGACCAAAACGGCTACTGTGCTTGTTAGGGTGTCTTGTGAAAAACCTTGTAGCGTCCCTATGCACTCACACCTCGGAAGTGTGGTACGTGCGTGGTTGGGTTGAAAGCTCCTTGAGCTTTTACGCTAACGGTTGGGTAAAGGGCGAAACCTCTGCAGAGTGTAAATCTATCATGATAGCCGTGCTCACGGTCACGAGCGGTCTGGATCCTTTCTGATTAGTGGCTCTCTTAATGAAGATGATGATGATGATGATGCTCTATGGTTCTAATTATACTTACATCTTTAATTGGGGTTACAACCGGGATCTCTCACATATTTGTAGTAATCAGGGAATGATAAAACGAATCAACTAAAAGTGCTAATGCAGTAAACCCGAGTCAGCCTTTTTAAGCCTTTCATACCTCCGTGTTATACTTGCTAAGTATGAGGGAATACTTACACTTGCTTTCAATCAACAAAACCCCGGATGGGTAATCAGATGGAGCATCATGTGAGGCAGTGGCTGAAGATTTATCAGAAGACCTTTCGCACATCTGAGCTGTGGTCAACCAGTCGGTGTCCCTGTGGACTTGAGGCTCGACTAGACGATAATGTTCAATAAGATAGACTTCCGCTGTGTAATTTCTGTAAACTCTGATGTAATTGTTTTATTCGAGCATTGTGTTCTCTGTAATACCATATTTGTAAGCTATATGTGTTGTGTGGACTTCCTGGGCACACATATGGCAGCATTCGGTTTCTGTGGAAAACCGGGTGTGACAGATTGGTATCAGAGCCGTGCTGACTGTAGGATCACAGCCTAGATAGAAATGGTCGTTTCTGAAGGTCCTCTTTATCATATAAACTTCATCTATGTTATCCTTGGCCCCTCTGTTAACTCTTCCTACTCCTTGACCGCTTATCCACACCTTGAACGCTTACTTCTTATCCTTGACTTTTGGTCTTTTATCTCCACCTTGATTTGCTATTGATGAACCCTTGATCCTTACCTCTACAAATCCTTGTCTACTTGATGTTGAATATCTTTCCATTTTGATTAATTATTTTATCTATGTCCTGCGTCTCACCTTCCTGTTTTATCGGTGATGTTGCTAATTTCGACCCTTGTCTATCCAACCTCTCCTTGTTGTTTCCCTGACCTATAATTTCTACAATTCCTTTTCATCTCTATTTATTCAATTTATCTCTGTACTTGCATTTGTTATTCTCGTATATTCATCTCCTCCTCAACATTCATACGAGAATATCCTTTTTCCCTTATATGACATTAATTGGTTCTCTTTGGAGTCTTTCCTTGAGTCCTTTAGATTCCAAAGTCTCTTTTCTATACTCATCTCAGGTGATCAACACCACCTATTCTAATGTTGGTTCAAGCTTGACGTTAGAGCCCTGCTTAGGAATTAGGAGCACCCCTTTGCAGCCTTACTAACAACACATAGCATCGACTAACAATTTGTTGACTGTTGTTCTGTGTTTGCGTGATGATGCTTGGTTTTATGACCTTGTGTGATTTGTTTCTTTGTATTGATTGTTGGTGTATTGTGGGTCTTCTACCTACAATAACATCAGTTGCCTAGCTGGGGTTCTTCTTCTGTTCCTCCCACCTCCTTGTCATCCTTCTTTCTTTCCCTCTAATCAAAGGGAGCATCTTGGATGAGAAGATGAAGGCAACACCAACATAGAAGGTGAAGGCAACACCAACGTCAAAGTCAAGCATCTGCAGCCAGGCACACATGAAGCAAGTCGAAGAAAAGATGGTACTACAAAATTCTCTATCCCACCTTAATTCTTGCTTTCCTCCCATCTACTTCTCTTCAAGGATGACCCAGTAACAGAAAGACGAAGAGGAAAGAAAGACAGACAACATCAACATCAACGACAAGCATCTGCAATTATCAACACCCGGGACAAGTCCAAGAAAAGAAGGCCTTATAGAATTCTCGTTCCCACCCTATTTTTTGCTTTTCTCCCATCTACCACTCTTCGAAGGACGACTCTATAAAGGAGAAAGATGAAGATCGAAGATTCTACACAGTTTGACACTAGAGGCTGAAGATGAGAAACCCCATCGGGAGCAGTGTCAAAAGTGCCCGTGGAGACGATGCGCCAGCTATTTCATACCATCTTAAGACGACATAGCTTATGGAAGTATAGAGTCAAGCGTTGCACACGGTGGCTCAAACTATGAAGAAAATCAGACAAGTTATGATGGAACAAGTCCCGCTCCTCAACAACTACAACGAAGAAAATCGTAAGGTCTTGATTACAACATCCCCGTCCCTGCCACCATTCAACTACGAGGAACTCTTAGCCATACAAGCTGAGGCCCGACAAGGAAGGATGCAATGTGAATTATCGTCCCCTCCCACTATGGAGACGACAAAGGTGAGGTTCACCTGGGACCAGGAAAAAGACAGTTGTT
The DNA here is from genome assembly GCA_015476505.1 of Urochloa ruziziensis. NCBI lineage: Eukaryota > Viridiplantae > Streptophyta > Magnoliopsida > Poales > Poaceae > Urochloa > Urochloa ruziziensis. The sequence continues at coordinate 43,912,549 of CM027118.1, read as the reverse complement.
GAAGCATGGAATAGTCAAAGGAATAAGAGAAGTTGTAGAGTGTCAGAGCTAGAGGCGCAACTACAACTTGAGGATGTTAAGCATTCATGGGCATGTCAATGTTGAGAATACCATGGCCTTCCATGTCCCCAGAGTGGAGCCAGTCTTATGAAAGCCGAGGCGTTACAACGATACCGTTCGGTTATCAACAAAGAGCAGAAGGTGTTTGCAAAAAAAAAGGGGGGATCAGTCGGAGAAGGAGTTACCCAAGATTAGGGTAGAACTCAGACTATGATCCTCATGGATTGAAGTACCTCTGTCAAAGAATTTCAACCCTGGAAGGCCAGGAGACCCAGGAAGCAAAGTAGTGAAATGAGTTAAGGGAAGAAGCTCACCCTTACCAAGCTCAATTTGAACCTTGGAAAGAACTTGTTAAGGGGGGTAGATGCGACGTAGTTAAGGAGTTAAAGCGAGAAGAAGACAACAACATTGATGACGGATGAAGAAAGGATCAACATCAGACAAGCCAGTAAAGACTAAGAGAGTAATGGGACAATCAAACCAGCTCTACTCAAATCACTTTATAGAAGGAAGTTGATTAACATCCTTGGAACCACACGAGTAAGTCCATGAAGGAAGAAGGAAAGCTAGGGAATGAAGTAACATGAAGCGTGATTGAGAAACTTTAACAAACTTATACTAAGGTTCTCTATAGGGATCATCACATGGTGGTATATTCGAGAATAACTCCATGGATTACCTAACGATGAATTTGCAACAAGGGATTCAATAATCACCAACACACGTCCTATGGAAGTGCGAAGGGCAAGACAAGAATATGTGAAGCAATGCAACCCATAAACCTTTCCTTTTCTTGCTAGCCTTTCTCCTGAATCTCGGGACGAGATTCCTGTTAAGGGGGGTAGTTCTGTCACACCCTGAAATTGTTGGATTTCAGGATGTGATTAGAAAGAAAAATTTAACAATGATTTCTCATAATTTTAAAACTTTTTCCAACATTTATTCGCTTTACAGGGAATTAAGTGCAAGAAAACAATTGGTTGTTATTTTGAAATTAAATACGTTTGTTATGTGTGTTGCATTCATGCTGATGCATTTTGGTGTTTCATGAGTGCACAGCTTTTAAAATGCGTTTATGCGACGTCTAGGTTCTTCCGGGAATTTTCTGGACTTTTTCGGAATTTAATTCTCCTTTTCCTAGAGCTCTTTCTATTTATTAGAAGGTTCTAAAGTCATTTTCACGAGCTCCTGATATTTTATTTAGACTCCTCGTGTCTCAATCTATCTCTAGGAATTTTCCTAGAATTTTTAGGATTTTCTGGGTATTTTTGGTGCCTTAAAGCATTTTCTAGAAGTTTCTGGAATTGTTTTTGCGCTGAAAATTATTTCTAGAAAATATAAACCCTAATCTCCTTACCGGGCCGGATTCCACCCGAACCCGACCCGTTTGGGCCTAACCCGCCCCGGCCGCCTCCTCTCGCTGCCGTTGGGCCCGCCACCTCGGCCGCCCCCACCCGGCCCAGCAGGCCGCCGCCGCCGCCGGCCTTCCTCGCGCCCCGCGCGCGGCCTTCCTCGCGCGCCGTGCCTATAAGAGCCGCCGCCCTAGGGTTCCGCGCGCCCTGCTGCCCCGCCGCCGGTCCGTTCCCCCCCCCCCCCCCCCCCCGCAGCGAGCCGAGCCGCCGCCTGCAGCGCCCCGCCGCCGCGAGCTCGCCGAGTGCCGCCGCCGGCTTTGCCGCGCCGGATCCACCGTCTCGCCGACCGCTGGAGGACGCTGTCGCCGCCACGAAGTTCTCCAGGCCGAGCCGCGGGTCCCCGTCGCCTCCCCAACCGCCGGAGCGCCGCCGCCGCACGCTACCGCCGGCTTCGCCGCTCCGTTCCGCCGCGCGTGGAGACCGCGGGGCCGAGCCAACACCGCTCGGAGCCTCCCCGAGCCGAGCCGAAGCTCCACCGCCGGTCCTCGTCTCCAACCCGTCGCCGGACCGCCGCGAGTCGCCCGAGCTGCCGCCGCCGTCCCCCTGCCCGCCGCCCGTCGCCGCAATTCCTGCCGTCCCCGTCCATCCCTGCCGTTGGTGAGCTGCCCATCGAGGTCCCCTCGGCCCCCTCCTCCCTTTCCCCACCACCGCCGGGCCCCTCAGCCCCCCAGTCGCCGGCGATTGGAGCGCTCAGTGCCGCCGCCATGGGTGTCCAGAGGTTGAAGATGGTCATATTGCAGTTTGGTCCCTCGGGTTTATGTAATTATCTGTCAACTCTTTGTGTCCTGACAAATTTACATAAAACTCCCTGAAAACAATAGATCCTTTCAACCGAACCCAGCCCCTGATCTTTTATGGATCTAACCCCGAAGTTCTGCATATTCGCAGTGACTATTCACTGTGTCTTGCGAATCTTCTCTGCTACTCCTTCAGATCTATAGTTAATTACGACTAGGTCCCTGCGATCTTGTTTAACCCATAGATTCCACGTTTTAGCTCCGTTTCGATCCGTTCAAGTTGCGTTAGGTTCGTAATAACATAAAGCATACGTTAGAGGAGCTGTTTACCATGAAAATTTCTTTTATAATTTATTTCTTAATTAATTTGATTAATATTTATTTAAATGTCTTTTACTAATAAAAACAAATTAAGTCTACACCACGGTTTTCATAACTAATATTAAGTTGACTAATACTATCTCAATGTATTTCTAAATAAAATCCAATTAGAGCTATACTTCGGTGTTTCTAAATTAAATGTTAACTTGATTAATATATATTCCATTTGGTTTTCTAAATAAAGTTAAATAGGTTATATCTCGGTTTTATGAATAAAGTTAATATGATTAATAGTACTGTAATTGTTTTCTAATAATAATTTGATTAGTAGAACGCGAAGAACAGGGTTATCCGATTAGATGTTCATGTACCTCTCTTTTCCAAAGTTAAATGTTGAATTTGTATAATCGGTACATAAACAATTATAAATAAAATCTGACTAAGTTTACTTCCGCTTTTCAAATGCAAATATAACTTGTGTTAATTCTAAATAGGGTGTTTCTCTGAAATAACCTATATACATGATTTTACTTAATTAAAATATATCCAGTGTATAGTCTTTTGTATGATAATCAAAAACCCTTTCGATAGTTGTTTCATCTCACCCGTTGTTCCGTCTTAAGCGTTTCTTTGCGATTGCGTGTCCTTCGATCGAGCCCTGTCGTTTAGAACGTTCTTTCAAAGCTTTTCTTTTGATTGATGTATTGTTCTTAGTTGTCTCTGGTTGTTGCTTGTATGTTTGCTCTAGAGTGATTGCTTCGGATGATTGCTACGAATAGGAGAAGGAATGCCGTTCAATGATCCTGAAGAACAAGAGTTTGAAGAGCGAGAATTGAAGGCCTTGAGCAACCATTAACTGGATTTAAGGCAAGTGTAACATGGAAATTTCCTTGCAACCTATTCACCTTTAATCATTCATTCATATTTGCATGTGTCCAACTTGATGAACCTTAAGGTTGTACCTAGCTACTTTTATCCTGTCCTTGTTATACCCCGGGTTTATGCATTTATGGGTAGTCTTTGCTAAGCGCAGCTACTGTCACCTTTATTTAAGTGTTAATATTGATTTAAAGGTTCACTTCAACATGATGGTAAAACTTGCTCTTTAGCAACTTGGCTCAGGGAGCTAGAGCAAGGGCTGTGTGCTTTGTTCTAGCGTCTCTCCGTAAGGTCCGGTTCGGAAAGCGGCAACCCAGGAACCAGTCGCCACCGCCGGAACTATTATGGCTCTGGTCTTGGTCAAGTAGCTCGTACGTCTCTAGCTCGCCAGTGGTTACCGAAAGGCGTACATGGGGAACTGCAGTTCAAGCATGGACTTGATCCATCGAGGACGGTCTCACCTGCGCTCTGAGATCCGTTGGCTATGTCTCGTTAGGCACAGTCCCGTGTTGGGGGTGTCCACGTTCGCGCCCTGGATACCCCACACGTCGCGCTTGATGGACTCACGTTGCGCCCTGAGGTCCGCGCTCCGGATGCCATTGACCCCCCTCACGTTGCGCCCTGAGCGACGGTCGATCTCGATGCCTTGGGGCCATGCGCTGCAAGTTGGACCAAAACGGCTACTGTGCTTGTTAGGGTGTCTTGTGAAAAACCTTGTAGCGTCCCTATGCACTCACACCTCGGAAGTGTGGTACGTGCGTGGTTGGGTTGAAAGCTCCTTGAGCTTTTACGCTAACGGTTGGGTAAAGGGCGAAACCTCTGCAGAGTGTAAATCTATCATGATAGCCGTGCTCACGGTCACGAGCGGTCTGGATCCTTTCTGATTAGTGGCTCTCTTAATGAAGATGATGATGATGATGATGCTCTATGGTTCTAATTATACTTACATCTTTAATTGGGGTTACAACCGGGATCTCTCACATATTTGTAGTAATCAGGGAATGATAAAACGAATCAACTAAAAGTGCTAATGCAGTAAACCCGAGTCAGCCTTTTTAAGCCTTTCATACCTCCGTGTTATACTTGCTAAGTATGAGGGAATACTTACACTTGCTTTCAATCAACAAAACCCCGGATGGGTAATCAGATGGAGCATCATGTGAGGCAGTGGCTGAAGATTTATCAGAAGACCTTTCGCACATCTGAGCTGTGGTCAACCAGTCAGTGTCCCTGTGGACTTGAGGCTCGACTAGAGGACAATGTTCAATAAGTTAGACTTCCGCTGTGTAATTTCTGTAAACTCTGATGTAAATTGTTTTATTCGAGCATTGTGTTCTCTGTAATACCATATTTGTAAGCTATATGTGTTGTGTGGACTTCCTGGGCACACATATGGCAGCATTCGGTTTCTGTGGAAAACCGGGTGTGACAATTTGTTACTCTTGGAGCTTGGCTCCTAGACGGCTAGGCGTTGCCGGTGATCTCCCATTCGTGTGGTGAGCGACGGATGTTTGTAAGGGCTGGTCTTGCCTCCTTCGTGGAAAAGGACCATCTTTAGTGAAGGGCTAAGGTGTGGCGTGTATACACCTTGGCGAGGTTACCTTGCGGGGTTCCTCAAACGGAGACTAGGAACCGCTGAACTTGCTTGGTGCTTGCAGCGAGTCCGAACTTCGGTAAACAAATCCTTGTGTCTCCCCTTCACTTTACTTGCTTATTTCTAGCTTTATATTTGCTTCCGCTTCGATCTACTTGGGTATACTCTATTTGTGTGCAGGAGCTTAAATATTTTGATCAGATACCTGTACAAGAAGTACTCCAAGTGTGTTTGGTGCTAGAAAAGCAAGAGGGGGTTCTAGCTGTTCTTTGGGCAGTTCACTGCCTAGGGGCGGTTTAACCGCCTAGCAGGGGCGGTTTAACCGCCTGGAGCTGACAGCAGGCTGAGTATTGGTTTAGAAGTTAAAACTGGTCATCTCGCCTATTCACCCCCCTCTAGGCGACATCTAGATCCTTACAAGTGGTATCAGAGCATAGGCTTCACATTCAAGCTTAACCGCCGTGAAGAAAAGTTGTCGATTGAGGTAAACTTTGAGCCACTCGAGCTTGATGGCTCAAACTATGTTTCTTGGTCAGCAAATGTTCATTCTACTCTTAGAAATATAGATCCTGTAGTTGAACATATTTTAGTTGCTAGCATCCTACCTCCTATGTTTGATATTGATAACATTGATCATTCAAAGATCACTCAAAAGGAGATAGCATGTTCGCAACTCAATGCTTGTGTTACTAATTTCTTGCAAAGTGCTGTTTGTGAAGATATTTGGGATAGCATCTCTAGAAAGAAAGAAATCCGAGGAGATGCCTATCTCATTGGTCCATCATCAAGGATATCTTTGATGATGTTGAGAGTGATGATGAGGAGGAGCAAGAAGAGTTGAATTCTTTAGAAGTTTGCTCATCATCCTCAAAAACTCAAACTAAGCTTCAGATGAAGTCAACCATGAAGAAAGAGGAGCAAAACAAGTTGGATGTGCTCACTATGCAGGAAGCGGTTAAACCGGTCTGCAACCCCGGTTTAACCGCCCCTGACAGAGATGCCACATCGCATCATGCTCAAGATACAAGCATGGACCCAAGCAAAGCTTCCACTGTAAAACTCTCATCTTGCAGTGATGAGGACATTGTATGCTTGATGGCCAAGAAAGAAAAGAAGAAGAAGAAGAAGAAGGCCAAGAAAGCCAAGGCTCAACATTGTGAGAGATCTAACTCCTTGACGGAGGAGTTAGAGATTCTCAAGTCATCCTATGCTTCCTTGGTCTGTAAGTACAACTTGATGGCCAATGACTATGCTCTTACCAAAAATGCTTTACCTTGCATATCAAAGTTAGAAAAGGCCAATGAGATGCTCAAAGCTCAACTTGACAAAATCACTAGTGAGCATATGAAGTCACAAGGAACTCATAAAGAACTTAAATATTCTCATGAGATGCTTGTAGATTCACATGTCTCACTAGAAATAGCTCATGAGGTTATAATCAACTCGGTAAAATTTAATCAACCTCTCACACCCACATGCTCATGCTTACTTGTCAATAATGATTTGTCTTGTGCTAATTCTTGTTGTGGTCAAACAAGCCAATCTAGCATTGAGCATGCATTTGTAGAATCTTGTGATGACCTCAATGCCAAAGAGAGTGATCAACTCAAGCAAGAGGTCAAAAGGCTAAACAGTGACTTGATCAACTTAAGAAACTCGAGCCAAGTGCAACCTTCTCAAGATAACCGTGAATACATGGTGAAGAAGCTTGAGAAGGGTTCAAATGTCACCAGTTCAGTTTCCAAGCAGATCAAGCCAAAAATTTCAAGACTCAAGAAAAGATGGAAAAATCAACTATATCCCCATCAAATGGTTCTCTCAAGCAAAAGAGCCAAGCAAGGCTAGTTAGCAGACAAAAGTACAATGAAACTCATAGAGTCTGCTACAAGTGCAAAGAGAAGGGTCACTTGATCAAAGATTGCAAAGTTTCATCAAGTGAAGTCATGACTGGGGACACCCGGTTAAACCGGGTCGCCAGGGCAGTTAAACCGGCCCTGCCCCAGATCGCTCAAGTTTCTCAGAACATAAGCAAACTAGTCACATCAACGACGGGCAAGAAAAAGTTAGATCAGAAACGAGGTGAAAAGAAAGGAGCCACCAAGCAATACCAATAACCGAAGATGCTATGTGTGTCGGCAAAAGGGCATATGAGTAAGGATTACCCAAATGGTGAGCTTCTCAAGTCAAACCTAGTTCAATATGATTTCACTGAGATTGGGGATCACAAAGTTGATACTTGCACAGTTAAGGTGATTTGCTCACCTCAAACAAGTGTAAGAGCAATTTGGGTTCCTAAGCACCTTGTGTCTAACATCAACGGACCCAACAAAATTTGGGTACCAAAATAGTTTGCTAAGCTTGCAGGACATGGAGATGCATTGAACATTTGGCTATTCAAGAATGTATGTTATAAAATTGAAAAGTCGCCAAATGGAAAGTTAGACCTATATCATTCTCAATGACATCTTGGTAACATCTACGCACTGGCATGCATTTGTTGTCATTAATTTTATACAAACATTTGTCTTTCTCTAAAGTTTCATACTTGAGTAGAAGTAGATGATGATCATAGCCGTCTCAACACTTGAAAATATCTTTATCCCACATGTTGCTATTGACAGCTCCCTGGTAGAGCACTCCTTAAAATATATGACAGGGATCAAGGCCTGAAAGAATCAAGAGGGGTGTTGAGATGAATGGTGCAAGAACATAAACTTTCCACCTTAACTGCATAGGGCGGTTAAACCGGGTCCCCAGGGCGGTTTAACCGGCCTAACTCAGAAAAGTGCAGGTCACTGGATAAACTCGGATGATTCGGTTCGAGGGTTGTCTTGGACATGTTTTCTTGCATATATACAGTAGTACATTGACACACGTTCATGTTGCAAATATTTATGTGTCTTGACCAAGTGTTAGAGTGAGCCTCTTCTAGTTCCTAATAGAATTGAAAGTGCATCAATGAGAAATTCAAATATCTTAAGCACAAATTGAGGGGGAGCTCATTCTAAAACTTGTGTCCTTATGGGACTAACATTTTTCTTCAAAGTGAACTTGTAGTCTCATTCTCGAGAGTATGTCTCTCATTGGAGTATGCCTCATACGTTAATCCAAAGTGGTAAAGTGTGATATTCAAGTTTGGATTATGCTACTAACTCTCACTTGGCTACTCACCATAATATAGTTTAAATTCCTTTGCATGATCTTGTGATCAACCTTGTACATGTGAGGTAAATGCTACGGATACTTCTACATGTAGACCAGGAAAAGGATTTTAGCCTATGTATGAGGCTTCATTCTAGTGAC